>QJSC01021747.1:0-19434 GCA_003697955.1 Calidris pygmaea | reverse complement strand
ACTGGACGCAGTATTCCAGTTGTGGCCTCACCAGTGCAGAGTAGAGGGGCAGAATGACCTCCCTTGACCTGCTGGCCACACTCTTCCCTATGCAGCCCAGGATTCCGTTGGCCTTCCTGGCCACAAGAGCACACTGCTTGCTCATTGTCATTTTGTTGTCCACTAGGACCCCCAGATCCTTTTCTTCGGAGCTTGTCTCTAGCAGGTCCATGCCTAACCTGTATTGATGCCTAACATTCTTCTTCCCCAAGTGCAGGACCCTACACTTTTCCCTGTTGAACCTCATGAGGTTCTTCCTTGCCCAGCTCTCCAGCCTGTCCAGGTCTCGCTGGATGGCAGCACGGCCCTCTGGGGTGTCAGCCCCACTGACACCTCTGGGTGTCAGCCCAGTCAATTAAAAGAGATTTTAGAGCCTTGGGGCAGCTGCTCAAGGGATCGGGAACACAAGTTGTCTTCTCTTCTATCTCGCCAGTGGCAACCATGAATAAGGAAACTGATAGAAAGAGGCAACAGATCAACTTGTGGCTTCAAGACTGGTGTTACAGGCAGGGCTTTGGTTTTTTCCAACATAGGCGGCTACATGAGACATCTGGCCTACTGGTGGCAGGTGGGACACACCTGTCCCAGAGGGGGAAAAGAATATTGGGGCAGGAGTTAGCAGGGCACATTGACAGGTCTTTAAACTAGATATGAGGGGGGAAGGGGAGATAACTGGGCCTGTCAAGGTTAAACCTAAGGAAAGCATGTCAGGGCTTGAAGGATGCTTCATTAGCGAGGACTCTCACTCTGACATTTCATCTGAGAAAAGTGACAGACGTTTAGAAATTCCTGCTAGTGAACAATGGGAAAACCCTTTCCTAGAAGGGGAAAAGGGTACCAAGCTAGGAGTTAATAAAGCTCACGGACAGAGCTTTAAGACAGAAGTTAAGGGGGAAGGGGATAAAACCAGGCCTGCTGGTGATGAGCCTGGGGGTAAAGGGCCAAGGACGGGGGTGAAATCAATAGCCCAACTTACATGCATCTATGCTAATGCACGTAGCATGGGCAACAAACAGGATGAGCTAGAAGCCATTGTGCAGCAGGACAGCTACGACATAGTTGCCATCACGGAAACGTGGTGGGATGATGGTCATGACTGGAATGCTGCAATGAGTGGCTACAAGCTCTTCAGAAGGAATAGGCGAGGCAGGAGAGGGGGGTGTGTGGCTTTGTACATTAGGGTGTGTTTTGACTGCACAGAAATAGACTCCAGCGTTCATGAAGTTGAGTGTTTATGGGTAAGGGTGAAAGGGAAGGCTAACAAGGGTGATTTTGTGCTGGGAGTCTGCTATAGACCACCCAACCAGGATGAGCAGGTTGATGAGGTATTCTATAAGCGGCTGGCTGAAGTCTCGCAAACACCATCCCTTGTTCTCGTAGGGGACTTCAGCCTACTGGACATCTGCTGGAAATATAACACAGCAGAGAGCAGGCAGGCTAGGAGGTTCCTCGAGTGTATGGAAGATAACTTCCTGACACAACTGGTAGGTGAGCCTACCAGGGGAGGTGCCTCGCTAGACCTACTGTTCACAAACAAAGAGGGGCTAGTGGGAGATGTGGTGGTCAGAGGCTGTCTTGGACTTAGCAATCATGAAATGGTTAAGTTTTCAATTCTTAGTGAGGTAAGGAAGGGGGTTAGCAAAACCTCTACCTTGGACTTACAGAGGGCGGACTTTAGCCTGTTCAGAACCCTGGTTGGGAGAGTCCCTTGGGAGATAGTTCTGCGAGGCAAAGGGGTCCAGGAAGGCTGGACTCTCTTCAAGAGGGAAATCCTAAAGGCCCAGGAGCAGGCTGTCCCCATGAGGCACAAAATTAAAGGGCGCGGAAAATGGCCAGCCTGGATGAACAAAGAGCTCTTGATGGGACTCAAGGGAAAAAGGAAGGTTTACCACCTTTGGATGAGGGGACAGGCAACTCAGGAGGAGTACAGAGATCTTGTTAGGTTATACAGGGAAAAAATCAGGAAGGCAAAAGCCCAGCTGGAACTCAACCTGGCCATTAATATAAGGGACAACAAAAAAAGGTTCTATAGATACATCAACAAAAAGAGAACCAGAGAGACTGTTCATCCCTTACTGGATGCGGAGGGAAACATTGTGACCAAGGACGAGGAGAAGGCTGAGGTACTTAATGCGTTCTTTGCCTCTGTCTTCAATAGTCAGACCAGTTACCCCCAGGGTATTCAGCCTCTTGGGCTGGAAGATAAGGATGGAGAGCAGAACAAATCCCCTGTAATCCAGGAGGAAGTAGTTAATGATTTGCTTATGCACCTGGACATGGAGCCAGATGGGATCCACCCAAGGGTACTCAGGGAGCTGGCAGGGGAGCTCACTGAGCCTCTTTCCATTATCTATCAACAATCCTGGTCAACAGAAGAGGTGCCAGATGACTGAAGTGTGGCCAATGTGACGGCAATCTACAAGAAGGGACGGAAGGAGGTTCCGGGAAACTACAGGCCAGTCAGCCTGACCTCGGTACTGGGAAAGATCATGGAGAGGATCATCCTGAGTGAGCTCTCAAGGCAAGTGCAGGGCAGGCAAGGGATCAGAGCCACCCAGCATGCATTCATGAAAGGGAGGTCCTGCCTGAGCAACTTGATTGCTTTCTATGACCATGTGACCCGCTTTCTCGATGAGGGGAAGGCTGTGGATGTTGTCTACCTGGACTTTGGTAAGGCCTTTGATACCGTCCCCCACGGCGTTCTCCTGGAGAAACTGGAGAATCATGGCATAGACAAGTGTACCCTCCGCTGGATAAAAAACTGGCTGGATGGCCGTGCCCAGCGAGTTGTGATTAATGGAGCAAAATCTGGTTCATGGCCGGTGACCAGTGGTGTCCCTCAGGGCTCAGTTTTGGGGCCTGTCTTGTTCAATATCTTTATTGATGATCTGGATGAGGGGATCGAGTGCACCCTCAGTAAGTTTGCAGATGACACCAAACTAGGTGGGAGTGTTGATGTGCTTGAGGGTTGGAAGGCTCTACAGACGGATCTAGACAGGTTGGATCAATGGGCCAAGGCCAACAGGATGAGGTTTAATAAGGCCAAATGCTGGGTCCTGCATTTCAGTCACAACAACCCCGGGCAGCGCTACAGGCTTGGGGAAGAGTGGCTGGAAAGCTGCCCAGCAGAAAAGGACCTGGGGGTGTTGGTGGACAGCAGGCTTAACATGAGCCAGCAGTGTGCCCAGGTGGCCAAGAGGGCCAATGGCATCCTGGCCTGTATCAGGAATAGCGTGGCCAGCAGGAGTAGGGAAGTCATCGTGCCTCTGTACTCGGCACTGGTGAGGCCTCACCTTGAGGGCTGTGTTCAGTTCTGGGCCCCTCCCTACAGGAAGGATATTGAGCTGCTGGAGTGTGTCCAGAGAAGAGCCACCAAGCTAGTGAGGGGTCTAGAGAACAAGTCCTATGAGGAGAGGCTGAGGGAACTGGGCATGTTTAGTTTGGAGAAGAGGAGGCTGAGGGGAGACCTCATTGCCCTCTACAACTACCTGAAAGGAGGTTGCAGAGAGGTGGGGGTTGGCCTCTTCTCCCAGGGGAATAATGACCGGACCAGAGGAAATGGTCTGGAGTTGTGGCAGGGGAGGTTTAGATTAGATATTAGGAAGAATTACTTTACTGAGAGAGTGGTCAGGCACTGGAACAGCCTGCCCAGGGAGGTGGTGGAGTCACCATCCCTGGAGGTATTTAAGAAATGTGTAGACATGGCTCTTCAGGGCATGCTCTAGTGCCCGAGATTATTGGGGTGTGGTGGGGTGTTGTATGTGGTGCTGTTGGTATGGGGCTTGGTTGGTGGGTGTTGTGTGGTGTGGTGTTTGTTGTGGGTGTGGTGGTTTTTTGTTGGTTGGTTTGTTTGTTTGTTTGTTTTTTGCTGTGTGGTTGGACTCTATGATCTCAGAGGTCCCTTCCAACCACCGAGATTCTGTGATTCTTTCTTTCATGTTAGACCATTATGTTACGTTCTGGTCCATTGTGTTTTTCTGTGGCCTGGGTTGGCAGGGAGATCATGCCAAGTACAAGTGGCCTGAAGGGGGGGAGTGGGGGTTGCACCACCACAGCCTCACAATAGGATTAACATTGTTTAGGCCTACTTGCAGAGCATCTCCCTGGACCAAAGTTCAGTTAGTTCAAACAGGAGTGCATCCATCACACTCTTTCAAAGACTTCAGCTTTCTGCCTCGTGCTCGTCACCCTCTGGAGCAGTGCTGACTGCTCCTCAGGTGTCCCCCTGTCTATGCAGCCTGTATGTGTCTCTGGCAACCACAGGTGCTGCATCGCAGCCTGTGGCACTTGGTCAGCCTTGTTCTGCTTCTCCGATTCTGTGGTTAGGAGCTAAATTCCTTCAATTTTGCCTTATCCTAATCACCTAGAAAGTGATCCCTCCCTCTGTTCAGTGGAAGTTGGACATTGTGTGGCCATAAGTTTGCATCCTTCCATGAAAGTGACAGAGACTTCACCACTTCTTCACTAGCTCTGTTCTGCTGAAGCCTCTGCCTTTGCCAGAAGATACTCTGCCTTTCATTCCATCAGCTACTAACACGATTTCCCTAAATGAACTATCTGCTCAAGGAATATTGGGGTTGAGCATTAACTATTGTAACCCCAAAAAAACTGTGTCCCTGCTAGAGCCTGGGGAGAATTAACCCTGTCCCCACCAGACCCAGGACAACAGCAATAACAGAGCAATCAACATCCATTTCATTGGAGTCTGATGATAAATCAGAGAAACAAGTGCTGCTTCCTTCAGTTGAAGCTGCAAACAAGAAACCAGACCAATTCCTGCTGACAGCATCAGATCCTCTGGATGAACTCATGGAGCAGGAAATTCAGCCCAATTCTGCACTACAGTTTATTTGAGCAGATTTTGTTAATGAATTAGATAGACCAAGTACCCAACTTATTTTGC
Source organism: Calidris pygmaea (assembly GCA_003697955.1). NCBI lineage: Eukaryota > Metazoa > Chordata > Aves > Charadriiformes > Scolopacidae > Calidris > Calidris pygmaea. Next base: position 14,492 of record QJSC01021747.1, on the reverse strand, counting down.
CTACAGCATCCATGTCAGAACATCCTGAGAGGGAAGCACAGAATTCAGCAGTTCAGTCCTACTTTCCTAGTGCTCCATCAGCTAAATCCAAATATTCCACTCCATCTGAAACAAGACAGGAGAATATTATTCCTCAGTCATCAGAAACTGCACAATCTGAGTCTGAACACGTGCTTTTACCACATTCTGTATATGAAACACAGAAGCAAGAAACTGAGAGTCACTCATCAACAACTAGATGGTCAGAAACTGAGCATTCAGGTCTATTGCATTCTGCTTAAAAAAAAGAGAGTCAAAAGACCCCCACCACCAGAAACACAAAATGTTCACTTGGAAAAGCAGAGTCCAAACAAGACTTTTCCTTCTCCCTTGGGGAAATAGAGGAGCAAGGAATTAAACTAAATTCACCTATTTCCAAAAAGATAGATTCTAAATATTTTGGCATTTCATATCCTATTTGCACAGAAACACAAGAAACTCCGAGAACTTCAGCTGTAAATAAAGCAGTAGATTTGGACCACCCTGATTTTGAACATGGCATTGAGTGGGTATATCATAACCCCTGTCACGGACCAGCTTCTGGCAAAATTGAGCGATACAATGGATTATTGCAAATCACCCTGAAAGCAACGGGGGGGTGGAACCTTTAAAAATCGGGACAAGCATTTGGCACAAGCTACCTGGTTAGTTAACACCAGGGGATCCATCAACCGAGCTGGTCCTGCTCAATCAGATCTTTTACATAATGTAGAAGGGGATAAAGTCCCTGTGGTGCATGAAAGGAATATGCTGGGGAAAACTGGGTTTTTTCTACTTCAGGCAAAGGCAAACCCCTTCGTGGGACTGTTTTTGCCCAAGGACCTGGATGTACTTGGTGGGTGATGCTGGAAAATGGAGAAATTCAATGTGTACCTCAAGGAAATTTAAACCTAGGTGAGAATACTAAATTCTGAGCTGTATGATCTTAACTGTTATATAATACTAACATTATTCAATAGGTGTTTTTCAGGATAAAATAGTGGTGATGAAACCTGAGCTTGCTTCATCAAGTGATGTCCAGCAAACTCTTAAAGATGGACATACTACCTGTGGATATGGACCTCAATGAATTTCATATCATCTTTTCTACCCTGAGAGTCTGCTATGACGAAAACCTGCAATTATGAACTAAATAAACTCAATGAACTTCTATGTATCAAGATAAATCATAGATAAGGGACATGTGTATATATATTTGTATGTATTTGATGGATAGGAAGTGATAATAATCAGAGCATGATGCAAATGGTATGGAATAAGGGGTGGAATGTCCTGGTTTGAGGTAAAACAAAACTAATTTTCTGTTTTGTAATTTACTTTTTTAGCTGGGCCTCTTCTGACTAACTAAACTCTGAAATTAACAGCATATTGTTCAGAACCTGTTCACTCTCACAGTGATAAGACCTGATTATACCAAGGGATGGTATGCAGAGAGGCCCCTGCTTATACTTATTGCTATAACAACCAAGGTCAGGCAAATTTGTTATTTGCCCCATTGGAGGGTCGGAAGTGGAAAAGCGTAGACGGGTCCCACCTGTAGGGAGGAACGGACAGGACAGGTGACCCAAAACTGACCAACAGGGGTACTCCATCCCATCCGCATCATGCTCAGTATAAAAGCTGAGGGATCAAAGGGTCAACTCTCTTCCTTCAATGGCTGACGTCTGAGGAGGACCCTGTCTGTTCGTCTGCCTTTGATCCTGATCCGAGCATTCCTGACTCCAGATCCAGAATCCAGCTCCTGTCCATCACCGAGTCCAGCCTGGGACTTTTCCCTGTGCCTGCTGGTGATGTGATCGTCATCCCGGGAGCTTGATACAGTTTTGTATATATTGTACACTTTTTTTTCCCTCCTTTTTTTATTATTATTTATTATTTCATTATTCATTAATATTTTCGTTAAAATAGTTTAGTTTTTTTTCTAAACTCATAATTTTTTTTTTCCCCTCTCTTCCTTTCCTCTCTTTTCCCTAGAGGGGGGAGGGAGGAGCCATCTGTCGTTCTGATTGCTCAATCTGGTCAAAACCACGACAAGAGTGCACAGCTGGAGATGGTACATCCAAGCTGTTCTTTTTCCATGGAAGAAATAGAGGAATCAGAAAATTCACAGCTAGAAATGGAACATCAGGAGTTATTATTTTCCAGGGAAGAAACAGAAAACCAAAAATATGTTCCTTTTGAACTGGAACAGCCAGAGTCTTATTCCCCTGAAGAAGTAGAGCAAGAAGAAACAGCACAGCTTGCATTGGAACCTTCGGATATATCACGTTTGATGGAAGAAGCAGAGAAAGAAAACACTACAGAACTCCATTTGATACATTCAGATATATCTGATTCCAATGGAAGAGCTGAGACACAGCAAACTGGGTATCTGGAAACAGCACATTCAGATTTACCATATCTCATAAATAAAACAAAGCAGCAAGAATTGCACAAGTATATTTGGACAATTGTATTATGTCATATTTTAGTGATAAAGGAGAACAGCCACAGCCTGTGCAGCAGGATTCACAACCTGGAGATAAGCTGTATTCCTGTGCACAAGGAGAAACTACTCAACTGCAGTCAGAGCATCCAGTTTTGTCATATTCTACTGGAAAAGAACAGCAACATAAAACCTCACAGATGAGGGTTGAACAGCTGGATACATCTCCGGCAACAAAGGGCATGGACTCCGCCAGGTGGTGAAGTGAAGACGTTTAATGTTTTATTTTTACAGCCTATATAGTTTCTCTCTTTTGATCGTGTGCTGTGCTCTCTACACAGATAGGTTGTGGGGCCTGTCCACATGCCGTTGTGAGCAATACAATTGGCTACATATAAGTGTTCATGCGCCTATACTAATTAGTCATTATTATTTGTTTTGGTATTGTTATCTATTTTGCTAGCTTGGTATCTATATTGTTGCCTTCACATTACCATACAAGGACATTGTTTACTGTTCTCAAGGCTTCCTTCCCATCACTGCAAGAACACCTGCCGAGTTCTCGCTCAGCAGCGCGTCTCCACAATTCCTCGCTCCCCACATACATCATATTCCACTGGCAAAACTGAGCAACAGGAAATTTTGCAACCAAAGTTGGAATAAGAAGGTTTGACATACTCCCATGGAGAAACAGCACAAGAAGCTGTACAAAAAAGACTTAGAAGGTCCAGGGCCATCATGTTTCATGAGTTAAGCAGAGCAACATGAAAATGTACGACTAGCTTCAGAAAATAGGGATTTCTCATTTACCACTGGAAAAGTAATGCAAGAAAGAGTGGAGTCAAGATCCTTGGGCTCATCCCATGTGATTGACAGAGCAAAGCCCTGGGAAATGGTACAATCGGAGCAGGAGCATTCGCTTCCCTTGTATTCCACTGCTGGTAGTCAGCAACAGGAAGCCACACTGCTGGATTTTTCCCAGCCAGATATATTGTGTTCCTTTGGCAGAATGGAACAACAAGATACAGTACAAAGTGACCTGGAACAGCAGGAAACAGCCCAAGAAAAAGCTATGTAAATGGAACTGAAGTATTCAGATTTGTCAGAAACCTGGGGGAAAGAAGAGCCACAGGAAGCAGACCAAATGAATTTGGCACAGCAAGAAACAGATCAACCAGAGTTAGTGCATCCATCTTTGCCATATTCTTTTGGCGAACAAATACACGTAGAAATGCAAATGGAGCTAGCATATCCAGAAAAGACATTTTATGTAAGCACAGAAATGCAGGAGAAAATGATACAACACAAATCAGAGCAACCATTTCTTTCATATTTTACTGGCAAAACAGAGCAACAAGAAATAGTACGTTCAGAGCTGGAACAAACATTTTTCCATCTTCCAGCAGAAAAGAAGCTCCACTGGAAATGGGAATGAGTTCAGAATATCCAGATTTGTCATATACCTTTCATGAAGCTGAAGAACAAGAAAAGCTGGACCATCCAACCTTACCATTTAGTTTGAAGCAACAGGAAACTGCACCACTGGTGATGGAACATCCAGATTTTTCATGTGACAGTGGTGAAGCAAAACCAGGTGTCACGCCCCACTCTCAGGAAAGAGAGGGGGTGACTCAGATTTGTAAATCCCCAACATCACGCACTAAGGTGAAATAAATCTCAAGGTCCATATACAAACATTTATTAGTTTCCCAAAATGATTAGTATAGGTCTTAACAAGTCCACAGTAATTGGTTAAGTATAAAACAAATTATGGCAATCTGTGAGGTATGCACTGTGTTACTTAACAACAGGTATACAACAACTTATGGCAAGCGGTACTTAAGGTCGTTACTTAACATCTCTAAGAGAGAAGAGAAACTGAGAGATAGAGAAAGGAAAAGACAGAGAAAAAGACAGAGATAAAGAGATCACCAGTCCTGGTTCCAGCGTCTTTTTCAAGGAATCTTCCCAGGCATAATCTTCTTTCTTGGGAAAATCTTCTCGGGTATGGTCTTCTTTCCCAGGGGCAGATCTTTTATGTTTGCTGAATTAGCATGGTCCATGGGTGTTGGTTGATGAGAAGCTCAACATGAGCAAGCAATGTGTGCTTGCAGCCCAGAAAGCCAACCGCATCCTGGACTGCATCAAGAGAAGCGTGGCCAGCAGGTCACGGGAGGTGATTCTACTCCTCTACTCCACTCTCGTGAGACCCCAACTGGAGTACTGCGTCCAGCTCTGGCGTCCTCAACACAGGAAGGACATGGACCTGTTGGAACAGGTCCAGTGGAGGACCACAAAGATGATCAGAGGGCTGGAGCACCTCTCCTATGAGGACAGGCTGAGAGAGCTGGGGTTGTTCAGCCTGGAGAAGAGAAGGCTCCAGGGAGACCTTATAGCAGCCTTCCACTACCTAAAGGGGGCCTACAGGAGAGATGGGGAGGGACTCTTTATGAGGCAGTGTAGCGATAGGACAAGGGGTAATGGTTTTAAACTGAAAGAGTGGAAATTTAGATTAGATATTAGGAAGAAATTCTTTACAGTGAGGGTGGTGAGGCACTGGAACAGGTTGCCCAGAGAAGTTGTGGATGCCCCGTCCCTGGAGGTGTTCAAGGCCAGGCTGGATGGGGCTTTGAGCAACCTGGTCTGGTGGGAGGTGTCCCTGCCCAGGGCAGGGGGGTTGGAACTCAATGATCTTTAAGGTCCCTTCCAACCCAAACCATTCTATGATTCTATGAAATAGCCCCACCAGAGACAGAACACACTGATGCGATATATGCTCTGGACAAAGCAGAGGTACAACAACAAGCACGACAGGAATCAGAGCAAACAGATTTAACTTCCCCCTTTGGAAAAGCAGAACAGAAAACAGTTCAGCCAGACATGGAAATTCCACATTTGGTCCATTCTGTAGTTATGGCAGAACAAAAAGAAATGGCAAAACCAGGGTAGAAACATCCTGACTTTCCTTATTCTGTTTTCAAAGCAGGACTGCAAAATGCACAGATGAAACCTGAATACCCTAGTCTAGCACGTTCCATTGTCAAAGTGCAGGAAACAACCCAGAATAGGTTGGAACAGCTCGATGTATGTCCACGACAAAACAGAGCAACTCCTACCTGCCCAGTTGGAGCTTGGCCACATAGACTTGGCATCCCTTGCTGACAAAGTGGAGCAGCAAGGGATGGAGCAAACAGCCTTGGGATGCCCTGATGAGGGACAGTCTGTCAGTAGAGCAGAGTATCCACAAACTGCAAAAGAGAAACTAGGACCTCCAGATGCATCATCTCATAATGGAAAAGCAGAGCAAAGAGAAATGGCAAAACGAGAGCCAAAACATCCTGATTTATCATATTCCATTTTCCTGGTTTGAGCAACACAGAACTAATTTCTCTTCTAATGCTTGGGAAAACTGCACATTTAGAAGATTCTAGTGTATGAATTTGTGAAAATACTTACTTTATAGCCAGCTAGGGTACGTGGGATTCAAGGTCTCAATGTCTTCGAGCCTTGCCAGGTGCAGGGATGAGGAGGAGCAAGACCTGGGCACTTGACCCAGGCTGGTCAACAGGATTATTTCATACCATGAGCATCACATTCAATATAAATTGCTGTGTAGTATGCTCTCTCATTCTCTCTCCCTTGATGGTGGCGGTCCAGAGAACTCCTTGCCCTGGTGCTGGACTCCTGAGGCCTTCCTTTCCTCCTGAAGCTGTAGTGCTCACAGTGTCTGACATTTGCTGTCCACTGCTGGGAGTGCACAGCTTCCTACCGATATAATTGGCTGAGTATAATCCTTGTATATTTTATATTAATATCAGGATCAATACTGGTTTTTTAGTATTATTGTTAATTATTTAGTCTTATCCTATTAAATCTATTTATATTTCAACCCTTGTGTTTCCTTGTTTTTCCCAGTTCCCCTTTCCAAGTGGGGAGGGGTCATCGGGTGATGGAATAATTGTCTAAATGACAATAAATTGTTATGGATTTCTCAAACCATAACATCCAGTAATAAAACACAGCCACAATTGCATTCCAGTGGTACAGTACAGCAACAAGAAAAGGTTCAACCAGAGCAGGAACAGCCAGGTGATTTTTCATCATCTCTTGGCAAAGAAGAGCAATGGCAAAGTGCAGGAATGCAGGCAGAACACCCTGAGCTGCAGTGCCCATAGGGAAAACAGAATGACTGCAAAATTCCCAAGCAAAATCAGAATATGCAGATTTGTTATTCTCTGTTGGTACAGCAACACTCATAAAATAATACAGCCACTGTTGAAAGAACATGATTTGTTGCATTGTTTTGTCAAAACAAAGCAATCATGGGTAGCCCCATTGGGGTCTGAACATCCAGACATCTGAGATGCCATGGGCAAAGTACTGCACCCTGATTTGTCCTCTTCTATTAGTGAAGAAAAACAAAGTACACAACTGGAGTTCAAACAGGAGAGAGGAAGCTATGCATTACACCCAGAGGAAACAGTATGACTGAAATTGGAAAGGCCAATGTTAAGTTTTCTGCACAGCAGAGCAACCAAATGGGGCCCCACTGGAAGGGGAATTCCTGGATTTCTTGTGTTCCTCTGTCAAAAAAGAGCAACAAGAAATGGCAAAACAAGAGTTGGAGCATTCAGATTTATCATATTCCACTGATAAAACACAATGACAAGAAATCACACAACTTGGGTTAGGACAACCAGATTTATCATCTTGCCCTGGCAAGACAGTGCAACCACAAGCTGTTCAAGTGGAAGCAGAACTTGCTGCATTTCACTGGCAAAACATTACAGCACAACCAGAGGTTGAGCATCCGGATTTGTCATATTCCAGTGGCAAAGTAGAGCAGATGCAGGCTACGCCATGGAAATTAGAGCAGCCTGTAACACCCCATCCCATTGGAAAAACAGAGCAACAAAGAATCCAGAGTGGGAACTTCACAATTTATCATATTTCATTTGCAAAACACTATCACAAGAAATAACACAAATGGGCTTAGAACAACAAAATTTAATGTATGTCCTTGGTAAAACAGATGAAACACCTGTGCAAGGTGAACCAGAGCATACAGGTTCATTGTATTCTTCTGGCAAAAGAAAACAAGAAATAGTATTGTCAGAGTTGCGACATCGACAGCTGTCTTATCCTGTTAGAGAAATAAAAGAGGAAGCTATGCATCAGAAATCAAACTACCCAGATTTGTCACATTCTTTTGGCCAACAAGAGCACCATGAAATCGAACAACTAGAGGTGGAAGAAATGGATTTATCCTATCCAGCTGGCAAATCAGAGCACTCACAACCTGCCCAAATAGTACTGCAACAGCCAGAGCTTTTGGAGTCCTTTGGCAAACTAGAAGAAAAGAGAATGGCCCAGAGGGGCTTTTTGCTCTCCCTTGGTGAAGAAAAGTGGAAACCAGCTTCACAGTTAGACTTAGGGCAACAAGGTTAATCACATTCACTTGGTAAAACAGAAAAACCAGCAAATTGTACAAGTAGGGTTCATGCCTTCTGATTTGTCGTATTCCATGGGAAAAGCAGAGCAGTTGAAAATGGAATGACTAAAATCAAAATGTCCAGATTTGTCATATTCTCTTGGCAAAGCTGACATGTTTCATCAACTGAATAAAATGGAGCTGAAGGTTCAGACTCCAGTTTTGAATGTACAGTTAAATCTTGACTTTCTAGAGTTTCTGTTTTATCTATAGAATATGATAAAAGTACATGTCAGCAAGAAATTCCACCTTATTCAAAACCTGTTCCCAGTATTTGGTTTCCACATGGTACCTTGATGAACAAGAAAAGCAAAGCATGCAGCTATTTATTCCCCAGTCTGCATAATCAGAGTGTAAACATGTAATTCCACCACATGATGAAAAAGAGTTTCACCAGAGTCTGTTTATGAAACTGTTACACACCAAATGCAGCATTATTCTGGTGAATGGAGCAGCCTTTTTTCAGCATAGACAAAATCTGCTTATATTCCATCTTTTCGGCTAGCTAGCTGGCTGGCAGAAGAGGTGAAAGCTTGCTCAGTTAGTCCAATAAGAGCTACAGAAGTAGACAAGCAAGGAATTCAACTTTCTCCAAATGAAACTTCTGATTTTGGATCAAAACAATTCCCAGCTGGAAGTTGCACAGAACTTACAGTTCATGGTACTACAAAGAATAAAGGAGATACGTTTAGAGTTTCTGATTCAGTGTCAAGTGAAATTTCCCACAGAGTGTCCTCAGAAACTAGTCACAGAGCACAAAGGTATGATTTATCATCTCTGGGAGGAGATAATCCAGGTCCAGACAAAACTAGCATTGGAAACCCTACAAAAATGGAAGCAATGCAACATCTGGAGGTAGACAAAGTGTCTGAACATTACCTGAGAAGAGAAGAAAAAGAAATGGAAAGTGTGAGCACTGTAGAAGACAGTCAGCATGCTCCAGAACTACTGAACAAAAAGATATATTTCCTATTATTTCAGAAGGTTATGAAATACTCAATATTCATGCTCCTACATATATTTCTTCTGTTGATTGAGAAGAAAGTAAACACATGCCAGATAAACTAGAATACTTGGAAACAAATCCTTCATTTAAAAGCAAATTAGTTGATGATGGCCATAAAACCTTAGCTTCTGGAACAACCACAGAAATTTCAGAAAGCTCAGTGTTGGGAAAGCCTGCAAGCCATGAGCTAAAAGAATTGGTCAAAAATGATGATGCTGAGGAAACTGAAGAAATACAACAAGAAAATTCCATGTTGTCAAAAAACAATAGTAATGCAGTGTTGGATCCTAATAATGGTATGGCCAATACGGATTATTTTGAAAAATATACCTTGATTGATGACAAATCCTCAATTAAGCCACATTTTGAAAGACCAAGTTCATTATTTTCTGTGACAGAAGATCCCAATGAATCTGTGGAAGAAGCCCCATCTTTTAAAGAAAGTGCTGAGGTAGATACTTTGGAAGAGGAGTTTTCCTTACTTGAGGATCTTTTACAGTACTGTGAAAGGAGAAAGCAAAATGCAGTCCTATGCAGATACTCTAAAACCTTTACCTCTGCAGTAATCAATTGACATTAGCAGTAAAAAAGTTACAAATGTAGAAGATGAACAGAAGTCACCAGGGACCCCACTCTTTGATTCAGAAGGAGTGCTAGAACGATCTCTGTTGTTCCCTACCACTGTTGCTGCAGTTAATCCAGAGCTTCTATATGAGCCACCTGCTCTGTCATTTCTATACAAGGACATCTATGCAGAAGCAGTAGGAGAAAAGACAAAGGATGAGACTTCTGATGAAGAAAGTGGTAATTCTAATGCTAATGCGTCTTTCCCTAGTTGAAATTCAGACACAGATGATGGAACAGGAATATATTTTTAAAAACACATTCTTAAAGATGAAATTCCAAGTAAGGCTATAGGGCCTCAAAAGGATCGGATACCAGAGGATGAGTCTTTTAGTGGAGGACTTTCAGTTCAGGGGACAAACACAAGCAGGGTGATGTTTCATGTGTCAGAATTGAGATTCTGTCAGAAAGGGGTGTTGTGGAGAGAGAGAAAGTCCAGGTTGACAGTGACATTCAAGCAACTATTTGTAAACCAATGCATGCCATTCTTTTCAGAAGCAAAGTAATTCTTTCAGGTGCAAAAAGTGATACCACAGAACAAAGAGAAGAAGAAAATGTACCTGTAGAAGCAACTGAGGAATTGCCAGAGCAGTCAAGTCATCAAGAGTACAGTCAACTAGTAGATTATCAAGGAGCAGCATATCAAGAAGCTGGTAATAAGCAGGAAGAACAGCATGAAATAACAGCAGTTCCTCAAATGGAAAAATATGTCCCTGTCACGTCCCACTTGGAAAGGAGGGAGGGGTAAGTGACTCAGATTCGTAAATCCCCAGCAGCATGGACTAAGGTGAGACAAATCTCAAGGTCCATATACAAACATTTATTAGGTTAGTAACCAGGTCTTAACTAGGTCCACGATAATTAGTTAGGTGTATAACAAATTATGGCAAGTGGTAAGGTATGCATTGTGTTAATTAGCAACAGGTATGGCACACTATGGCAAGCAGTACTTAATAATAGAAGATATACAATGAATTATGGCAAGCGGTACATCCTTCCGTTACTTTTTTGAAAGGAAAGAGAAAGAAAGAAGAAAGAAAAAAAAAATGAAAGAAAGAAGCAAAGGGGTAGGGAAGGAGAGATTGAAGGAGAGATCGAGAGGGAGAGAGATAAAGAGATGACCCGTCCTGGTTCCAGTGTTACTCTGGTCAGCGTGGGTCACAGAAGTGCTCTTCAGGGTCTCTTCAGGGAAAAATCTTCCCAGGTCATAAATCATCTCCTTCAGGGAAAGGCTTTCCTCTTTTTATGTTTGCCCACTCCTAGGGGCAGTTTCATCTTAGGTTTCTCCTCCCCACCTCCAGGTGATGTGCAGCATGATTTGGGTGGGGAGACAAGAGTTAGTCATATATATTTAGCATGATCTTGATAATCTTCATTAGCATATGCAGGGGTGTGAACTTTAATATGCATTTAATGGATAACGAGGCAAATGTCAACACTGGGCATAGCATGTTTTTCAGAGAAACAGCTCGTCCTTCATGGAAGAGAATACAGGGGTGTTGTGTTAAGACTGGTCATCCAGGCACCAGTGTCTCGCTCTCCCATGAATAGCAGAAGAGATAACTAGGTGTTAGCCTTACCAGTTCCTTGAGCAGAAGGCCTGGTACTTTGAGTGTTTGAGACATTAAAAGTCTCTTCAGGCTGCTTTGTTTAGGAGAAATTACTAGTGGTCCCTTACACCACCCCGTGGCTCAAACACTCAAAGAGGAAATTACGAGTTGTCCCTTACAGTCCCATATGTCAGGACTCCTGTTAAAGACAATGAAGATGATCAGTATACCCAGGAAAATCTTTCACGTGTCCCTACCATTCAGCAAACAGAGAAGCCAGACTTGCAAAGAGAGGAGCAGCACTCTGATGTTTATGAAGATCTTGCTGAGTCAATGGATATGATTACGTAAGAACTTTTGCAAGATTTAATATTATCTGAATTCACACATGAGGAGCTATTATTTGAAGACAGGGACTCTTTTGAGCATGTTGGTGATAGCTATGAATTTGATAATGAGCCAGAGCAAAGAACACCTGTTAGGCTTGAAGATTCAGGCTTTGTGGTGATTCAGGCTTTGGACTGTTCAGTGGATAATGTATTGGCTGGATGGTTGCATCCAGAGGGTGATAATTGCTTGAAGTCCAGATGGAGAGCAGTGACAAGTGGTGACCCTCAAGGGTCCGTGCTGGGACCAGTACTGTTTAACATTTTTTTCAACGACATAGACAGAGGGATTGAGAGCACCATCAGCAAGTTTGCAGATGAAGCCAAGCTGTGTGGTGTTGTCGATACACCAGAGGGATGGGATGTCATTCAGAGGGACCTGGACAGGCTGGAGAGGTGGGCCCAGGTGAACCTTATGAGGTTCAACAAAAGCAAGTGCAGTGTTCTGCACCTGGGCCGGAACAATCCTTGGTATCAATACAGACTAGGGGATGAGGTATTAGAAAGCAGCCCTGAGGCAAGGGACTTGGGGGTGCTGATGGATGAGGAGCTGGACATGAGCAGGCAGTGTGCACTTGCAGCCCAGAAGGCCAATCACATCCTGGGCTGCATCAAAAGATGCATTGCTAGCAGATCCAGAGAGGTGATTCTTCCACTTTGCTCTGGTGAGACCTCACCTGGAGTACTGTGTACAGGTCTGGAGCCCTCAATATAGGAAGGACATGGACCTGATGGAGCGGGTCCAGAGGAGGGCCACTAAAATGATCAGGGGGTTGGAGCACCTCTGCTACAAGGACAGGCTGAGGGAGCTGGGGTTGTTCAGCCTGGAGAAGAGGAGGCTCTGGGGAGACCTAATAGTGGCCTTCCAGCACCTGAGGGGGGCTACAGGAAGGCTGAGGAGAGTCTGTTTATAAAGGCCTGCAGTGACAGGATGAGGGCCAATGGCTTTAAGCTGGAGGGGAGCAGATTTAGATTGGATATTAGGAGAAAGTTCTTTACTGTGAGGGTGGTGGAGCACTGGAACAGGTTGCCCAGGGAGGTGGTTGAGGCCCCTTCCCTGGAGATATTCAAGGTGAGGTTTGATGAGGCCCTGGGCAACCTGGTCTAGTTGGGGGTGTCCCTGCTGACTGTGGGGAGGTCGGACTAGATGACCTTTGGAGGTCCCTTCCGGCCTGGACCATTCTATGATTCTATGAAAGTGGTATTTTAAAGAACAGAAGCCCTTAGAGGAATAAAGTATATAACTAAGCAGTTTTACTGGATATAATTGCTCTAGACCCAGCTGAATAGAGGCCTTGTGATTTCATTAGTCTTGTATGTTTAGATCCAATTATTCAAAATCATATCATAATCAAATCTCAATTTTATATATATATATGTAAATCAAAAGGACAGGTAGGGAAGTAGAAATAGTCCTGAACTATTTGTCATTTCTGTTACTTCTCCTTTTCACAGTGAAAACTGAATCATACAAAATGCTGGAAACCATCATTCTAAAACAAAGTAGAATAAAGTCCTTCATGTGCTTTGCACAAGGCTGAAAGAGTCTTTTCCTGGAGAAATTAGTCAAAAGGTCCAAATAGTCCCTGAAATTCAGGGGTTAGTTCCTACTTACAGCTGGAATAAAGAGGCACAACAGTCACAACAAGGACAGAGTTTCCACCCTTGAGGGGTGGTAGGCCTTCTGGGTCTCAGAAATACTAGCTCGCTGCCCCACAAGTGCTGAGCTACTACATACAGGCACCTCTCTAGCAAGCCCAGTTAAATCCCTACTCCCTTTCAAAACTAGTTTAAAACTCTCTCAATAAGCCCTAAAATAACTCTTGTCCTAGAACCCTTTTCCCCCTGTGACATAAGCTATTCCTGTTTGTTACCAGCAGGCCTGGTGTCTTTTAAATCAAGCCTTAATCAAAGAACCCAAAGTCCCGCTGGTAGCACCAGGCTCGGAGCCAGGCATTGATCTGCTGGCTTTTCCTATTTACCCCTTCCTTAGTCCCCGCAGCTGGAGGGATAGAGGAGAACATGACTTGTGCTCCTGATCCCTTGACCAGTCGTCCCAAGGTCCTGAAATCTCTCTTCATTGCCTTTGGACTTCTTTTCACTACTTCATCACTGCCTACCTGGAAGATCAAAATCTACCTGGAAGATCAAAATCCTCTACTGGATAAGGGAGGTAACATAGTGACAAGGGATGAGGAGAAGGCTGAAGTCCTGAATGCCTTTTTGCCTCAGTCTTTAGTAGTAGGATAGGGGGTTCCCTAAATATCCAGACCCCTGAACTAGCAGGCAGCGGCGGGGAGCAGAATAAAGCCCTTGTAATTCAAAGGGAGGTGGTGAGGGACCTGCTCCAACACCTAGATGCAAACAAGTCTATGGGACCAGATGAGATCCACCCGAGGGTACTGAGGGAGCTGGCTGAAGTGCTTGCGGAGCCACTCTCCATCATTTACCAGCAGTCCTGGCAAACTGGGGAGGTCCCAGCCGACTGGCGTCTAGCAAATGTGACGCCCATCCACAAGAAGGGCCAGAAGGATGATCCGGAGAACTACAGGCCTGTCAGTCTGACCTCGGTGCCTGGGAAGATCATGGAACAGATCATCCTGAGTGCCATCATGCAGCACATGAAGGACACCCATGCAATCAGGCCCAGCCAGCACGGGTTCACGAGGGGCAGGTCCTGCTTGACAAACCTGATCTCCTTCTATGACAAAGTGACCCGCTTGTTGGATGAAGGAAAGGCCGTGGATGTTGTTTATCTGGATTTCAGCAAAACCTTTGATACAGTCTCCCACAGTATCCTCCTGGAGAAACTGGCTGCCCATGGCTTGGATGGGAATACCCTCTGCTGGGTTAAAAACTGGCTGGAGGGCCGGGCCCAGAGAGTGGTGGTGAATGGAGTTAAATCCAGCTGGCGTCCAGTCACGAGTGGTGTCCCACAGGGCTCGGTACTGGGACCCATTCTCTTTAACAT
>QJSC01021740.1:0-22603 GCA_003697955.1 Calidris pygmaea | reverse complement strand
CCCTCCTGGGCAGCAGAGCTTGTGTCCACATGGCAGCAGCTGCCTGGGGCACTGGGTTTCTCAATTCTCTCCTGCACACGGCCAATACATTTTCCCTACCCCTCTGCCAGGGCAATGCTGTGGACCAGTTCTTCTGTGAAATCCCCCAGATCCTCAAGCTCTCCTGCTCAGACTCCTACCTCAGGGAAGTGGGACTCATTCTATTAAGTACTTCATTAATTTTTGGATGTTTTGTGTTCATCGTGCTGTCCTATGTGCAGATCTTGAGGTCCGTGCTGAGGATTCCCTCGGAGCAGGGACGGCACAAAGCCTTTGCCACCTGCCTCCCTCACCTGGCTGTGGTCTCCATGTTTTTCAGCACTGGCTTATTTTCTCACCTGAAGGCCTCGTCCATCTCCTCTCCATCCCTGGATGTTGTAGTGGCAATTCTCTACTCGGTGGTGCCTCCAGCAGTGAATCCCCTCATCTACAGCATGAGGAACAAGGAAATCAAGGATGCCCTGTGGAAACTGTTGCAATAGGATCTGCTTCAAATGACTAAAATGCCCTTTATCCCACTATGAATCATTTGTCTCAGTTCCCATCTCTGCACATCTCCTCGGGATCTGGGTGACCAGCCCCATCATGCAGGAGGGTTCAGGAAGCCAATGACAACCTGCCCCATGGAGGATCAGCCCGGGGGCGTTTGGGGTGCCTCTGGCTGCCTTGCTGGACGCTCTGTCTCTTCCGGCTGCGAGTCAGGGCTGCTGCTTCTCTGCAGCCATGGCCAAGGACAGCAGCAGGATGTGGCTTTTCCAGTGCTGGTCTCTCCTCACACCCACGCTGTCCTGCTGTGCCCTTGCCTTTGAGTTACCCGTAAGGTCTCATGTAACTTGTGACAGTCCTGTTGTCTCTTCAGTGGCATCTCTGTGGCTGTGGGCAGGAGCAGGCCATGTGAACCACTGTGTCAGAGCCGGTCTCCCCTGTCACTGAAGGGACTACTCCAGGCAGGGCCAGAGGCTGGACGCCTCTTCCAAAGCTGGTACCAGGATCTCAAGCAAGGAACTGCTCTATGAAAGGTCCTCTTGCTGTTCTGGTGTTCTGTATGGATTCAGTGGGACAAGCTCAGAGTCCCAGGGAGATCTTTTGGAGACCAAGGGTTGGATGAAAACCTCCCCTCTTGGTGACACATGTCCAAGCAGGTGGTAAATGGTCTCTGACTTATCTGCCTGGCAGTGCCCCACTTGTGGTGTGGTTGCTGGCCAATGCCCTCCTGGAGAGGAATCGAGAGGTGCCAGGAGAGCTCAGGGGATCTCCAGGGAGAGTGTGTGAGTCTGGGTGGGCAGCGAGTGGCACCTCATCAAATGAGTGACCATCCAAGGGAACGTTTCTCAAAGAAAAAGAGGAACTTGAAGAGCTCATGGATAAATGAGAGCCCTTCAATTCCAGGAGAGACTGTGAGGAGCCAGCAGGAAAAGGGACATAAGACGGNAAGGAACTGCTCTATGAAAGGTCCTCTTGCTGTTCTGGTGTTCTGTATGGATTCAGTGGGACAAGCTCAGAGTCCCAGGGAGATCTTTTGGGGACCAAGGGCTGGATGAAAACCTCCCCTCTTGGTGACACATGTCCAAGCAGGTGGTAAGTGGTCTCTGACTTATCTACCTGGCAGTGCCCCACTTGTGGTGTGGTTGTTGGCCAATGCCCTCCTGGAGAGGAATCGAGAGCTGCCAGGAGAGCTCAGGGGATCTCCAGGGAGAGTGTGTGAGTCTGGGTGGGCAGCGAGTGGCACCTCATCAAATGAGTGACCATCCAAGGGAACGTTTCTCAAAGAAAAAGAGGAACTTGAAGAGCTCATGGATAAATGAGAGCCCTTCAATTCCAGGAGAGACTGTGAGGAGCCAGCAGGAAAAGGGACATAAGATGGGAGTGTAGTTCAGGACACCTTCTTGGAAAGCCCCACGGGCTGGGTCTAGTGCAGCCCTCCCCTGCTCTTCATGCCGTTGGGGACACCCCTTGGTCCTGCCCATCCCTATCCTTGGCTACAGAGCAATTAGGGAAGAGTGTTCAGCAGCAGTGATCCCCATCCAGCCGAATCTGCTTCTACCCTGACCAGCATGGCCAGGGTAGTCTCCATTTTTTGTGCGTCACATCCAGCCTGCATCTCTGCGGAGGAGACGAAGACCTTTCTCTGCCCCCCAGCAGCTGCTGTGTCCTTCCGAGGGGCTGTGGCTGTGGGGTGAACACCCAGAGCTCTGCAGCACCCTGCGGTGGGCACTGCCACTGGGCCAGCCCAGAATGGGCTGCTCTTCTTGGGTGGGCTGGAGTGAAAGCAGGGACTGTGGGGAGAGCTGGGGAGGGCCTGGGCTGAGCTGGAAAGTGCCTGGGAGAGGAACACCACCAATGTTGGCTGGACTGCGTGACCATGTGGGGCTCCATGTGGAGCCATGCAGTGGTTGTGAGTTGCAGAGCCAAGCTACTCGGGTGCAGGAGAGAGGAGGCCAGTCTGTGCCCTTGGTGGTACGGACAGACTGGGAAGGTGCCCCAGGGCATTTGTCTCTCACATCACCATATCCAGCACTGACCACTTACTCCAGTTTCTGGGTGAGGTTTTCTCTCTGACCATCTTCTTCCTCCTGCTGGACTCTCTGTCTGTCAAGTGTATCTGGCAATACTCCATCCTAGGTGCACCATCTGCCATTGGGATGTGTTAAATTTCATCACATTAATCATTGGCCAATGTCCCAATNGCAGGGACTGTGGGGAGAGCTGGGGAGGGCCTGGGCTGAGCTGGAAAGTGCCTGGGAGAGGAACACCACCAATGTTGGCTGGGCCGTGTGACCATGTGGGGTGAGGACACACTGCAGTGTGTCCTCACCCCACATGCAGTGGTTGTGAGTTGCAGAGTCAAGCTACTCGGGTGCAGAGGAGGCCAGTCTGTGCCCTTGGTGGTACGGACAGACCGGGAAGGTGCCCCAGGGCATTTATCTCTCACATCACCATATCCAGCACTGACCACTTACTCCAGTTTCTGGGTGAGGTTTTCTCTCTGGCCATCTTCTTCCTCCTGCTGGACTCTGTGTCAAGTGAACAGCCCGTCCTGCCTGGCGTCTCTTCTTGCTCAGACCTTGGCAGACTGATGGCCAGGCTGTCTGCAGATCCCTGCATGGGACATGGCCGGGACTGGGCTGGGACATCGTCCCAGTCTACACCTTCCTTAAAGGGGGGCTGTGGAAAGGGAGGTGCTAATCTCCTCTCTTTGGTCACCAGCAATAGGACACAGGGAAAGGGAATGAGGCTTCGACAGGGGAAGTTGAGATTGGACATTAGGAAAAGGTTCTTCACTGAAAGGGTGGTCAGTCACCAGAAGAGGCTCCACGGAGAAGTAGTCCCTGCACCAAGCCTGTCAGAGTTCAAGGAGTGTTGGATGATGCCCTTAGTCATATGGTTTAGCATTAGGTAGTTCTGCGAGGAGGAGGGAGTTGGACTTATGGCTCCCTTCCATGTCGAGGTATTCTACGATTCTATGATCTCCAAAGTCAAAAATAGTCTATTCTAGACCCATTTGTGTGTGTGTGTGTGTGTGCTTGTTGTTTCTGGGGCAAGTGAGGAGGTGAGGGGATCCAAGGTCAATTTCCGGATGGACTGCAAATCTAAGACCTGCTCTGGGAGGGACCTAAACCCCATGTGTGTTATAAAGATATCTCTTTTCCACTAACATAGCCAGCCATACAAACACAGAGACATGGCGGGGCTGGGGAGGTGAGGAGCAAGGTCATCCATACAGTGATGGACATCAAGGAGATGGCTTTTCTTACCTTTCCACACACCTTCTTTAGGAGACACTCTGTATCCATATAGATTGGAGAAGTCTTCTATCACTTCTTCAAAGTTCTCTTTACGGACCTTCCTCTTTAACTAAACTCTTGAAACTTTTTTAATTAAGCATATAAGTCCTGAAGAGTAGATGTAAATGATGGCAGAGACGTGGGTCTATCAGCCTTTTCTGATAACTGCCAGTCCCAGGCAAATACCTCAGCTACACTGGACCCTCTGGGGGGTTGCACTGGGTGTTTATGGTCATAGAATCATAGAATCGTTAAGGTTTGAAAGGACCTTTAAGACCATCGAGTCCAACTGTTATCCTAACACTACCAAGTCCACCACTAAACCATGTCTCTAAGAACCACATCTAAACCACTGTTAAATACCTCCAAGGAATGTGACTCAACCACCCCCCCTGGGCAGCCTGTTCCAATGCTCAACAACATTTTCGAGGTGGGGTCTCACCAGTGCCGAGTACAGGGGGACCGTCACTTCTCTAGTTCTGCTCACCACACCGTTCCTGATACAGGCCAGGATGCTGTTGGCCTTCTTGTCCACCTGGGCACACTGCTGGCTCATGATCAGCCGGCTGTCGACCAACACCCCCAGATCCTTTCCTTCCCGGCAGCTCCAGCCACTCTTCCCCAAGCCAAGGGGTTGTTGTGACCCAAGTGCAGGACTTGGCACTTTTCCTTGGTGAATCTCACACCATTGGCCTCAGTTCCATTGGTCCAGCCCACCCAGATCCCTCTGTGGAGCCTTCCTGCCCTCAAGCAGATCAATATTCCCACCCAACTTGGTGTCATCTGCAAACTCACTGAGGGTGCACTCAATCCCCTCATCCAAGTGATTGATGAAGATATTAAAGAGAACTGGGTCCA
This sequence comes from Calidris pygmaea, assembly GCA_003697955.1. Classification (NCBI taxonomy): domain Eukaryota; kingdom Metazoa; phylum Chordata; class Aves; order Charadriiformes; family Scolopacidae; genus Calidris; species Calidris pygmaea. The sequence goes on along the minus strand of QJSC01021740.1, from coordinate 17,921 downwards.
ATACCCACCCCTGGGGAACAGCACTCGTGACCGCCCGCCAACTGGATTGAACTCCATTCCCCACCACTCTCTGGGCCTGGCCTCCAGCCAGTTTTTTACCCAGCAAGGAGTACACCCGCCCAAGCTGCGAGCGGACAGTTTCTCCAGGAGAATTCTGTGGGAAACCATGTCAAAGTCTTTACTAAAGTCTTGGTCGACAATATCAACAGCCTTTTCTTCATTCCACCAAGCGGGTCACCTTATCACAGGAGGAAAACAAGTTACTCAAGCAGGACCTGCCTTTCATAAACCCATGCTGACTGGACCTGACCACCTGGTTGTCCTCTCCATGCCTGTTGCATTAAAGGACTGTAGTTTTGAGATTTGTCTGTCAGAGTCCCAGCAACGGACTTTCACTGAGTCAGATTCACAAAAAATTGAAATTAGTTATTTTATTGAGAATGACAGAACAGATTCAAGATTGTTGTTGATACATTCACTAACTTTAATAGTGTTAATTAATTAAGGTTAATATTGCTAGCAAAAATAATGATAACACAACATCCTGGGGGTACCGTTCCCCACAGGGTGAAAGGCACAGTGCTTTCCCAGGCGTCCCTGCCCAGCGTGGAGGAAGAGAACGCACACCATGGACAGCTCTGTCAGGTATTGAGGTTCTTCTCTCCCAGTTGAACAGTCATTTTCTCTGTCTTTTTATCTCCAAAATTGTGAGGTTTCCCTCCCCCAGGTGATGTGTAGTATGATTTAGGTGGTGAGGGCGAGTGTTATATATGTTTAGCGTGATGTCTATAATCCTCATTAGCATATGCAGGGGTGTCAATGTTAATATGCATTTCACAGTTAATGAGGCAATCATTGGGCATGGAAGCCTTTTGAAGAAACAAAGAACTACACAGGTTCCTGTTATCTTGATTTTACTGTCTTTGCTGATGAAAAGCAGGGCTGTCCTGTCTCCACAAGACTCCCCCATTATCTCTACATCCTGTGACAGCAGATGTGTCTTCACTGCCTTGGTAAGAGTAGCACATCAGGGCATGAAGACAGGGAACCCAAACTCCTCTCAGTAGTTGCCAGTGACAAGACAAGGGGTGACGGACATGGCTAAAACCACATGAAATTCTGTCTGAAATCAAGAAAACACTTTTGACTGCGAGAGTGGTCAAACACTGGAACAGGTTGCCCAGAGGGTCATCCATGGAGATATTCCAAACCCACCTAGACAAGGTCCTGGGCCACCTGCTCTAGCTGACCCTGCCTGAGCTTGGGGGGACTGGGTTAGATGATATCTAGATGTCTCTTCCAATCTCAACATTTCTGTAATTCTGTGAGAATAAACAAGAAAAATAAGATAGAAAGAAGTTAAAAACTTGTCGTCTCGACTGAAAATACGACAGGATCCTGTGAAGAGGACTCACACTGGAGCAGGGAAACTGTGTGAGGAAGAAGGAGTGGCAGAGATGTTCTGTTCTGATTGTAACCCCCGTCCAGCATCCCCAATGCTTATCTTGGGATTGGGTAGGTAGAAGAGTAGGAAAGAAAGAGTATTTTGAGCCCAGGAAAAAAATAGTGGCGTGGGGGGATGCTTTTCAGTTTTTTTGTTATAGTTTCTTTTCTTTTTCCAAATCTTTTTTTTAATTGGTAATAAATTAATATGATTGTTCCCAAGGCAACTCTTCTTTGCCCATGGCACTAATTGGTAAGTGATCTCCTTGTCCTTAACTTGACCGATGAACATTTCTGGTTTATTTTCTCCCATTGTCCTGTTGAGAGAGGGGTAGGAGTGAGCAGCTGGGTGGGTGTCTGGCTTCTGGCCATGGATAACCCACCACAGAACCACACCAGGACTGCTGCGCCCAGCATGGGGCTCCCCAGCACAAAAAAGGCCCTGACAGACTAGAGCGAGTCCTGCAGAGGCCAGAAGGATGGCTGGGGCCCGGAACACATTATGGACAAGGAGAGGCTGAGAGAGCTGCGTTCTTGAGAAATCCCTCAGAGCCGAGCACTGGAGCAAGGACCCAGGCCAGTTGGTGGACACTCAAGCAATGGAGATTTTCAGTATTGGTCAAGACAAGGCCATGAGCACCTGATGGAGCTGCAGATGTCTGAGAACAGCCTCGGCTGAGAGACCAGTGTGGCAAGAGCTGTGGGACTGGGTGTGTAATGACTGTCAGCAGGAAACTGCTTTCCTTTTTATTATTGATGGCAGTGGAGTTGGGTATCACAACGCCCCGGAGGAGGATGGGGGTTGACCATGAAGCAAAGGTGCCCTCTCAGAGCTGGGTTATATGGCCAGAGATGGAAAGGGCTGGTGTGTGTGGATGTCAGGGAAAATTACCCTGGGGCAGCTTCCCTGGGGTGCCCAGGGAACATGGGACAGGTCAGGCCCCTCTCTTCTGCACCTTTGGTGCCCTGCTTCATTGACTCTGTCACCTGGCTCTGCCTCATGAGCACCATGCTAGGTGCCCTCACCCTGCACACCCAAACAAACTCTACACAGGTGTTTTCCTCCCCCAGACACTTTCCTGCCCAGCCCAGCCCAGCCCAGGAGAGCAGTCCAGTCTGGGCTGGCCCCACAGAAGTGCCCACCACAGGGTGAAGCAGAGCTCTGGGCACTCATCCCACAGCCACTCTAAAGAGTAGAGCAGGTCCTGGGGAGCAGAGAGAGGTCTCAGCCTTCCCCATCAGCCCCAGGGCCGACAGCCAGCCATAGCATGAGGAGACAGAGGCCAGTGTCTCCCACTGTCCTGTGTTCCTTTTCTCCAAGAGATCCTTATTGCCAGCTGCTGGCAGCCCCTCTCTCTCTAGCACAAGACTCCTGGGGCAGGGGCTCCTCAGGTTGCTCCTGCTGCCCCAGCAACAGTGCAACCTGCCCTGAGCTGTGCACGCAGAACAATGTCTCTGTTTTAGATTTATCCCCCCTCCCGCCAGAAGCATGGAGTTGCTCCTTTTCTCATGTCCAGGGATGTCCCTGTCCCCAGAGAGCCTTTCCCCAAAGGACTGCGTCTGCACTGGCCAGACTGGCAACTCCAGTTCCAGGCCCATGCTCCCCATAAGACCCTGAGCTGGTGGTGGGCGAGTGGGCTGTGGTACCCAAAAGCCACAGGGGGACAGTCCCAGGCAGGTCCCTGTTGATCTGTCATCATTACCATTGGAACTGGGCACCTGCTAGGGCCCGGTGCCATTATTGGTCCTGGAGGGGTTCGTAGTGATTCCGAGGGTGCCATTAAGACACAAATGATGTCGAATGCCATTTACTAGAACTTTACTATTATTACCTTAAAATAACGCTAGATGGCGATAGAACAAGGGTGGAGGTGTCGGGAAGAAGGAAAAGAGCAGCAGTATGACAGGGCGCAGCAAGAACAGTCGCCACCAACAAGATGTTCGGTCTGTGCAATGTCTTGACCATCCTCTGGAGTCAAAAGTGTCCCATTGATCTGTGACTCTCAGGTCTCTCAAGCTGTGATGATGGCGAGGGTCAACGGCGGTGAGGGTCCCATTTGCAGTGGGGTGCAAAGGGATTTTGTAGTCCTTGTTGACTCGTAGTTTGACCAATCAACATTACAGTTACCTGTGCTCATCCAGTTATTGTCCCATACAGTCGCTGTGCGAACCCCCCTTGCCTCTGCCCCCTGGGCAGTGCGTGGCCCTGCATAGCAGATGAGTTTCTTGGGGTAAACAAGATATAGTTGTGGTGAGAACCGAGGACGTACCTCCTTTGTTGTCATATCATATACGCAGGTGGCAGATATCTTGCAGGAAGTGAGCTTTGAAACATCCTCTTTTTCTGTTGGGTTCTCACAGCACCCACACTTATAGGCTCAGGATAGACCCATTCCCCAGCACGTCGCCCCACACCATCTGACCCCGAGGCCATGAAGAACCCCAGCAGAGAACCATGGCCTCATGGCTGCAATCTCTTGCCTCTTCCTGACCTTGGTCCTGGAAGAAGAGCCCAAACTCCAGACACAGGAATGAAGAAAATCCCCTTCTATTAGAAAGACGTGGCGTAGGAGAAAAACCGTACCACTATTTCAGACACATGTACAAAGGCCTCTGGGTCAGACAGGCTGGGTTCATGCATTGAGACAAGGGGAGTGGATGGAGACACTCCTGGGCAAACAGGACTATCACAGATAAAAGGCCCAAAGCACAGCAAGTTCTCAACAGGAATTCAAAATCAGTTTTGAAGAGACATGGGCTGTTTATCACTGCTGAAAGACAAGAGATTGAAGAAGTTTCCACAGGGCATCCTTGAGCTCCTGGTTCCTCATGCTGTAGATGAGGGGGTTCACTGCTGGAGGCACCACCGAGTAGAGGAATGCCATCACCAGGTCGAGGGATGGGGAGGAGATAGAAGGGGGCTTCAGGTAGGCAAACATGGCAGTGCTAATAAACAGAGAGACCACGGCCAGATGAGGGAGGCAAGTGGAAAAGGCTTTGTGCCGTCCCTGCTCCGAGGGGATCCTCAGCACGGCCTGGAAGATCTGCACATAGGACACCACAATGAAAACAAAACACCCTGAAGATAATGAAAAACCAAACACAAGAAGCCCAGATTTCCTGAAGTAGGACTGTGAGCAGGAGAGCTTGAGGATCGGGGGAAGTTCACAGAAGAACTGGTCCAAGGCATTTCCCTGGCAGAGAGGAAGTGAAAATGTATTGACCATGTGCAGAAGAGCATAGAGAAACCCAGTGCCCCAGGCAGCTGCTGCCATGTGGACACAAGCTCTGCTGCCCAGGAGGGTCCCGTAGTGCAGGGGTTTGCAGATGGCAACGTAGCGGTCATAGGCCATGATGGTCAGAAGACAATACTCCCCTACAATCAAAAAGACAAAGAAAAAAACCTGTGCAGCACATCCTGCGTAGGAGATGGCCCTGGTGTCCAACAGGGAGTTGGCCATGGCTTTAGGGACAGTGGTGGAGATGGAGCCCAGGTCAATGACAGAGAGGTTGAGGAGGAAGAAGTACATGGGGGTGTGGAGGCGGTGGTCACAGGCGATGGCAGTGATGATGAGGCCGTTGCCCAGGAGGGCAGCCAGGTAGATGCCCAGGAAGAGCCAGAAGTGCACGAGCTGCAGCTCCCGTGTGTCTGCGAATGGCAGGAGGAGGAATTCAGTGATGGAGCTGCTGTTGGACATTTGCTTCTTCTAGACATGGGGACCTGTCATTAGAAGAAGAATAAAGGAAAATTAAGGGATACTTTTCTGATGAAAATCAAAGCCTTTCTCCTAGACCCTCCCCCTTCTTCACCCCTCCTCTTCCTGCAATTCCTTTTCCGGGTGACCTTCCCTCATCACTGTGCCTGGAGCTCTGCTTGGTACCGGTTTAATGTGCCATGAGGAGAAGGGCCTCTGCCTGTTGTCTGCCAAGGAGTCAGCCCTGCTCGGCAGTGGTGGGTTTATGGCAGTGGTGGGTGTAGGAGCCAGTCCTGGTGTTTGACTTTGTCAGAGGAACCTGCTCCTAAGACAGAAGGGCTTGTCAGCATCTGCACTCCCAGTGCTAAGGAACGAGGAGGGTAGAACAAAGTTCACTACGTTTGGGATTTTTACAACTTCCCTCATCCCACATGGGCAGTGCTCTTGGATCTCAGAAACCCTCAGCATTTCTGCTGTGCTCAGGGAGAGCAGAGCAAGTGTTGTGAGGCAAGAGGAGTTCCAGTTCTTGGTTCCAGTTCTCCTGGGCTTGCACTTTTCTCAGATGGAGGTTGATCACACTCCCATGCTACCCTGAAAATCAACCAGACACTGGTGAGAGCAGAGGGAACCACTGCAGACCACTAAATGTCTCACCCTTTCTCCAGGTCTCAGCACCTCACTTGTCACCAATGACACACATGGTTCATTTCACCAACCCAACAGCATTTCCTCCATTGTAGCATCCCAGTGCTTCTGCATGTGGCCTTCTGATGAAACAGAGGTGCTACGGGGACAGGTTTGCACCCCTGAGGGTAGCTCACAGCTTGGAAGGACACCTCAGGGAGGAATTCTCCTTTTGTCCTTATGAGGACTTCTCATTAAGTCTCAGCTCATATCCCCACCCCACAGACTGCATTGACCAGATCTCCACACACGTGAGGAAACCTGGGTGCTGGTTTCCATGGACACAACTGCGTGGAAGAACACACAAGACCAGTGTGTGACTGCAGCTCAACCTCAGCCTCCCCAGACAGTGGGACAGCCAGAACAAGGTGCCAATAGCAATAACACAGACCAGTAGAAGAACAAGGAAAAATACAGCGAGCTTAAAGAGGTCAGGGGAGGGGCAGCCTCAGGACAGCAGTACCTTTATGGAGATGAGCACACCACATCCCAGTCACCAAGACTGCCAGGCCATTGCTCTCAGCCCCTGTGCTCTCCAGAGGGAACTGGTGAGAAGCTGGGGAGCTGCACCAGGTCTCTGCTGGAGCTCTGGCTGCAGAGGAGGTGTCTCACGCCATGGATTCCACACTGCTGAGGGCTGAGGCTTTGCTGAGTGGGAGAGGAGTCAAGGGGGCTTGCTTAGATGACCAGGGCTTGCTTAGATGAACAGGTCTGCATTGGAGGGCATTGCATGGGGATTTCTGAATTCTCCCTCCTACAACATTTCTGGGTTTTCTTTCCTCTCCTTCCCTGATCATCTCTCTGCTTCCCAGAGATTTTCCTCCTGGGAGGTATTTCCCTTTCCCATGTCTTTTCCCTGTGAGTGCTCATAGACCCCATCCCAACCTCTGAGCGCTCACCTTGGCCCCGCAGAAACCTGCCTGTTTGCAGGGCACTGGCCGGGTGAATGGTCTTGTTTGCAGGTGGAACAAAGCAGGTCAGAGCAACCCTGACGGGTCCAGCAAAGGTGATGCTGCTGCTGTCCATGGGCAGAGGAGTGGCTGAAGGCATGTTATGAGGCATCTGGCAAATCTGCTGATCACTCAGAGTTGCAGTTCAGGAGTCTCAGTGACTTGTTTACACTTGAAAGCTCCTTTTCCATTTACCCTTCTCTCTCTCCCCCCACCCTACTGTAGCCTCCCACCCCCTGCCCCTTCCGGGAGTAGGAAGCTATACGGACAGGCTCAGGAAAGCTTCTTATCTTTATAGTAATCCCTGCCTTGATTTTCTCCTTCAAGCATCTCCTCGGAAATATTCTGGGGCTGATCTGGAGCTGTGAGCAGCCCCGACCCACGCAGCACTCTCTGCACAGCAGAAGGACCCTGCCCTGCTGGGGGTCACTCCTTCCACCCACAGCTTCTCCCCACAGCTCCATGGGGAGCTCCCCGGGCAGGCTGAGAGCTGACCCTGGCAGGAGGCAGAGTCCCTGCCCCAGCACACAGAGCCCTGGGGTGCAGGGACCCTGCTCGGAAGGACAGCCCGGGGCACCCGCAGGTGCAGATCTCCCTTTGCATACCAGCCATTAGGAGAAGGCAGCCGTCATGTTCTGTTGCTCTGATGGTGCAGGGAATGTGGAATCTGCAGCACATCCGCCTCCTCTAAACCAGCAAAACTCTGAGTGTTGTACTTACAGATCCCATAGGCTGTGGGATGTGCCAGCTTCAAGAGATCCCTGCAGAACCTGAAGCTGCATCGCCCTGCACTCAGAGACTTACAGCATAAAGGGCTGTGAAGATTTCTCCCCCAGTCAGCTCTCAGCATCCTCCCTTTCCACGCTGACTTTAACCTCTCTCTGTCTCGCTCCTGCCCCTCGGCGCCTGCAGGCAGTGCCCTCAGCCCTGCTGCGCTTTGCAGAGGAGCTGCTCCTGGGCAGAGCTCTCTTTCTGTGGCGCTGCCTGGTTGCCAGGATCTCCCTCCATCCCAGGAGCCTGGCCCAGCTCCGCAGCAGAGGACCAGCTCAAGGAGGAATTTCCTCTGCCCCCTCTGGGCTCCCTCCAGGTCTCCCCGGGACTCCGGGAGATCCTGCTTTGAAACAGGCTGAACAAGTCACTGATGTTCCCTCCTTCAGCTGGAGAGAGACATTTATTCTCAGCACTGTTGTTTTTCCTGTGAGGAAAAGACTTGGGCATGAGAATCACCTTTCCTTGTCTCATCATTTGACAGAACAACAGGACAGTGATGAGGAGGGATCTCCTTCGCCCCTTCTGAGGGAAGCGATGCAGATGAGTCAATAGACAAATCTCATTTGTGGGTTTGTGTCCCTGGGGCTAAAAGTGGCCTTATCTCCCTCCCATGCAGAGCACAAACCCACAGGAGGTGGGATTCCTCTTGTCTCAGGTCTTCAGGCATTCAGAAAAATAGTCACCTGCACGTGAGCTCCTTGTCTCAGTTCCCTTGTCAATAAATGGAGATGGAGTGCAGGGGCTGGGCTCTTCAGACACAACGTCTGGTGACATTTCAGGTATCAGGGGTGGCCAAAGATATGTGCAGGGAACTGCAAGCTCTGATGAAGCAGTTGATAGAGATAGGCCAATATCTCTTAGAGGCTGCTGGGAATTTTCTTTGGCCAACAGAAGTGACAGTGGAGGCCCAGATTTGGGCAACTGAACCTGTCCCCACTCATTACATTCAGGGCAGCCTTTAGAGTTATTAATTTGAGCAGCTGGAGTCATGTGCCATGCGGAGAGCTCAGTCTCTCTCTTTCTCTCCCATCAGTTGTATTTATGTCTGTATTTAAGTCTCCGCTCACAATATTGTAAGTTGCCTCATGTTCATCCCCACATTGCCGATCAGACTTAATAAGCCAAAGGTTTCCTGAAAGAGACGAGGCAATCTGGGGGAGTGCTTTGAGAAATGAAGTAGATTTCCTCAGAAAAGTCTACCCAGACATCTCACTGCTTATTCCTCCATGAACAGGTCCCCATGCCTAGAGTGTACAGATGTCCAACAGCAGCTCCATCACCCAGTTCCTCCTCCTGGCTGAAATGTGGGAGCTGCAGCTCGTGCACTTCTGGCTCTTCCTGGGCATCTACCTGGCTGTCCTCCTGGGAAACGGACTCATCTTCACATCCCCCATGTACTTCTTCCTCCTCAACCTCTCTGTCATTGACCTGGGTTCCATCTCCACCACTGTCCCCAAAGCCATGGCCAATTCCCTCTGGGACACCAGGGCCATCTCCTACTGGGGATGTGCTGCCCAGCTCTTCTTCTTTCTCTTCTTTATCACATCAGAGTATTGTCTTCTCACTGTCATGGCCTATGACCGCTATGTTGCCATCTGCCAACCCCTGCACTACGGGACCCTCCTGGGCAGCAGAGCTTGTGTCCAGATGGCAGCAGCTGCCTGGGGCAGTGGGTTTCTCTATACTCTTCTGCACACGGCCAGTACCTTTTCACTGCCCCTCTGCCAGGGCAATGCCCTGGACCAGTTCTTCTGTGAAATCCCCCACATCCTCAAGCTCTCCTGCTCACAATCCTACCTCAGGGAAGTTGTTGTGGTTAGTATCTTACTAGCATTTGGTTGTTTTATGTTCATTGTGGTGTCCTATGTGCCCCTAAGGGCCGTGCTGAAGACCCCCTCTGAGCAGGAATGGCACAAAGCCTTTGCCACCTGCCTCCCTCACCTGGCCGTGGTCTCCTTGTTTTTCAGCATTGCCATGTTTTCTCACCTGAAGCCCCCCTCCATCTCCTCCTCAGTCCTGGATCTGGTGGTGTCATTTCTGTACTCGGTGGTACCTCCAGTTGTGAACCCCCTTATCTACAGCCTGAGGAACCAGGAGCTGAAAGACACATTGAAGAAGCTGATTCTGTCCGTAATCTCTCAGCAGCAATAACCTGCCCGTGTCTCTTCAGAAGTGATTTCAGATTCCTCTGGGGAACTTGCTGGCCTTAGGGACTTTTCCCTGGGATAACCATGTGTGTCCAGGAACGTTCTGCTTCTCCAGAGGCATGAACCCAGCCCTTCTGACCCTGAGGTCTGTTCACATGTGCCTGTCACAGGGGTACAGCTGACCTCCCATGTCCTGGCTCTTTAAAAAAATGGGATTCCTTCAGTGCCGGTGTCTGGAGGTTTGGCTCTTCTTCCCAAGCTGAGCTCAGGCTGAAGGAAGTTGTCCTCACAAGGCCGTGCTGCTTTGTCTGCATTCTCCATGGGATGAGGGAAGAGTGTCAGGCACTGGGACAATGTGGGGCAATGTATTAGGGAAGGGGCCCCGGCTGAGCCTTCACCTGTGGGTGCCCAGTTCCCCCAGAAATGGTGAATGAGCCACAGGGATCTGCCTGGGACTGTCCCTCCATGGCTTTCATCATCACAGCCAACTCGCTCTGCAGAGCAGTAACAACAGTGCAGGACCTTATAGAGATCATGGGGAGGGGGCAGGAGAGGCAAGTGAGGCCAGATCAGATAAAGTTCCCTGGTGAAATGTTCTCTGGGGACAGGGACACCCTTGGAGAAGAGCAAAGGAGCATCTCTGTGCATCCAAGGGGGAAAAAAAGACGACAAAGAGAAATCCATCTCTGCCTGCACCAGCTCAGGGCAGGCTTCTCTAGTGATGGAGCAGCATGAGGAGGTCCCGGGCCTGGTGTCTTCTGGAAGAGGGGCTGACACCGAAGGTTTTGCTGTCAGTGGTCTGGTTGTCTTGGAGACAGGAGCAGGGGACGTGGGGAGACACTGGCCTCTGCCACCTCATGCCATGTTTGGCCCTCAGCCCTGGGGCCAATGTGGGGCTGAGACATCTCTCTGCCCCCCAGGAGCTACTGTGACCATCAGATAGGTTGAGGCTGTGGGGTTGAGTCTGCAGAGCTTTGCAGAACCCATCCGTGGGCACTGCCATGGGGTCAGCCCAGAATGGGCTGCTTTTTTGGGCTGGACAGTGGAGAAATAGGGTAGAGGGGCAGGAAGCAAGAGGGAGAGGCAGAGAGGGACTGAGATGGGCTTGAAAGTGCTTGGAAGAGGAACACATGAAAGTCAGATGAGCTCTCTGCCCGTGCAGGGTGAGGACTCACACCAGGGGGTTGCTGTTGCAGAGCCAGAGCTTGTAGAAGGCATCTGAGACTTGTCAACACGGGAGATAGGAGGCTGGTCTGTGCCTTTGGTGGCATGGACACTGAGGAAGGTGTCCCAGGGCATTTGTATCCCCCGGCCTTTCTCACTGGCCGTGTCCAGATCTGGCAGCACACCCAAAGTTTATGGGTGGATTTTCCTTTTTGGCCATCTCCATCCTCCTGCCAGGTTCAGTACTTGAATGACTTTTCTTGAAGCAAAGGACCAGCAAGATGGTCAGGGACTGGAGCACCTTTCCCATGAGGAGAGGCTGAGGGAGCTGAGCTAGTCCAGCCTGGAGAAAGGAAGGCTGAGAGGGATCTCGTTGCAGTCTGCCAGTACCTAGGAGGACATTATGGAGAAGAGAGAGACAAGCTTTTAAAATTATTTGTGGACTTTTTTTTCCTTTTGCTTTAATATAATAGTCAAACAAGGGGAAATTGTGTTCTTGCTCTTCTTTTTTTTTAAAAAAAGAAAGAAAGTGTGTTCCAGAACTGGGATTGGATGTAGGACCCAAATGCCTTCAGCTACAGGGACACAGATACCTCCGGCCAGCAGAGATGCCCTGGACAAGTGCCAGCGCAGTCCTGACTTCTACCGTTACTCAATCAGCCAGAGCTTTTTGAACCATTCCATCAGGTTACCAACTGTCATTGGTAACAGGCCTCAGATGGCAACAAAGAACCACGAGGCAGCCGCCCTGTCTCAAGCCTCCCCCGCCAGCCTTGAGGGGAGAATTGGAAGAAAAAGGCAAAACTTGTGGGTTGTGACAAAGGCAGTTTAACAGAACAGCAAAGGGAACAAGAAAACTCTCACAGTAACACGGGGAGAGGAATATACAAACACGATTACGATACCACCGCTCACCGACTGCACCCGCGCCAACAACCGACTTCCTGTCCTCCCCCTTCCCCGGCCAGCTCCCGGCTCCCCCTGGCCATATCTCATATGGGTTGGAATACCTGTGTCCCTGCTAGATCCTGGGGACCATTAACCTTATCCCCACCAGAACCACGACATTATCCACCTCTTTTTCCATACCATCTCTGCCATGCCCAGATCTTACAGTTTCCAATTACATGCTGTCACTTTTCCCCTGACATATATATATGTATGTACATATATCTCCATACAGATATAATGTCCTTAGTCTATGGGCCATCACTCTAAAATGTCTGTGGAGTTCATTTGATCCATGACTTTGGGCTCCACCTGTTAGAACAGTCCCTCAGAACAGGCAAGATGGTGTGTGGTGCTGGACTGTCCCATGCTGTCTTCTTGGGGCTAGCAGCTGATGTATCTGGTGCAGCTCATGCCCACGGTCCATGGATTGAAGATGTCGATCTCAATGAAGTTGCTGGGTGCCAGCTGCTGAGGTCAGTTCTGATCCCTTCACCGCTGCACATCACTCGGTTTTTCACCAGAGTCCATCTATCATTAGTTTGGGTGATTCTTACTGTAGTACAACCAATCGCAGTTACAGAAATGGGGATGTACAGCGGCAGGGTCACTTAGCAACTAAAATCATAGGATTTCATTCATTGGCTATTCTCTCCCAAAATCAGATCCCCATGAGGCACACATCGAACTTCCCCATCCTTCTGCATCACCCACCAAGTGCACCCAGGTCCTTGAGCAAAGGCAATCCCACGGACGGTTTGCCTTTGGCCAAGGCAGGACTAACCCCAACGGTCTTCCCTGACGTATTTTTGGCGTGCACTACGGGGACTTTATCTCCTTCCAGGGTAGGTGGAAGTTTTGGTTGGGCAGGGCCAGCTCAATTGGTAGATCTGCTGGTATTGACTAACCAGGTGGCCTTTGTTAAATGTGTATCCTGATGTTTTAAAGTCCCACCATTCCTTGCTCTCACGGTAGTTCTTTACAGTCCATTGTACCGTTCGATCTTCCCAGAGGCTGGTGCGTGATGGGGGATGTGACAGACCCACTCAGTGCCGTGCTCTTTGGTCCAGGTGTCAATGAGGCTGTTTTGGAAACGAGTTCCGTTGTCTCTGGGGTGCCATGTCGCCACAGGTCTTGCTTTTCAAGGCCCACAGTGTTGTTCCAGGTGGTGACATGGGGCACAGAAGATGTTTCCAGCCATCCAGTGGTTGCTTCCACCATTGTGAGCACGTGGCACTTGACAGGTTTGTGGGAGTGTGATAGAACGGGTCTGCCAGGCCTCCTCAGATTTATATTTCAGCCTCATCCTCCACACCAGAGAGGCTTTAACCACGTGGCTTGTTTGGTTGCAGCACATCTCACATTCATGGATGACCTGTGCAATAGCGTCCATGGTCAAATCCACCCTCGGTCAGAAACCCAGTTATATGTGGCATCTCTTCCTCGATGGCCTGAGGTTTCATGGGCCCATCGAGCTCTGAATAATTCACCCTTATGTTGCCAGTCCAGATCTACATGAGGAACTGAGATCTTAGCAGCTTGGTCCACCTGCTGGTTGTTCTTATGTTCCTCAGTGGACTGACCCTTGGGTACACGGGCATCTACGTGATGTGCTTTCACCACCAGATTCTCTCTCCTGGCACCAATATCTTGCCGCAGTTCGGCCGCCCACATGGGTTTGCCTCTGCGCTGCCGGTTGCTCTGCTTCCCCTGCCGTAACCACCCCCCCAGGGCATTTCCCACCATCCGTGAGTGGGTGTGGAGATAAACTACTGGCCATTTCTCTCCTTCAGCAATGTCTAAAACCAGCTGGATAACTTTCACCTCTGCAATGTCACCTTGTCCTTCAGCAGCTTCTGCAACTTGTTGTGTAGGACTCCCCACGGCAGCCTTCCCCTTTCCATGTGTCCCACAATCCAGCAGGACCCATCAGTGAAGAGGACACCTCTCACTCTCTGGTAGTATATCATACGGTGGAGCCTTGTCCACGTGTATCACCTCCTCCTCTGGTGACATTAGAAACCCTTGCCTTCTGGCCAGTCCATCATCACTTCCAGAATCCCTGGGGGACTGGGGTTTCCCACCCGAGTTCCCTGGGATCAGCGCCATCCACTGTCTTCACAAGGCATCAGTTGCATGATGTGTGGCAGGGACCCTGTCTTTGGACATCCAGCCCAGCCCCGGCAGTCGAGATGCCAAGAGGAGCTCTGCTGCTGGACCAACCGCTTCTGGAGCAGCTCCAGCCCTTTCATACGCTGCCAATATTTCTTTGTCAGTTTGAATAAACAAGGCTTTGGATCCTCTGTATCCCCGACTCCATCATGGTGAGGAGCACAGAGAGCATCTAGGAATTTGCAGAACACAGCCAGGAGAAGAACCAAACGTGGTGACCAGCGACTATTTCACTAATAGAATCAATGCAGATCACAGATTCCTCTTGGAATGCTCTGGTCAGATCTGTCATTATCTCAACCCTTCATACCCACGTTGGGCGCCAAAAGGGACTGTCGTGGTTGAGCCTCAGGCGGCAACAAAGAACCACGCGGCCGCTCTCTCAACCCCCCACCGCTGTGGGGAGAATCAGCAGAAAAAGGCAAAACTCGTGGGCTGAGACAAAGGCAGTTGGACAGAACAGCAAAGGGCACAGGAAAACAAGAGCAGTGACAGTGACAGAGGGGGGTACGAACACCATGACGGTCCCACCGCTCACCCACAGACCTGGGCCTCCCCATCCTGCTCCCAAGGGGTGACTCCCTGCCCCCTCCCCCCACCAGCTCCTGGCTACAGACTGGCCATGGTTCCCCTGGGATGGAATAGTTGTGTCCCTGCCAGAGCCTGGGCACAATTAACCCTGTCTCTGCTGGAACCAGGACGGGTGGACATCACAGCAATGCTCCTCCCAGTCCAGTTTATTTCTCTTAATGCTCCATCTAAAGCTCCCAAGGGGCACTTTGTGGCTGTTGCCTCTGTCAGATGCATGGCCACTGCAGAAGAGAGATTGACTCTGTCACCTCTCCAGGTAGGTGCAGGCTCTTACACAGGTTATCCCATGCCAACGCTTCGGCAGGATAGAAAAGCCTGGTTCCCTCAGACTCTCCTCACAGCTCAAGCTTTAGGGTCCTCACCATCTTGTCAGGTCTCCTCTGGACCCTCTCCAGTCTCTCCAAAGCCCATTGGCTCAGAGGGCGGCCATCGTGGCACAAAGGCCCTTCTCCTCTGGGCGCTCCTTCTCTGGTGTGGTCACTGCCCACGCTGCTGCGGGGAATTGTTGTTCACCTCTTTCGCCTAAACCTTCGGGTTCCTGATGGCCAAATCCCCAGGTGTGTCAAGGTCCCTCTGGACATAAGCTCCAGCAGTCAAGCACTGAAAGTCCGCGTGCTGATGTTCATCCTGAGTCATGGGGTCTCTAGCAAGAGTATCATTGCAGAAGCCGCAGGACACTCCAGATGAGAAGAGAGTCCTGGTGTAATGGAGTTGCCAATCAAGGTAGAAAGCCCTGTGAGACCATCTCAGGAACACCAAAGGGGAAGCAAAGTGAGGAAATGCAACACCAGTGGGGAAATGGGGAAAAGGGGTTGACTCTTTGCGAGGGAGGGGATAAAGTTGATTAAAGAGTAAGACTCGAGAGGTGGGAAAAGAATGAAATGGGCACAAAAGGTTCAGCAAAGTCTATGGTCAGGGCTCCGTTGGGGATACCCTTCAAGTAGCCCTGCAGCTGAGCAACCCTGCCTGGAGCAGGACAAGAAGCTGCAGCTGCTCTGGCTGCACCAACATCTGAGTGACTTCCATGGACACAGGAAACCCCAGAGCTCTCCCTGCTGTCATCACTTCCTTACTGAGCCTTGAGTTACCCTTGGCAAGTCCACGCTGACTGCTTTTGGACACATTCTTCTCTTTCTGGGGCCCAGAAATGTCCCCCAGGAGGACTCTCATTGATGGCACCGTAATCACCCCCGGGAGCTTGGACAGCCTGGGGGTCCCTGGGCTGGGCCTCTTTCCAAGGTGGGGGCAAGCTTGGCTTGTCCTCCCTCACAGCAGAGCTCTGCCAATGCTGTCACCTTCCGAATGCGATATTCCAAAGAAACCTCAGTCTTCCCTTGCGACTTCACTACAACTGATTTTTCTGTTACATGGTGTATTTTGTGTCTCTAATCATTCCTGTACATACACTTGTCCTGATACAATGACCATTTCCAAAGTCATCTTTCCAGATACAGACTGTCTGGGAAAAGGCCCTTTCCATCATGCTCCAGTTTTCTCCTCCCTTTACTCTTTGTTCACTCAGACACCTCTCACCTCTGCTGCTGCTTCCACCTTCAGGGAGTCAAACCTCTCCTGTCTTTCACTAATCTGTCTCCTCAGCCAGCTCTTTAATGATGTTTATATCTATCTTTGTGTATCTACCAACATCAAAGATTTCTCCTAAGATTATCCCTTGTAGAAAGGCAGCCTCATCAGAGGTGGCTTGTACTTTCCATATGATTACACAGTGGTTTATTCTTTATTCTTTTGATGTGTTAGTTTTCTTTTCTGCAGAAGAGGCAGAATTCCCCTGTGGCTGTGAGCAGCCAGGTCTCTGAGGAGAGCAGGAGGGACATGGTGCAATGGAGCTGTCACCTCCAGACCTGAGTGGAGAAGTCTGATGCAAGGGGCAGTGATGGAAGTCCCAGGTGGGCAAGGTCAGACCTGGTGGGGTTGGGCAGGTGAGGAGCAAAGCTGTCCCTACAGTGATGGACATCAAGGCACTGCTTTTCCTTCCTCTCCACACCTCCTGAGGAGACACTCTGCCTCACTATCCCTTGGAGAATGCTTCTATAACCTCTTCCTTAAACTGAACAGTAATAAAGTGCATCCTTGAAAACCAAGAAATCATCTTCATTAGGTGCACTTTGAAATCTTCCTCCTTAACTACATCACAAAACCTCCCCAATTAGCTGTACAAGTCCTGAAGACCTGTATGACAAAGAGATCAATCCCTTGTGAAGGCTTTCTGTCTTTTAACGAGCCCCAGGGGGTATTTGCTGCTGAGTCCATGAAGCTCAGATACTGAGAGAAGATGGAAGAAGGTGCTCAAGAAATCAGAAGCCCAACTTCAAGTACTGGAAGCATTAATGAGCCCCACTGAGGGCAGTTCCTGACAAAGGCTCCCCGTGGACTCGTTAGAGCAGACAATTGGAGGCTGTGACTGCAGTAGGCAAAGGCAGAGGGCAGGTGGCTGTAATGCTGAGGAACCTCTAGCTTTGTCTTATGAAGCAGAAAGACCAAGCCCTCATCCCCAGGCCCTGCCAAGGCAGATCCTGTCCCTCACTCCTGACTCAGGGCTCTTCCTGGGGGCAGCGGGATGTGAGGGGGAGCAGTGCCCAGGGAGGGAAAGTTCTGTGACACCTCCTGGCCTGCCAAAGAAGGGGCGAGGATGAACCGAAGTCTTGAGTCTCAAAAGAATCATGGACTCATAGAAGCATTTAGGTGTGAAAGGATTAATTTAGGATCATTGAGTCCAACTGTAAACCTCACACTGCCAAGCCCACCACTAAACCACATCCCAATGTGCCACACCTTCCAGTCTTTTAAACACCCCCAGTCATGGGGAGTCCACCACTTCCCTGGACAGCCTATTCCAGTGTTTGGCCAACCTTTCCATGAGGACATTTTTCCTAATATCCAATCTCCATCTCCCCTGGTGCAACTTGCAGCCATTTCCTCTTCTCCTACCACTTGTTCCTTGGGAGAGGAGACTCACACCAACCTCGCTCTAACCTCCTTTCATAGCAGCATGGAATCCCAGAATCGTCTAGGTTGGAAGGGACCCTTAAGATCCTCTAGTCCAACCATCAACCTAATTTTGTAAAAAAAAAAAGTAATAAAAAAAAAACAACCCATCAAGTTGAGGGAGCCAACTAGGGAGGGAGCACTGCTGGACCTGCTGTTTTTAAATAGAGAAGGACTTGTGTGGGATGTGACAGTTGGAGGCCATCTTGGGCATAGTCACCATGAAATAATAGAGTTCTCAAGTGTCAGGGAAGCAAGGAGGGGAGCCAGCAGGCCTGCCATCATGGACTTCCAGAGGGCAGACTTCGGTGTCTTCAAGAGCCTGCTTGACAGAGTCCCTTGGGAGGCAG
>QJSC01021738.1:629289-644639 GCA_003697955.1 Calidris pygmaea | reverse complement strand
GTATTACTCTTTTCATACCTACAGTCGTCCCATTGCAACAAGCTAGTCATGCACCTAGAATTTCTGTGTATCAACAAAAACAGTCTATAAACTGCCAGGTACCAGCAAAATGAACATTTAGTTATTATGCTATCTATGGGTGACCGAGGAGGAAATCTACCCTATACTAAGGTGTAGTAGGGCTGTGTAGACCCAAGTATTTCTATAGCAAAGCTTTAGCATTGTTACAGCTAAAGCTGATGGCTTATGGTTGTGGTATTAAAGGACACAGAATAATGCTTTTATAGCTGTTTATTAGGCTTAGAGTGGACAGCACCTGAGTGTAGTGGGGAAAAAAAACCCAAACAGGTAAGGAAGGAACTGAAGATTATGGAATGCTTTCGTATGTACAATGGAAATAAACGAAGATGCAAGAACACCTTTGTTGATGTTATTTCCTGGTTTCTGACACTATAACATGAAACTTCCTGTGATGTAGCATTTTAGGGTGTAACATATAAGCATTCAGTTGATCTTTTGGCTTTTGATGGGAGTAGAAACTGCTCTTAAATTGGTGGTTTTAGCTTATCTCTCCTTCTTTTAAGTGGAAGATACAAATGGCCAAATGAATTCCCTGCTATTCATCTGGCAAAACCCAGTTAAAAGGATTTATTTTTCTTTGGGGATATCAGAAACTGGCTATACTTAACTTCAGAAAGGTTTAGTTTACTTGCAAAAGACTCTGTAGCTGCTCTCACCTGCTGTGTCTAAGCAGGTATTGAAAACATTTAGTGAAGGAGGGCAGGGCAGAGGGAGGGAGACAGAGATTTCTGTCACATGCATTTATTCTGCATAATTACTCATTGTATTTATACCTACTGGATAAAGCCAGGAGGCAGTCACATATATTTAAATAATAATAACAATAATAATAATAATAATAAAGGCTGCAAATATCTGTTTGATTGGCTTGTTATGCATAGCTTCAGCCATTTCCTATAATCTACATTAGCTCTTTTACGTGTTTTGTTTTCTTCCCATGCCACTTGTAAATGTAACCCTTCTGCCAAGACCACGAAGGTCCAGGTGAGATTTTGAAGGGGCTACTATGAGCACAAGACCTTATCTGGAAACTTGGGGAAAGTCAACAAAGCTTTCTGGTAGTCAAGTGCCTAATTTCTTCTGCTTGCAGTCACGAAGCACGTGGCTTAGTGAACTGTAAAAGAGAAGTCCAGAATGGTAGATAAATAAAGTAACACGCTATAAATAATTCCCAAATACCTGTGACCGTCTTACAGTCTCTTGCCCTGAAGAGGCAGCTGCTTGGCCACCTGGTTGCCCTTCTTCTCTTCCAGTAGCCCAGGAGAGGACCGCTCTGCCCGTGGCTGCGATGCCCAGCAGAAGCTGTGTGACCTGCAGTGAGGCTTGCTGCCTCTAACATCGTTCTACGGTAACAAACTGAATTAAAGAATAGAGCTAGATATGGCTTGAAGGTCTGCTTACCTGAGTTAGCAAATACAACTTGGCTGACCACAAACAGGGACCTACCCCCCTGCAGAGGTGCGATAAGTAACAAGACAGGAAGCTGATTTCGTCCTGATTTCGTCTTTCATGGCATCAAAACTTTTCTCTTCAACACTGCTTTCTCCCCTCCCTAACTTTATGACCAGCACTTGTACAATCTCTCTATTCTCTAGCTTCCTGAAAACTCCTTCCCAAAATTTTTTTCATTTCCATTTCAGGTACTAACTTGTGTTTATCGGTGCTGGGGACTGACTACCTGGGGAGCAGCTCTGCTGAAAAAGACCTGATGGCCCTTGTAGGCAGCAAGGTGAACATGAACCAGGAGTCTCCCCTGGCAGCAAAGGCAGCTAACAGCATTCTGGCCTGTATTAACAGAAGGTATCCAGTAGATTGAGGGAAATTACTATCCCACTCTACTCAGTGCTTCTTAGACAGCATCTAGAACACCTCATCCAGTTTTCGGTCACCTAGTACAAAAAGATGTCTATAAACTGGGGTGAGCTCACTAGAGGGCCACAGAGAAGGTCAGGGCAGTGCAGCACTTGCCCTGTGAGGAGAAGCTGGGGAACTGGGCTTGTTCACCTTGGAGAAAACGATTTAGTGGGACCTAACAGCAGCTTTTCAATACCTACAAGGATGTTATTGAGAAGATGGAGCCAGGCTTTTCAGAGTGGCACATGGCAGGTGGATGACAAAGTGACAGACATAAACACAAACTAGAGATTTTTCCAACTGATATAATGAGAAACTTTTTCACTATGAGGTCAGTAAAAGTTTAGATCACAGTACCCAGAGAAGTTGGGTAGTCTCCATATTCATGGGGTTTTTGAGACCTGGCTGGATAAAGCCCTGAGCAACGTATTTGACCTCATAGCTGTCCCTGTTTTGAGCAGCAGATTCAACCTGATGGCATCCAGAAGTCACTCCCAGTCTGAAGTATCCTATGATCCCATGATCCTCCTGGCTATCAGGATCATTCAAGCTCATTACTTAAGACCTAAGATTTGCATATTCTAATATTTCCTGTGCCATATTATTCCTCAGCAATCTTGCTATAAATAAAGATGATCATGCAATCACAGAATCACAGAATGGTAAGGGTTGGAAGGGATCTTCGGAGATCATCTAGTCCAACCCCCCTGCTAAAGCAGGTTCACCTGGAGCAGGCTGGACAGGAACACATCTGGGCAGGTTTTGAGTATCTCCAGAGAAGGAGACTCCACAACGTTTCTGGGCAGCCTGTTCTGGTGCTCTGTCAATCTCAAAGTAAGAAGTTTTTCCTCATGTTGAAACAGAATTTCCTGTGTTCCAGTTTGTGCCCGTTGTCCCTTGTCCTGTCGCTGGGCACCTTCTTCACTGAGAAGAGTCTGGCCCCATCCTCTTGACATCCACTCTTTAGATATTTACAAGCATTGATGAGATCCTCTCTCAGTCTTCTCTTCTCCAGGCTAAAAGACCCAGGTCTGTCAGCCTTTCCTCATAAGAGAGGTGCTTCATTCCCCTAATCATCTTTATAGCCCTCTGCTGGACTCTGTCCAGTAGTTCCTTGTTTTTCTTGAACTGGGAAGCTCAGAACCGGACACAGTACTCCAGATGTGGTCTCACTAGGGAAGAGTAGAGGAGGAGGAGGACGACCTCCCTCGACCTGCTGGCCACCCTCTTTTTAATGCACCCCAGGAGACCATTGGCCTTCTTGGCCACAAGGGCACATTGCTGGCTTATGGTCAAGTTGTCCACCAGGACTCCCAGGTCTCTCTCTGCAGAGCTGCTTTCCAGCAGGTCAACCCCTAACCTGTACTGATGCATAGGGTTATTATTTCCTGGGTGCAGCACCCTACACTTGCCCTTGTTGAATTTCATCAGGTTCCTCTACGCCCAGGTTCCAATCCAGATCCCTAGTAGATCCCTGCTATTCACCCATGTCAGTCAGCTGCTGACATTGACTCAAGTGGGTCTAATGAGCTTCTTTGCTCTGTCCTAGCACTCAGCAATTAATTTCTCCCTGCAATTTCTATCTCCTCCGTCGGGTGTTTTGGGGTTTTTGTTGCTAATTCTTTTTTTGTGTGTGTGTGTGAAACTGATTTTTCAGGATGTACTTCTATTGCTTTTGACATGGAAGAAGTAGAAGAACATAGAAAAACTGCAAGAAAAAGGGAACTCATCTAGTATCTGTAGATATAGATCTCATCTAGATCTTTAGAGTTTCAACATGCAAGATGCTCTTCCATGAAGGCCAATGAAAAACAATGTTTACACACCTAATTCTGGAATCGACTGTAAGGTTAATTCAATTCAGTAATTCATTAGATGATCCTTCTGGTGCTTGGTATTTGGTCAGCTACGCCAGAGCAGAAGTGAGTGAAGCCAAAGCTTGAAAGACGGTAACCAGTCAGAGGATGGGCTGAGTCCTGAGTACCCATACTACAGAATAAATTCCAGCAGAGTTTATGGGATGCTGTTTTCTGCAAAGAAGAGGCCCACAATGACTCAAACTGTGTGATCAAGTTATGACACTCATCACACCTCAGTAAGCTGTTTTCCCTCGGTGTTCATTGTAGGTTCTTCACCATGTCCAGCAGATTTCTGGGTCAGCACCATTTGCATTCACAGGAGAGTGTGCTTGTTTCACAGTCACAGATCACAGCGATCACGTACAGACTGAGTTCTCAACAGCACACCTAAGGTACTGCCACTTGTGTGACTACAGAAGACACACTTTGCTTCAAGACCTCTCTGTTAGTATCAATTTGAATCGTATGATCATGAGATCTTTCAAGAAGATTCTTCAGTGCACTGTTAACAGCTCTTTGTGTTGAAAGCAAAATCTGGCATTTGGGAGAACCAATAACGATGCAGGAGATAATTTGTAGCTGTGGACAGAAGAAAATAAAGGAGGAAATGAGGGGAAATGAGGAGAAGCAAGATCTGTGGTTCAGGAATTTAAAAAGACAGAAAATATGCCGTGGCAGGATAACCTCTGCTTTCATGTTCCATGGATGGAAATGGAAACAGTTGATACAGGAAAAATATTAAAAAGAAATTTTATATGAAGTTTTCAGAATAAATGGGGAACATGTTTGGAGTCATGCTTAGCACAATAATGTTGTTGCTTGTCAGTTGTATGAAATCAAATTATTTAATTTCAAACCAAACAGAACGAAGCATTATTTACAATATGTGAAAGGTACTGTAAATTAAAATGTCTGCAAAGCTATTTGTTTTCCCATGCTTCTACTTTAAAAGCTTGAATTTATAATCTGGTTTTACACCATATTAATAGGTCTCTGTTTACACCTTGTTTCCGGGGTTTACACCGTGACCTTTCTTTCTGTTTTTAAGACAACGATACTGGTGCTTTTTACTATCATCTGCAATGGTACCACCTACATCTATTACTATACGTATAGGTATGTATGATCACATATGGACATATAGACATGTTTATTTATACACGTACTATTCTCATTTTACTCCAGAAATATCTCACCTTGAAAGAAGAGAACTTTAAGAAAACCAACCTGCCGCTGGTACAAGGTACGTAGGACACAAGGTCCTTTAGGGTTGCTTGACTTCTGCTGCCACCCTCTGGAGAGAGACAGGATGGGGCTGCAGCGAAGCTGACCCGAAATGGGCCTCCTTTGTATGGGTTTTTTTTGGGGGGGGGCGTCACTGTTAGTAACAAAGCTTGGCTTTCGTTTGGGTGAGGGGAGGAATAACTTTGCTGTGATGGCCCTGAGTGGAAAGAGGTGGGCAATGAAGCTTGGGCCAGTGTGACCCCAGGAACTGGTTGCCACCGTGTGCAACAGCCTTGTGCCTTTGGCCCTGGGGCCAGCGGCAAGAGGATTTTAGAGAAAGACTTAATACAAGAAACTCCTTCTCACTGCTCTCTCATAGTGCTTGTTAGAGAAGTTAAAATGTAAACCAAACACTTCAGGGATACCCTTATTTTCATAGTTGATGCAATTAATCCTTTGCTGGACTACTAATTTCAGACTGCAGTTGCCGGTATCAGATGATTGAGGTGACTATAGCCTGAATATCTGCTTCCTAAAAAAATAAATAATAGCACTTTCTGGCTCTATGGTTTTGTTTTTTTTTTTTTGCTGTGTTCCTGGACAGCCAAAAAAGAATGGGGAGAGGATGGTTGGTTCTTTATCAGTATTTTCACTTCATCCACCCTTGCAGCATTTGAAGAAAGCTCTGCTATACTTGCCCAGAATTTCTGCAGGACTCTTTCGCACCATCATTTTGATTGACAAGGTGTCAAGGATTGATGTTAAGCAAAGATGACATGGTCTGACCTTCAATATACCATTGGATGAAGTTATCACCTAATGGTGAATGAATATGACAAGAATAAAAAGGATCGGCGACGGAAACAGCTCTCAGTCAACAGCAGCAGCTGGAAAGAGAAGCACATTAAGATACCCTCTGAGTGAGAAGCTGGAGCTGTAAGCTCAGCTAAGAATTCATTTGTAATTTATCATCAGTTGTTCATGGATTTTTGTGTCATCAAATCAGTGGAGCATTGTTCAGAAACTCTGCTTCAAGAGGGACTGTCCTCCCCACCACATCACTCTGGGACTTTATCTAGTCAAGTGTTGAAAATAGTGATGGATTAAGAAGTCTCCACTACCAGGTACCCGGTCCACAGCTGCACTGACTCCTAGTGAATAAGTTTTTCTTAATGTCCAGCCCAAACCTTCCAAATCACAGCTTGTGTCAGGGCAATTATAATTATTATGAGAGGATGAAGACTTGTGCAAACACCAGAAGGGTACGATTGTTGAGTGATGCGTACTGAGATTACGTTAAGCGCAGTCAGCGGAAGACCATGTGTAAACACTGATTTTGTGTGAGGGTTTTCCACACCACAGCACTGCATTATTTTTGCTGAGTTCCCTACACTGCTAAAGGCTGGGTGGATGTAGCTCTTTCCCCTAGTACACTAGAGTATGGTAAGAAGAGTGTTGCAAAAATATCTCCCTCAGCAACTCAGGGAGACAGACACCTTCCCTGGATGAGGTACACCTGCACTAAGCAGGGCTTGAGGGAGTTTTTTTCATGTTCTTAACTCATGTAATTATGCCCCAAACACAAGGGGATGAGCTCAGGAAAGCCAAGGCCCAGCTGAAGCTGAATTTGGAAAGAATAATAAGGGCTTTGACAGGTACATTGGCCAAAAAAGGATGATTAAAGAAAACGTCCATCCCTCACCCCCAATAAATAAGACGGGAGAACTGGTGACAACTGACATGGAGTAGGCTGAAATACTCAACAATTTTTTTGATTCAGTTCTCTCTTCCCACATCTCTCAAGCCCTTGAAATTCAAGAGGGGGACCAGAGGAATGAAGTTCCTCCCATCGTAGGAGAAGATCAGGGTAAAAACACAGAGGTGGCCACAGCTGCTTCTTCCCAGATTGCAGATTCAGTCAGTAGTGTGTAACCCAGAGACACGCACACATGTGTCCACGGAAAGGACACTGTGGCACAGCCCAACTGCACAGGTTGCCACAGACAAGGTGCCTTCAACAACACCCACATGTAACACTACTAGGACTCACATAAAACAAGTATCAACAGCCAAGTCTTCCATCTTAAATGCAATGCTAATTACAACACTGCAAACTTGTGACATCAAGAACATCCTACATATCGTATATGTAGGGGATCGAGTGCACCCTCAGTAAGTTTGCAGATGACACCAAACTAGGTGGGAGTGTTGATCTGCTTGAGGGTCGGAAGGCTCTACAGAGGGATCTAGACAGGTTGGATCAATGGGCCAAGGCCAACAGGATGAAGTTTAATAAGGCCAAATGCCGGGTCCTGCATTTCGGTCACAACAACCCCGGGCAGCTCTACAGACTTGGGGAAGAGTGGCTGGAAAGCTGCCCAGCAGAAAAGGACCTGGGAGTGTTAGTGGACAGCCGGCTTAACATGAGCCAGCAGTGTGCCCAGGTGGCCAAGAAGGCCAACAGCATCCTGGCCTGTATCAGGAATAGCGTGGCCAGCAGGACTAGAGAAGTCATCGTGCCTCTGTACTCAGCACTGGTGAGGCCTCACCTCGAGTACTGCGTTCAGTTCTGGGCCCCTCACTACAGGAAGGACATTGAGCTGCTGGAGCGTGTCCAGAGGAGAGCCACCAAGCTGGTGAGGGGTCTAGAAACAAGTCCTATGAGGAGAGGCTGAGGGAACTGGGCATATTTAGTTTGGAGAAGAGGAGGCTGAGGGGAGACCTCATTGCCCTCTACAACTACCTGAGAGGAGGTTGTAGAGAGGTGGGTGTTGGCCTCTTCTCCCAAGGGAATAATGACAGGACCAGAGGAAATGGTCTGAAGTTGCGGCAGGGGAGGGTTAGATTGGATATTAGGAAGAATTACTTTACTGAGAGGGTGGTCAGGCACTGGAACAGCCTGCCCAGGGAGGTGGTGGAGTCACCATCCCTGGAGGTATTTAAGAAAAGTGTAGATGTGGCTCTTCAGGGCATGCTCTAGTGCCCGAGATTCTGTGATTCTGTGATTCTGTATAAAATATGTGGTGGCAGAGTCACTTATCAGTTCTATTGTTGCCATTCCCATTATGTTTATTGGAGAGAAAAACCTTGTGTTTACAGTTTTAAGTAACAGACTCTTTCGAGGCTGTTCCTAGACTGAGGTGAATCCCAAAAAATTTCAGCCTAGCAGAGGAGATTTTTTCTGGGTAGAGATGTGAATGCCTGCCCAACGCTGCCGACACATCAAACCTCGCAGACTCAATTGACTACAGGGAAAGATTTCTACTTGTGGCTTATTATCCAAATGTTCAGACTTTGGGTATTTTTTTCTTCCGTGTATTGGAAAAAAAAGGTTCCTCTATTTATCTGCATGGATGTCAGCACACTATTCTGACTATTCACCTTCCTCTGCAATGGAGTTTTCAATACTCACGTTTTTACCCAGGTTTTCTCCTTTAAAGAAAGGCCCCATGAAATAAATAGCAGTGCTCAGGCTTGGTCTGCTCTCAGTTTTACCACTCTTGTTTTGACTAGGGCCTGATGTTGAGAGACTTTTACAAATCCCTATTTCCAGTGACTTCACTGTTCGTTTTCAGGGTGGCTTTCTGTCCTTTTTACTTTCCACAGCATGTGTAGCTAATTGGATGAGCAGAGCCATAATTTGCATCTTGTATTCTATCCACTATGCAGAATTTCCATTGCTCCACAGTCCTCAACGCCTGACACAAAATGGGTAGTGCTAAGTCTAAGGTGAACAACACCTCCTTAAATGAAAAACTTGTAGGAAGGCTGTTCACTGGGAAAGCAATGGTGCTTCTGGAGATAGTCACTGAACTTCCAAAATCAGACAGGGAAAGTAATGACTTGAGAAAGTATGTGTATTATTGCTCCATCCTGGGTAAAAGTTAAAGCCTTGGTTTGGAGCATCTTGAAAAAAAAATGTTTAATTGTTAGATACAGTTATATGCATTACTTAATTCCAATGAACTCGATCTTCTGATTTTAGTGTCCAGCAGCCACATGTCAAGACTCCTATCTCTGGGACCTAACTTATGTGACATTAATTCTGTTCTAAATTTCAGACACCAAAAGGCTGCCCTATCCATCAAAGCCCAGAACTAATAAAATCAGGTTTTCATAACATGCAAACTTTACAGAGTTTCATCTCTGGTATTTCCAGCTGGTGTTTAACTGATTTCTGTAATTTCATATCCTTCAAAGCCAGGGGTGCCCGTCCTCATCATGACTAAAGTTGCATTCAAGCGTGTGAGGCTGGTGGGTATGGCTGTATCTGTTAGAGTGCAAATTAGGATCACCTTTTCCGGTTGACTACTCACCTTTTGAGACTGTAAGAGCTGTTGTAGGATGATCTTCATTTGTCTAGATCTTCAGCAGAGAGAGAACAGTTTCCATCAATGCCCTTCTGATAACAGAAACAAAATGTATTCCCAACTTTCCTTTCATTTAACTCATTAATAAACTTGCATATCTGCAGCCCCTTTGAACTGACTGTTCTGTTATTCTGAAGATGTATCTACAGTGAACTGAAAGCAGTGAATGAGAGATATAATGTTCATGGACATCTGCACTAGGATTATTTTACTGCATCTCACCCTTTATTCTGCAGTGGTGCTGCACTGCTTGGCTTTGTATTGAGGAGAGTTTGCTGAATTCTCAGTAATGTTTTGGGTTTGCTCTTATGCTACATGAGTATATAGAGATGTTGTGAACACAAGAAACCAAATAATAGAAGCAGATAATGTGTACATCATTGTGTGAGACAACAAGTAGAAATTATGCTAAACAATGCTGAAGTCAAGAGCTGGATGGCTTTTCGATTGAGCATCTGCTCCCTTGGTATCCAGTCCAACAAGCAGCTATATATGGTTTCCAGAGCAGGTTCTGTCTACCATTACTGACAGATTGTTCTTTCACCTTCTCCACCTAATTTGCTTGAAACATAACTTGAAACAACCTCAAGAGTTCAGTGCTAGCATGGATTCTGCAGCCCACCTGCTTTCTCTGGCCACGCGTATATTGACCGCCTAACACAGTTCCTCTGTCTAGAAAAGCTCCAGTTGGGATGCTGGTTGTCAGAATTTACTTTCTGCAATAAGCTTCTTTGGAAAAACGTGTTGGTCTAATACTTAACTTGCCTTGCTACCCTGAAAATGTCTTAGTTTCCTAAGTCACATAGGTGCAAAATGTTAACCTAGATGGCCAAACATGGGAGGAAGAGGAAATGAGGGGTAGCCTGGGTACATTGGGGATAGAGTGTGTGCAACATCAGCTTGGGATGGTGTCTCCTGTGGAAAACTTCATGAGCTTTTCTCCCATCCCTCCCAGGAGCTGCAGTTGCATCAGGTCATATTAAGCAAAAACATATGATGTCCCCAGGTGGAGTGTCTCAGCCACTGCCACCCTAAGGAAGAGCTCAGGTGGGACAATGCCTCATTTACCATTGCACAGGGAACAAAAGGAAGCAATAAATACATGATTATTCAGATGTCAACACCAATTGTTCTTAGTTCTCAGCAAGGGCCCAGGGTGCTGTGATCACAGTCTCAAGAGGGGCTGAGCACTGCTGAGCTCCTTCAAGGTCTATGGGAGATGCAGCTACTCCGTTCCTTTCCAGATGAGTCCCTCTGGCTGCAGCTTATAAACTGGCAGTTAAAAACAAACTTTTAATTAGATCCACAGAGACATCCACAAAGTTGTCCAAATGAATCTGAAACTAACTTCCAATAACATTAAGAGTTGCACTTCCCAGATATCTCCTCTGGCCAGCACTTTGAACAACTGGGACAGACTTCTGGAGTAGAGAGGAAGGGAACTGCAGCCCCCACTGACATTGCCGGGTGTCATGTATGTACTCCTTTCGCATGGCTGGGGTGGACTTTCTCACCTCTTGGTCTCACAGTGGTCCAGCTCCACCTTCCTCTTCCTCATTCCAATGTTTCTATGGTCCTTGTTATTCCCCTGGCATTTTTTCACTCTTGTGTGTCTTTAGTTACTAATACGTGACTACACTGTGCTTCTTCTGCCTTCCAGCAATACAGGGCCATGTGGTGGTGTGTCATCGAGTCTTACCATCTTAGGTTCATGGGATTATTTTGTTGAGTACTTGGCTGATGTAGATGAAATGGAGCGGTCACAATGTGACACCTAATGTGACCGGCCATCACATGGCGAGATGAAGAGTTGAAAAGTGCAGCTAACAGGAACCTAAAATTTTTCAGAATTAATGGAAGGTGATGTCCCTAAGGGCTGTGAAGGGCTGAGGGCATCTATACTGATTACTTTATGGAAACAAGCAGATGTCCAGGAAAGCCGAAAACCCAGAATAATCATGAAGCAAGTTCTCAATCAGCTAAGAAAATAGACCTGTCTTCAGGACGTCAACCTTCCTTACTGCCTTCACCAACTTTCTTGTCTTACGTCAGGAGCTCAAGTTAATCTTTTCCAGGACCTGTAGCTTAATTTTCAGTTTGTCTGTCTTTTTCATTTTCACTTGCTGTTTTCAGCTTAAATATTTTCATCCTCTATTTCATGATTTCCCTTTTTAGATTTGTCCTTTCTCTAGTTCTAAACCAGTTTCCTTTCAGTAACTTCCTATTTTTCCAACTAGGAAAAGCTCGCACATTTATGGTGGTATTAACTGACACATGCAACTATTTTCTTAGCAGAGATTGCAAGACAATGCCTGTGGCTGGGTTAGAGTATGAGTAAGTACAATGAGGTGAAAGAAATGCCCCACCTTGAACAAACCACGAGGAGAAGTCAGCTGCCAGGCTGCCTATCCTTTTTTTGACAAAACTCTCTTTGGGTTGGTTTACAATTCAGCATCTTTCCCGGAGGGAGTTCCCAGCCAGCGTTTATCAAGACAAACAACAGAAACTCAAGGAGAGCAGGGTGATACCTTTTCTGACCAAGGCAAATTGATGCCAGTCACCCTGCTGTTACCACATTGGCCAGTTTCAGTTCCCCATTCCCAGAAATCTCTCAGCATTACAAGAATAAAGAAACACCGCTTCTCCTAAAGGCTTTGTGCAATTGTGTCAGTGTCTTGCCTCTGTGGGAGCACCATTTCCCAACTCCCAACTCCTATTCCCAACTCCTTCCCAACTCCCAACAGAATGGGGATCCAGCACGTGTTGAAAAGCCTCTTTCAAGATGCTGCAGTTTCCAGGCACTGGCCTGTGGCATATGAAGAAATCACGGACTCGTAGGTCATGCAGTAAGCGAATCCAAAAATCCAATTCGACCATCTTTATTGCTACACAGAGAGACTTATAGACACTAAGACAGAAACCTACTCCCCCCATAATGCCCAATCATGGACTTACCAAAATATTTTTTTTTACCTTCTACTGAGCTTATCACAATAACAATTATTCTACTATCAAGACAGCTTTCGGTTCCCAGACTGTGCTCTGTTTTTTGTCAGGATGTGCTTCAGGATGCAAAACCTGTATTTCTCACTCCTCCCCTGCTCTCAAGGTCACTACTGGCACACACTGTTGCTCCAGATGCAAGTAAACCTTAACTATGTGAGTGACCTTTCACTGAGCCCACATCTCCCCCTCTTTTATTAGTTAGAATAGAAATCAAAGCAAGGGTCATCACAACCTGGCATTGAATACCACACGTCTAATTAATCGAACCTAGGAACCCAAAAAGAGAGAAAATTAAACAAGAGAACAAAGCAGCTTCAAGTGTCTGTAATCACGTACTATAGTAAAAACTAACCACTCAAGAACACATTTAACCCTTTTTTGGTATT
Organism: Calidris pygmaea; assembly: GCA_003697955.1. Classification (NCBI taxonomy): domain Eukaryota; kingdom Metazoa; phylum Chordata; class Aves; order Charadriiformes; family Scolopacidae; genus Calidris; species Calidris pygmaea. The sequence goes on along the minus strand of QJSC01021738.1, from coordinate 631,859 downwards.
TTCCTTAGGAAGTCTCACTAAATAACCTATACCATCTTTCCCTTGCCATTCATCCATAAAATTAACAGGTATCCATAATTCTGGTTATTTTCTAAAAGAATAATAGTCATATAACTTCCTAATGCTAAATCAACGTGTAATACAGTTCTTAAAGAAAAGGGTTGTGCTTCTAATGAATACAAACTATCATTAAAGGTTACATTAGGATTACAAACTAATGCAAATACATATAAGTGAGTAGTACACACAGTTATGTCAGCACAATGCAAAATCCATCAGGTTAATTAAGGTAAGATTTTTCTGCATATACAGGTGGCATACAGTTCATGTTAAACCTGGAAAAACTAATCTCATTAGATCTGTTTTAATGCTGGAATGATTGTCCTTAGAATTCAAGGAATTTAGGAATTTTGTCTGAGGATACAACCTCAGACATGGTCTCTGAGCCAATTGTTGCAAATCTTACAATTTTTGCAGGTTGCATGCTGGAAATATAGGACGAATATGGGATAATACCCTCCTCGTAGGTATTGCTTGGACTTGGCAAAGTGACCACAGTGTAATTAGTTTTGCCGTTTAGTTTTAATCCAACGAGATGTAACTGAGCAGTAAAATTAATATAAGGAGATTGATTCTCAGGCCTAGTAACATTGGCCCATGTGACGCACATGTAAGTCACTACAAAATATCTGGCTAGCCTTAAAGGAATTGTTAAGATCATCACAAGATGGTAGTAATAAAACTCCTCTCATCCATCTCGTATCATTATTACTTGAGGTGATGTTAGATTCCACCATATGAGAGGCCTAAACACAGGCAAGACATACATATAATAACGCAAGACACATTCAACATGATTAAACCTGAGGAAGATTAGAATCTTCCTTCTTATCTTTGTCTTGAGAGACATCTTCGACAGACTCTGCATCTTTCTGTATAGTATTGGCAGGCTTGATATTTTTCGCAGGTAGCCAGTATGGTCCTGTGGATAAAGAAACACAACCATAACCACGTCCCCATGACAACAAGGGTACTGGACCCATCCATTGTCCTGACTGTAAGTCTTTATAAAATACAGTAGGCTTCATATTTGTCTGATCTGGCAAACCGTATCGCCATTGATTAGCAGTCAAATTGTCAGCACGTGTAAGATTCAAAAAGTTCAAAACATAAGTGGCCTTATCTAATTGTTCCTGAGGTGTGATACCCAGGGGATTCCCCCTTTTTTGTTTATGAAGCATGTTTTTCAGAGTAAGGTGAGAACGCTCTATAATTGCTTGACCAGTCGGAGAATGGGGAATACCTGTAACATGCAGGATACCCCACTCAGCTAAAAAAGTTTTTGTTTGTCTAGCAACATAGCCTGGCCCGTTATCAGTCTTAATTTTCTGTGGAATACCTAAAACAGCAATTGCACGAAGCCAATGGCGACAGACATCTTTAGCCTTCTCTCCCCTGTGTGCAGAAGCAACAATAAACCCAGAAAAGGTGTCAACAGTAACATGTACAAAGCGAAGAAGTCCAAATGCAGACATATGAGTAACATCAGTTTGCCATAGTTCATTGGGCTGCAATCCACGAGGATTAGACCCAGTCTGTGTAGGAAGCGGCAGGAGACGCTGACAATCCGGACAGGCAGAGACAATTTCTCGTGCCTGCTGCAGTGTGAGCTGGAAATCCTTGGAGAGTGCCTTGGCATTCTTTAACCATGGGTCCAGGCAATGTAGTGTGAGAACGTAAATGAGACACAAAATAAGGATGAGCTTTCCGTGAAATCAATATATACAATCTGGAGAGGAGATTAAAAAAGTCCTGATTCCCAACTTCCTTTAAAAAGGGTTTTTCTAATCTTCCTTTAATACCAAACACATACGCAGAGTCAGTGACAACATTAAAGGTTTCAGCAGCAAATAAATTGAATGCATGGATAGTAGCTGCAAGCTCAACCAACTGAGTAGAACCTGACCAAAAAACAACAGAGTGTTGCCACCCACGTGTGGCCTCTTGCCAGACAACAGCAGCCTTGCCCGTTCTTCCTGAGCCNAAAAGAGGCTGCAGAGGAACATCCTTTAGGGAGTTAAGCAGACGGTGCTTCGGCAGAGTATAAAGTATTTTACCAAGGTAGTCCGCAAAGGCTGCCTGTAAAGATAAGCTCTCACGAAGCATTACCGTAAAATCTTCCTTGGTGATGTACATATGAATGAAATCCGGATCAGTTCCTCGAAGTTGCTGGCATCGCAGTCGACCTGTAGAAATTAATCTCACAAACATCTCAAGCAAAGTAGTTACAGTTTTTGAAAATGAATGAGGAAGGAAAATCCATTCTAGCACTAATAGCTGTTGTTCCTTTTCATCCCATTGACCAATAAGTGCATATGGCTGAAAAGAATTAGGGATTAAAAATAGACGAACAGGTAAACTTAAATCATACCTGGATGCAAAGGCTGTATTAACCCTTTCTGCCACAATCTGCAATGCTTGCGAAGCTTCCCTGGTAATTGATCTCGGGGATGACAAATCAGAATCGCCTTTCAAAAGGTCAAACAGGGGAGATAATAATTCTGTAGAAA
>QJSC01021738.1:553028-629283 GCA_003697955.1 Calidris pygmaea | reverse complement strand
GCATATGGCTGAAAAGAATTAGGGATTAAAAATAGACGAACAGGTAAACTTAAATCATACCTGGATGCAAAGGCTGTATTAACCCTTTCTGCCACAATCTGCAATGCTTGCGAAGCTTCCCTGGTAATTGATCTCGGGGATGACAAATCAGAATCGCCTTTCAAAAGGTCAAACAGGGGAGATAATAATTCTGTAGAAATCCCCAATAAAGGTCTTAGCCAATTACTGGTTCCCAATAATTTTTGTAGCTCATTCAATGTAGTTACTGTATTGACAATTCTTATGGGTTGTGGAATAATTGTTTTATCTAAGATTTGCCATCCCAGATATCTCCAAGGTGGTATAGACTGTACCTTCTCAGGTGCTATCCGAAGTCTGTAGCGTTCCATGGCCAATTTCACCTCAGCAAACGCAGATTGTAACTGAAACTCATTAGGTGCAGCAATTAAAATATCATCCATGTAATGATAAAACAACAGAGTAGGAAATTGTGTTTTCACTGGTTTCAAAGCAGAATAAACAACAAATTGACAAATAGTTGGACTATTTTTCATGCCTTGAGGAAGCACTACCCAATGATATCTCTCCATAGGCCCTTCATTGTTAATAGAAGGTACAGAAAAAGCAAAATGTGGACCATCATCAGGATGCAGAAAAATTGTAAAGAAACAATCCTTTAAATCAATGACAAGCAGATTCCAAGAGTGTGGTATCATGGCAGGATTCGGCATTCCCGATTGCAGTGCACCCATTGGAGCTATAACATCATTTACTGCCCGTAAATCCTGCAATAATCTCCATTTGCCTGATTTCTTAGGTATTACAAAAATTGGAGTATTCCATGGGCTTGTAGAAGTTAGGACAATATGTCCTAACTGCAATTGTTCTGCAACCAGTTCTTGTGCTCTCTCCAGCCGCTCACCTCTGAGGGGCCACTGATCAACCCAAACAGGGGAATTAGTTAACCATGTAAGTTTGAGCCGTGGCTGGACATCAGCGACCCCAATCAAAAATGTGTTGTTAAAAGCAAACCCCGTTGTGAAATCAAGTCACGGCCCCATAATGTACAGGGTACTGGTAAAATGTATGGTTTCAATTTAGCTATTTTCCCATCCGGTCCTTCAACCAGCAGAGATTGTAGCGATTGTTGAGGAAGCTGAGTTCCTCCAACCCCAGTAATTAAAGCGGCTGTGTCCACAACAGGCCATTCAGACGGCCAGTCAGACTTACGGATGATAGAAATGTCTGCTCCAGTGTCTATCAACCCTGAAAATTCTTTACCATTAAGCNCAGTATCGTCTGTTAAAGGAGACAAACTAGGGAGAGGTATTAGTTGAGCAATGCGTTCACCTGCTGGTATGGTACAAGGAGGATTCGGAGTCCATACCATGATTTTAATTTCTCCCCGATAGTCACTATCAATAATCCCGGGTAAAACAAACAAACCCATCTTTGTAGTAGAAGACCGGCCCAGTAACAAAGCGTGTCCATTAAAAGGCAGCGGCCCGTGCAGTCCCGTCGGTATCAGGGGCACAGAAGCATCATTTACGTTTGTTGTGGCGGCGGTTGCCACGTCCAGCCCGGCACTCCCGGGGGTGGCACGGCGGGGGGTGACGCCTGCATTGCTTGCCCGTTCCACTGCTGTGGTGCTAATTGCGGCAATCTGCCCTTGGGCCCTGTTGGGATTGCCTGGGGCACCGGACCGCGCGCCCCTCTTGGCGTTTCCCGACCGCGGAGTGGGTAAAAGATTACCATTTTTATCATATTTAGAGTGACATTGATTGCTCCAGTGATATCCCTTCTGACACCGAGGACATAATTCATTCGGAGTTTTATCCCTCCCTCCCCTTTGTTTTGGGCNATCTGCCCTTGGGCCCTGTTGGGATTGCCTGGGGCACCGGACCGCGCGCCCCTCTTGGCGTTTCCCGACCGCGGAGTGGGTAAAAGATTACCATTTTTATCATATTTAGAGTGACATTGATTGCTCCAGTGATATCCCTTCTGACACCGAGGACATAATTCATTCGGAGTTTTATCCCTCCCTCCCCTTTGTTTTGGGCAATCCTTTTTCATGTGTCCGTCCTGCCCACACGGAAAACATTTAACAGCAGCGCGAGCCACAGTTAGGTTTTGAGCCAGTGCCGTCGCTAACATCTCAAATTTGTGGTCTTCCCTTTCTACATGCTGGCACGCTTTCATAAGTTCATTCAGAGTGGTAGCCTCGCCACGTATAGGGTCTAAAGCCCTGCGGCATTGAGAGTTAGCATTTTCCACTGCTAATTGCATTAACAAAAGTTCAGCAGCTTCTGGAAGTTCGATTTGTTGAGAAACAGCTGTCTGCAAGCGGTCTGTGAATTCTATGTAAGGCTCTTGTGCTCCCTGGTGGATACTCGCAAAGGACCGCTCCGTACATTGACCATCGGGAACTCGCTTTAAAGCCCGTAAGGCCAGCGTAGATGCTTGCTGGAAAGCTAATCTATCCATTTGCACTTGCGCTGCTGTACTTGCATATTGCCCTTCTCCCATCAAGTGATCAGCCCTGATAGCAACGCCCAGCTGTCAAATTATCTAATGCTTGGGCAGCAACCAACTCACGATGTTCTGTTAACCAGATGGAATATTGTCCGGCCGTTAACATCAACTTTAACACCATTTTCCAATCTGCAGGAACCATAGTATACGACTCCGATATCGCTTCCAGCAAACTAATAGTAAAGGAGGATTGTAAACCATTTTCCTTAACGGATTTTCTTATCTCTTTGATAACTTCATATGTCAGCGTCTCATAGTGAGGAGGCTGCTGGGGTTTATAGATAGCAGGCATAGCTTGAAACATTTCCGTATCACCATCTTGCAAAGCCCTTTTTCTACACTCTTCCATGAACTCCCGTCTTGCCTTATCATGAGAATTATTTGGAGGCACATCCAGAGAAGGAGTATAAGGCGGTGGACACGTAACGGAGGCACGACTAACAGTCATTCATTTAGTTTTTTGTAAAATCTGATCTGCGGTTGGCGCAGAAGCCATCATAGCTTTAACCGGAGTTAAGGGCGGGTATAAATGAAGCTCTTGATCAGAGTCAATAGGATCTGGATCAAAGAGATCCTCAGGTATCTCTGAGTCTAAGTTGTCAGCTGCTTCTCCTGTAGCAGCTAACGGCAGTTGCAGCTGCTGACCTGAATCACAGACAGGCTCAGCGTCAGGGTCTGGACTAGCAGGAGCTGTGTCCTCTAATAAATCAGCCGGTGGAGGCGGCAAATCTGAGTTAGCAAACACTTTATCGGTAGGGAGGAATGTTCTTAATGCTGTATATATGACACGCCACATTACGATATTATCGGGACTAACATCATGATCAACAATTAGTCGCGCTGGCAAGCATTCTCCCACTTTCTGCCAGTCAGAGAGATCGTAAGATCCGTTGGAGGGGTACCACGGACAATTATCCCGAATCCATATTAAAAGCTGTACAAGTTTAACAGGCTGTAACTTTAATCCTTGTTCCTTAACGATTTTCATTAAAAGTGCTTTATGTATTTGCTGCGCTTTCGTCGCAGACTGCCCCATTATAATAATACCTTCCCTGGCCCCTCGCTGTGCTGACCTTGCATCGTGCAGCGATGAGTATATAGGAGCTCCTTGGTGATCAACGTCTTCCATCCGGCTCATGGGGGTACGCCACCGATCCTTGATCACCGTCCTGCTGAATCTTTAACCCGATTCGGGCGCCATTTGTGGCGTATGAAGAAATCACGGACTCGTAGGTCATGCAGTAAGCGAATCCAAAAATCCAATTTGACCATCTTTATTGCTACACAGAGAGACTTATAGACACTAAGACAGAAACCTACTCCCCCCATAATGCCCAATCATGGACTTACCAAAATATTTTTTTTACCTTCTACTGAGCTTATCACAATAACAATTATTCTACTATCAAGACAGCTTTCGGTTCCCAGACTGTGCTCTGTTTTTTGTAAGGATGTGCTTCAGGATGCAAAACCTGTATTTCTCACTCCTCCCCTGCTCTCAAGGTCACTACTGGCACACACTGTTGCTCCAGATGCAAGTAAACCTTAACTATGTGAGTGACCTTTCGCTGAGCCCACGCTGGCCCAGAGCCATACTGATCGTAATCAGCCTTACCGCAGTCACAAATGCACTTTCTTAAATTTAATGTTTGTTTTCACATTGCCACTGTTGTATTTTCATTAGAGTGAATCTTATATTTCGTTAATCACCCAAGACAATTCAAGCAATCTGCCTTAAAACTGTAGAGTTTTCTCCAATTTCTCTAATCAGATAAGTCGCTATATGGTTTCTGAATAACAAAGTGGCTTCTGCTTGTGAACATACCCGCAGAAGAACATCAGAGATGCTGCTAAAGCCAAAACCTTTGCTTTCTACAACAGTCTGATGCCCCTAGAGGATCAATATGGGCGTGCTTTTGCATGTAAAGGAGATCCGCAATCTTTCTTACCCTCTTTATTCTCATTTGCCACTGGCTAGTTGCTTCGTGTTGCTCAAACATTGGTTTTGCCTGCCGAAAAGTTTTGCATCCCTCCATCACGTCGGGGCTGCCTGGGCTGGGAGGGCCATTTCCTCAGCTGTTGCTGGGACTGTCCGTCCTTCTCCCCCGGGCTTCCTGGTGCGTGTCTCGGCCGTTTCCATTTTTGTCCCGATCGCTGCGGATTTAAGCTGCGATTCCCAGCAGCGCTTCCCGGGAAACTTTATGGTGTGTCTCTCCCTCTTTGGAGCAGGCTGGCAGCTCATGGGCGTGGGTAGGCAAGCCCAGCGCCGGTCCTTTTTCTAAAGGCAGAGGGGAACATCCTCTGAAGTATGGTGCAATCGCTGATAGAAACTGATATGGTGTGATTCATCAACCGTAGCTGGATTCCAAGAAACTCTTTAAACAAATGTGGGCTCAGGCGGGCCGGTCCCAAAGCCTTGCAGGCGTGTGATGAAAAAAAACACAAATGATCACAGAGAGCGAGCGTGGAGGAGGAGAGCAGGGCTGAACTCTGCAGCAAGGAGGAAGGTACCTCTCCCTAACGTGCTGCAGACTCAGGACGTGCGAACGCTGATGCTAACGAGCAGCTCTTATTGATCTCCTACGAGTTTGGCTGCAGGCTGATGGGGGGAAAACGCTGGGAAACCCTGAAAGGCGCGGGCTAGGGGAGGAAGTATGGAGTCCCTTCGGCATGCGTGTTCTCATCCTCTCCCGGCTGGTTGTTTGTCTCGTTGCTGTGTGTTCTGGCACGGGGCTGCATACCTCACCCCAGCTAACACCCCCCGCTCCGGTGAGCCATCTCTTGGAGGGAACGCGTAGGCGTGTGTTGAAACCTCGCGGGGAGGCGTTGAGTTGCATGTTAATAAATGACAGCTTATCTACACACAAACTGAAACAACAATTTGCTTTACTTATTTCAGTGTAAGGCTGGGCACTATGGTAAAAAAAATAATATATATATATATAAAAAAATTAGTGCATATCACTGCTGACTGTGTGGTATTGGTTACTATGTGCTACCTCACCTAGGCTCACCTTCAGCCCAGCAACAGCAAAGGACCATCTTCAGATGAGAAAGTTGTAATAGACTTGTCAAAAATAGTTCCTTGTAATTATTTTTTTGTGATGTTACTGAGGTAGCAAATTTTATCCTTCGGTTTGGGTTAGAGAAGAAAATAAATATAAATTAAATGAAAAAATGGCACCTAAACCCCTGAATTTTATTTTAAACACAATGAGAAACTACATATGATTTTATCAGTTGGTGTTCTGAAGTTCTCACACAATTTGCTAGAGGGAGCAAACTTACTCTGCAAAGCATTTCTCTAGAACAGACTCTTCACTGTAAAGATTTACTTGCCCTTATAATCTGTCCAATTTGCTAGGTGGAATTATAAAATCCTTCCTTGATTTTGCTCCTGTTACAGCTGCAGAGACAACATGCCACAGGGAGAGGCTTCAGGGGTGTTGTTTTATTCATTATTATACAACCGTACCTAGAAATTCCAGCCAGGTTCAGAATTCATTCTTGTAAATGCTTTAAGGACATTCTGTGCCCTGAATTGTTTGCAGCATCTTAAACAAAACACAACAAAAAAGTATAGGGGAAAAAGTTGAATGAAAAAAAAAGTTTCAAAAGTTGAAAGTTCAGGAAGTGAATTGAGAGATTAAAGAGGATAGACTCTACTGCCATAGCTTTAATTCCAAGAGGTTACACAACAGGTTGAAAAAAGAGTAAAAACACTTAAAAGACAATTTTGGTATTTAAGTTCTGCATAATTTCAAAATTGTGACACTACAGAATCCCAGCTAAGGGCCTCAGAGGAGCCAAAACTCCACAAGTATTTCAGTTTGTGACAGTGAAGCTCCTCAGGTACACACAGTTCTGCTCCTGTCCTTACTGGACATCTGACCAAGGCTGAGCAGAATGACAGACTCAAAGAAAGACTTAGATTGGAGGGGACCTATGGAGGTCTCTAGTCCCGCACCCTGCTCCCAGCACAGCTATCTCCAGACCTAGGTCAGGATGCTCATGGCCTTGTCCAGGCAACATGTGAACATCCCCAAAGAGGAAGACTTCACAGCCTCTCAGGACACCTGTTCCAGTGCTGAACCACCCTTGTGAGAAGAAGTGTTTTTTCCTTTATGGCCAATCAGAATTTTCTTTGATGCAAATGCTGTGACTGTTTCACTGTGCCCCGCTGAGAGGACTCTGGTTCTGTTGTTTCTGCAGCCCCCCAATAGCTAGCTGAAGTCATCGGTTAGATCCCCCTTTGGCCTCCTCTTTGCTAGACTGAACAAACCGAATTCCCTCAGCCTCTCCTTGGACATCATGTGCTCCTCTTGAGCTTGTTGTCATATCTCATATGGAGAACTGCAACAGTGGACAGAGTGTTCCAGATGTGGCTTCATGTATGCCAGATAAAGGGGAGTAATCACTCCCCATCACCTGCTTCCCACATTCTTGCTCTTGCAGCCCAGTATGTGATTGGTCTTTGTTGTGTCTTCCTGGCTTATCTTCATCTTGCTGTCCACTGGAAGCTCAGGTTCTTTTCTGCAGACCTGCTCCCAGCACAATTGATCCCCAGACTGTATTGATAAATGGGGTGGGTTTTTTTTCACAAAATGACCATGCCATATAGATAAAATATTATAGAAGAATATTTTGCTAGGTAGACTTCGTCTAAACCATATTCTGAGAAAAATCTTAAGCTACCATATTTACATGTTCCTGTCGGCTGGTTTAATGGAAAGTAGTTTGATTTTAGCAGTCAAAAATCTTGATTCTACCTTCCTTTTCTAATACATGAGCCTACAGATCTCTTTAATGATTTCAGTGCAAGTGGCCAGGAATAAATGTAACAATGGTAATAAAAAATAAATTGGGCTTGAATAATCTCAGTCCCATCCACTGAGTCAGTAAGAAATAATGGATTATCTGAACTGCTGAGAACTCCACACGCAGTTCTACATGGTGGGTTTAAAGTTTTTATATCTGTTTTGCTTTGCCTTTAAGCGTGAGTTTGGTTTAAACTTACTGAAAGACCCACAGATTTATTTCTATTTAAGAAGAGCAGCAATGCATTCTATTAATTAAACCATTGCCATTTTGGGTACAAACCAGCCCAAGGAATAATCAGCTCCTTTCAATTGGTTCAGTGAAAGGAGCAAGAGCCCTCTACGGGGGTGTCACAACGCCACCTTCCTCTGAAGGCACAATTACATTCTGTTGCTTGATTTAGAGAAAAACTGCAAACTCCTCCTTTTCATGGGAGGAATGGAACTGCCTGTCACTCATGTGGGGAGGGCAGAGGCAGTGGGGAAGAGGAAAGACCTCTGTGTCAAATTGTATATAAGGAGCTGGGTCCTGGAGAAAAGAAGAGAGGATGATTACGAAACGCTGAAAGAAAACGTCGACTCTAGGGACATACACAGCCAGAGGGACCCCAGACTGGGCAAGAAACAGAATCGCAGCCCAGACTGAACCGCACACATCCTCAACAGGAAGAAATCTCTATTTCCTTATCTTCTAACCCATAGACGGTATGTTGCCATTGCAGTGATCAGCTCCAAATGAAAGGAAGGGAAACCCCTGTTTCTTCCCCGCTCTTCAGCTTTGTTGTGTGCAGTAGAATCCCCTGAAAGTCTCAGTACTTGGAGTTGTGGGAGCCCCAGCTGGTTCCCAGTGATTGAGTCCACAGTCTTGAGATCACATATCAACCCATTACTCCTTTTATCTGTGAAGACCTACTACTTGCATACAGTGTCAAGAAAGCTTTATAGCCAGACTGTTTAGAATAGCTGTCTGGGAGGTCCTGCAGGAGAAAACAGTGGATGTAGGAGTTAGCCATGACTTTATAACCACTGGGAACTGTGTCTAGCAGTAGTCCTTGTTGAGTTACCTGCTTTTGCAAGATCACTGCTCCATCTACACTCTCTGAAGAGCTCCTCTTGGTCTTCACTGACTGTCCGTTTTTTTGTCTTGGAGCTTATGGTAAAGTTTCTTCCTAACTCAGTCATTTTGCTGACTTATGCTCTGAAACACAGATTTAATTCCTAGTTTTGCACCTGAGGTAATGTAATGGTGGATGTTTTCATTATTCACCTGAGTCCCCAGATGTTTTGAATCCTGCTGAGATACTGGATTGCAAGGAAACCTTGGGGCAGCAAGTTCCAGCAACTGAAGTGGCAAAAATACAGGCAAAGGCATGTAGGCTTATCAGACTCACCTCCTCAACTTTATTGATTATTTGTTTCTGGAGCTTTTTTAAGATGTTCAGGAAATCCCTGTCTCCACTAATAATTTTTTCCATCAACTTCCATTCCTTTTATTTGGTCTTGATGGCATTGAAATATTTAATGTGACTTTCCAGCTTTTTCCATACTTAAATATTGCTTGGTTTTTGATGTGAGCAGAAGTCTGCAAGGAATCTCTGCTTTTATTCCTAGTTTACAGTAAAGTGTAGAGAGAGTTGAATTACTCCTTGTACTAAATATTGCATGACATGGTAAACACATGAGCAAAGAGCACTGTTCTCCTATGACCAGTATATGTAATTTATTATGATATGGCTCTCGAAAGATCTAAACATCTTTTCTAGATCTTTACAACTTAAACAGCCTTGCATCACCCCACATTCTCTCTACGTCCAAGATAGAAGCTTTGTATTTTCTTTTAAAAATTGCTATACAGAGTATGCTGCTGCGAACATCTTTGGGTTTGAGTTTGGAAGTTGTTTACTTTAACTCTGATGCCATAATGCAGAGCCAGGCTAAATAGCAGCAGCCAAAATGTCAGCTTCAGTTTTGGAATCCTCATGCCTAATCCCTGACTCCTTCCTTTTGAAACCCTATTTCTGTATGAACTGTGAGGCAGATCCATTGAAGGGAAGGGAGAAGCAAGTCAGCGAACACCTCAAATTCCCATTTATTGGAGTCAGACTGTAGAGCAGAACCTTCAGCTCACTGTCTTCAGTCAGATGTACAGGTTTCCCCTGTACCTCTCCGGCACAGATGTAGAGAACTACAATATTGGTGTGAACAGAGAACAAATGGGTCTGTCTGGGAGTGGAAGCACCAGAAGGAGCAGTAGCAGAATGTCTGCAGTGTCTGAAAGACCTAGGTGTTGATGGTCATCAAGACCCCAACACACCCATCTGCAGCTTCTTGGGACACTCAGATTAGGAGGGAGAGTGCAATGATGACTCTCAAAAGGAGAACAGGACCGAGAGACTAACCAGTGTCAACTCCTAAAGGGTACCTAATGCTTTTGCAAAACCTGCACTTGGTCACCAACCTAAGAACAGCTCAAAAGAAGTGATGTAGACCCAACAGCTGACATTCCTTGTCATCAGTGTTGTGGCAAAGAATCCCAGGCAGATGATTTGGACCCAAGAACCTTGCTGGTTGTGAGAACACAGGTCTGAGGGTGAGTTGAATGTGACTGAGTGAAATCAGTTTTGTTTTCAAATGAAATCACCTTCTTCCTCACAAAATGAGCTTTACTACACTGGTTCTACAGTACTGCAAGACTATTTCCTATATGGAATTCATTGCCAAGCATCAGGTCAAATTCAACTGTCTCCCTTCTGTTTCTCTCCCTGTAGATGCCATGTGAAGGCTGCATGGAGAGGGACAATAAGAGCACTGATCCAACCATGGAGTTCCTCCTGCTCGGCTTCTCCGAGCTGCTCTGTCTTCGGGTCCTCTTCTTCCTTATCTTTCTCATTGTCCATTTGGTCACATTGGCAGGGAACATGATGATCTTCATGGCAGTGGTTATGGAGCCTTCCCGTCCTCCCATGCTCTTCTTCCTCTGTCAGCTCTCTGTCATTGAGCTCTGCTATACCTTAGTCATTGTCCCTAAGGCGCTCCTCAGCCTGGTAGTGGTGGATGGCAGCACCATCTCTTTCATAGGCTGTGCTGCACAGATGCACCTCTTTGTGGCCCTCGGTGGGGCTGAATGCTTCCTCTTGGTGGCCATGTCCTACGACCGCTACGTTGCCATCTGTCAGCCCCTTCACTACGTGGCTGTGATGAGCGAGGGACTCTGCCTCAGGCTGGCCGTGGCATGCTGTCTGGGAGGCTTCGCCATTGCCCTGGGGTTGACGGTGGCCGTTTTCCGCCTACCTTTCTGCCAGTCGCGTTGTATCAACCACTTCTTCTGCGATGTCCCTGCCGTGCTACACCTGGCCTGCACCCAGAGTTACACCCCTGAGCTGCCCTTGCTGGCTGCCTGCGTGCTCCTGCTGCTGCTCCCCTTCCTCCTGATCCTCACCTCCTACGTTTGCATCGCTGCTGCCTTGTTACATGTCACCTCCTCCGCGGGAAGGGGCAAGGCCTTTTCCACCTGCGTTTCACACTTGGCCATCACCTTGCTACACTACGGATGTGCCACCTTCATATACATTCGCCCTAAGTCCAGTTACTCGCCGACCCGAGACAAGATGGTGTCTCTGGTCTACACCAACATTACTCCACTACTGTATCCCCTCATTTATAGCCTGAGGAACAAGGAAATCAGAGGGGTCCTCAGGAAAATGTTGAGGAGGAAGAAAATAGCTCAGCTGAACTGGGATACTATCAGGGCTGTGGTGTGTGTGTGTGGTAAACTTTATTAGAACAAGCATGCATTTCTTGGAAAACAGCCCCATAACCCATGTTAGGACCAGATTCTCCATAGACTTCTCTGTGGCAAATATCCAGGAAGAATTCAATATGCATTACATATATGACAAAAAGATATCTCTGCTAAAAAAAAACCCACCTAAAAACACAACCTAAGAAAGGTTTTATAACCTTTCTTATAACCCATAGCACTTTTCCTAAAGGAAAATGCTTTAGTGACTCATGAGGAAGAAGAGCTTTGATCGATTTGTGGTCTCGCTTCTGTGATCATGTACATACTCATGCTTACACTCATGGTCATCTGAGCACAATCAGAAGATCAACACAAAGCTGCTGTATTGGGTTCATTATTTTTCTGTAAAGGTGAAAGTAGAAACTGGAAACTGGGGAGTCAATAAAAAGATTTAGACTGGTAAGTTTATCAGCACCAAAAAAAATCTAAAGAGGGTTATTGGAAGTTTAGAAGAAGAAAGCCCATGCCTAGAAAGAAATGGAAATTAAGATGTGGTCTTCTCCAAGCTTAGCAGAAGGCTGTGTTCCAGCATCCCATCACAAGTGGAAAGCTCATTAGTGTAAACTCCTCTTCCTTTGAATTATTCTAGATAACGAAAATGAAAGTGTCATCAATTTGACAAGAACATGACTTTCCTATGCCTGTTTTGCAAGAAGCAATCTTGCCTTTTACGGGGAGATACTTTAGGTTTGGATTGTTCCTATGGAAACATAAAGGCTAAGACTGGTCTTATCATGTGACTTTTATCAGAAAAGACTGTATCATATAAATAAGGATGATTGAGGAATGAGTGTTAAAATCTGTCATTGCAAAATTAATAATCCCACTGCTGCAGTCATTTCTTTAGCAAAACCAATGAGAGTTACAGCACAAGCTGGACTGCAGCAGATGTAAGAGTCTGAAAGGTGCAAAGGAGTGTTATTTTGTGTGTTTCCTACATGTAGGTGGAACAGGATGATTCAGACAAATTAGGGAAAATCAGTTTTGGACAGGAACGGGGCTGGGGCCGGAGGGGGACCAACTTCATTATTTTATTTAATACTTCACTCCCCCATGGCTCTTTAAAGGCCCAAACAGCCCCTGTGATTCAGAACCCACCTCTTACACATCAAATTGTTGAGGAAAAATTAAAAGGTTTGCTTCTGTTTCTCTGCTTCTGCTTCGACACTCCAGATGCCCTCAGCTCTCTCCCTTGGCAGATTGAGAGAGCAATTTCTTTCTTATTTTCTTTCTCTGGGAAAAGAAACACATTAAAAATTATGGTAAGTGGATTTGATTAATGTAAAAAAACGGCAGTTTAACTAAGGAAGTTAACTTGGAGCCATCTGACAAAAGAGAGATGTAGAATTTAGAACTCACATTAAAAGCTGTCTTCAAGCTGACAGTATAGCCAGCCTAAAACATTAACACAGAATATTGGCTCTCATGTCAATGAATACCTAATTACTGCTGTAGAGCAAAGGTTTAGCTGCATTATTTAAAATGATCAAAGCTGTAGTGAACATTTTAATCACCTGACAGGTCTTCCAAAAATGAGTAGGGGAGGGTCTCAATAAAAGCACATTATTTACTAATAGAGAAGTACTTTAGAAGTGCATTTGAGAAGTACTTTGAATCAAATGCTATTAAGGGATTTGAAGATAGTAAATAACTGTAAAGAGCATAGGACAAAACTGAAGCATCAATTCCAAATCCTGTGAAGTCAAATCAAGCTTTGAAGTTAATCCTGCTGTGAGCAGTGGGCTGGATTAGAGACCTCCAGAGGTCCTTTCTGAGATTCTACAGCAGAGGTTTCTAGAAGGTATCGATATGCTCAAAAACCTAGCAGTAAAACTAAGGGACAGAAAGACACTGAGGTTTATAATACTGATCAAAACCTTGGTGGAGGCCCTCACGTGTTTCCGGCAGTTGTGGGCACGGGGTAGTAGAGATACAACTACCATCTGCTGCTAGCTGTGAGAAGACAGCAGGGCTGTCCCCTGAACTACAGATATTTCTCATGAACAACTGCTGATTGAGAGGGCACTTCACTGCAAGGATACGGATGATGCCTTTGGGAGGGGTGACATGACTGAAACAGCAGCCAGGCGAGACTCCCAGCTCCTTAGTTCCGAGATACGTGTGGGAAGCACAACGAGCAATGGAGGCTTTCTGCAAAGTCTCCACTCAATGTCCTTGCAGCTGAATGGAGTGAGGAGATATCCCAGCGCCCAAGACTATCCTTCATCCTGTCCCCATAGGTATTCCTACACCTATTCACGGGGCACACTCTGCCCCTCTCCTATGCCTGGCTGTGTTGAGTGCTTGGGGCTTGACTGTATAGATCAATAGAGAGGACTCAGGAGTAAGAGTGGCAAGAGGAAAGCTTATGATATAAGAGTGGCAATAATATATATGTCAGAACTCTTTTAAAATATTACCTTTGAATTGCCAGGACCTGCCTGAGGTCCCTTTTCCACCCACCCCCACCCTTCTTTACAAGTGGCTGTTTCAGTCCCATTGACCCAGTGCACTGTTTGTTGAGAGCTGGAGAGTGCCCAAGTGAAGTAAGACAACAACATCCTCCTGTAGGGCATGAGCACAGAAAAAATATGAAAAATTTTAAGTGTGTTTTAGAACTTCACAGGGAACAGCAAGATCCAGCCAGGCAGTGCAGAGTTAGACCACTACATACTCCACCTCCAAAGATGGATAGGGCAAAGATCTTTCCATGGTCATCATAACTGTCTGGGTTGGGTAGGGTCTCAAGACCCCCCAGTGAATAAGTAAGGTTGGGGACCTGCATTCCACCACAAATAGTCCTGTCCTTTCTTGGAAAGAAAATGCATACATCCAAAAATTTGCAGAGGTCTGAAATCTAGCAAGCACAGGTGTCATGAGGGTTTCTAATGAAACCAGCTAAGACTTCGGTAAGAACCCCTTCGTCCTTTGCACAGCCATAAAAACAGAGTATTCATCCTTGTAATTAATTTTGTAAAGGCTGCCCTGCGCAAGGCACTGGATGAGAACACAGATCTCATCAGAGACTGGGAGCCAGAGCTCAACCTGTAAGGCCTGTAAGATCTCATCAGTGTGGTCCATGTGCTCAAAAATGAAGAGGGTTTGGAGGATAATGGCAGAGACACTGAGCAATATCCAGGGTACTCAAGGTCCAGTACACACCACTCAAAGAGGTACCCAAGGAGGTCCTTCAAAGTGGTAGCTTGAGTGCCAATTTTTTTTTTTCTTCTGAGTGCCACTAATACCAATGATACTGGTAGGGTACCTGTGAAGTCTCCTTTTTAGAACAGAGAAACCAATGAAAGCTCCTTTTTTATGCACACTGTCAGTTCTGTTGGCAATCCAGTGAAGACATTTCCTAAAAATTGTTCCTATAAATAATGGATAACCTGAAAGAATTAAATGAACTTACATTAAAAATACTTCCTTACTTTTCTAGGAGTCTAAATGCAAAAATTTTACTAAGGGGATGTGTTTCTGTTATGGATTAGGGAAGTTAAAATTCTGCTGGAAGTCTAATTTTAAGAACATGAAGAAGTTTCAATGTATTCAACTCCCCTTGGCAGAGGCATGGTATCACAGCCTATCCATTTCGGCTTATGTGGAAAGTGAGTCCACCAGCATCCCTTCTTCTGGATTCTTTCAAAGATTAGAAAACCTGCAGATAATCCTATATTTGCCCAAATAGCTTCTTTTGTCCTTTGGTCTGAGGCGGAAAGAAAGCATCAAGGTGAAATTAATACAGCTATTTACAACAATGGAGTTGTAGCCAGTGAAAATGGATGTAGGGATAGGATTAAAGCTGGAAAGCAGACTTTAATATCATGAGGGTGAAAAGCTTTATTGAGACAAGGCCTGTTTTCCATATGTTTCTTATTCAACATGCTGAGGACAATAGCCATATTGACCTTACTATGATAAAAACTAGAATGCTATAGGAGTGTCTCTCTAAGATATTAATAGATAGTAGATTTATGGAAGAAGGGAGATAAGTCCTTCCTGAGATTGTTTTGTCACATTATATGAAATTACTTACCCAGCATATAAAATCTGATAGGATCCTATATGATATTAAAAAATAAAGTCCACACCCCTATAAACAGGCTAATGGGGAACAAAGATGCTTAAATATTCTGCCTTTCCCCTCTCAGAATCAAAAATTTCTAGAATCTAAGAGCTTTTCATTTTCCATCTGGGTTGCTGTGCAGGCATTAAGTCCCCTTTACAGGACTGCCTCAGGAAGCAACCAGGAACGTAGGACAAGAAATAATCAGGAGACCAAAGTGGAGTTGAGGAATGAGGTGAAGCTCCATGCCAGCTGGTTGGTTTCAGAGTCAGTTTCACTTCGCCCTACCATCATCTCCACATCAAAAAGCTGACTGAAGGTGCTATTAATAATCCCAGCACCGTATCCCTAACCCAAAGCTCTTGGCTCTAAAGATCCTGCCGTGCTCAGTTATCTTCTAGACAAGTCTGGGAAAAAGTGAGAATGGGAAGGTCAATACCCACCCACTGTGTACCCTTGGCTTTATCTGCATGAAGTGCAAAGATATGAGACAGTCTGGCTTGACAAATTGGTATGTAATGATATAAGACTGGTTCTACAAATTGGTATGTAAAGCTGAGGGAAGACCAGATGGCTCAGCAGCATATGGCCTCTAGCCTAGTCACTGCTGAAAACCAGGTCACCTAAAAATCTGTGTCGCGTTTTATTGTGGTTTTGGTCTACACTTGTTCTCAGCACTCGTTTTGGTTTAATTAAGAGTTCAAGTTTCATAAATCAAGTTGGAAGCTGAACTGGGAATAAAGCTGACAGTGGGTTGGGAAGATGTTACCGCAATCAATGTCCTCTTTCCACCTGCAAGACAGCAATGTGTCTGTTTCAAACATCTTCTCTTGATGTCAACACTGAAACCACTCAGGATGAACATAGGTTGTTACCACAGAGACCAGTGGCAACTATTTCATTTCTGCACAGGACAGCAATACAGCAACACCAAGATTAAACTACAACAGCAAGAAATGAGGGTGTTAGATTGTGGAGGCAATTCTAATTTGTCAAGAAGAGGACCATAAATACAACTGCAGATTTGAAACACACATAAAAGTTTTAAAATTTCGATTAAAAAATCCAGAAGTTAAAAGATTAACTCATTCATCTATCAGTGTAGAAAAAAATGTCAAATGACGCTGTCAAAGTGACTAGTGATATTGGTGCTTACTGCATATTATTAATGTTAATGATTTTTTTCAATGTTAGTGAGGTATTTTCACACTTATGCATGATTAATCCAAGAATGGGAAACCACAACTAGAAAAACAGGAACAAGTTACAGAGAAGTATGTACATGTCATGCAGAGATTACTATTGCTATATTTTGAGCTGTGATTCAATTGCTGAAAATATTATAATCCTATTTTTCTACAACTTAGTTGAAGAAGTCCTGAGCATCTCTACCAGAAATCAAATTTCTCTGGGTCAGATGTTATGTTTATCATACATGTGCTGTTGTGTTGGTAATGCTCAAGGAGAAATTGAATTGTGCTATTTTTTCTTCCCTTTTTCCCCCCCGCCCTGAGCTCAGTAATAAAAGTAATAAAAAAGTGAAAACTTAATGCCACCAAGATATATAAACACATTCAAATGTGCCCAGGAAGCATGTGCTCTCAAAGAGGGGCAGTAAGTGTAGAACTGCACTTTTTTGATGAATTATGTATATAATGTGCTATGATATCCATTTGAAAGGAACTTACTCTTGTGACCCAGACTTGTACCATGTAGGGCAGCTTTAGGAATGGGAATATGAATCAGATTATATGATGGCTGGGTTTGCATTGCTTTCCACTTGCCTATCCACAAAGTAGCATCTTGACATAAGTGAAGCCATGTTTTGCTTAGATTTATTTTATTTTATTTTTTTTTCCCAACAGGTCCCTCAGTTTCTCATGGTTTCACTGTGGACCAAAAGTGTTAACTTGGGAAGACACAACATCCCAGCTACCACCAGAGAAAAAAAACTGATGTATTACCCTCAAACTACGGGTGGTCCCAATGGGTGGCGTGGGTTTGCTCCTGGACCTCTTGGGCTCCAGATGCGCTGGACCACCAGGGGGAGCTGGGAGAACTGGGATATGAAGGCAAGAGAATTTTCTCAGGTAATTTCTGGGGAAAAGAAAGGTCCTCCTCCTCATTTTCACAGTGGCACAATTATTTAATTTCCTCCTGTTTTGCAAGCCAAATAAGAACATGGCGGACCCTCTGCAGCGTAGCTTATCAAGAGACAAAAGCCAGAAAGCCTGTAGACCAGCCAACAGTGGAAATACACTTCTGTGCCTAACTAGGTGCCCAGCCAGGGCACCAGTAGATAACGTTGCATACGTTATCTATGCATACGTTGCTGATGAACAAGTAAGTGGAGTTTTATGCAGGGATACTGAATTTATAGTCCACGTTTAGTCCCTCCCACTAGTATGCTGGCCGTCAAGTGTGCTCAAGTCCTCAAGTCCTAAGCTAGGGGTGGTCACTTTATGACCAAGAGGGGTCACTTGTGCTCCTTTGTAGGAGCTTAAAAGAAATCTAGAGTTTCTGAATGAAAAGGTCCACGTACAAAACTAATTTAACGGCTTAAACCACTAGATGGTAGGAGTCTGCAGAAAGACTGTCTGAAGTCAGCTGTTTGAAACATTCTAAGATAATTGCTGGTGGAGTAGAGCCAGAAAACTTTCCAAGATAAAAAAAAAAAACACCAGAATATTAAACTGTGGTCACGGAGGTCAGAATAAGAGAGAGTGCATGAATTATCTACAGGGAATGAAGCATTAAAACAGAGTGTCCTCTATGCTCTACAGAGCTGTCACAGATTTTTCTTAGAGCTGTAGAATCCATGGATGAAAGGAATGAATCAGAGGCCGCACAACAAGGGCAAGTGTCTCCTTTAGTCTGAAGTGGGCTTGTTGCTGAATGTGATTGGGGCCCCTGTGAGCCCTATACATCTATATTACTATAACATCTTACTGAAAGCCAGTTCAAGATGCACAGATTCAAGTTATAAATACTAAAGGCTGTCAGATGTAGGGATGGTTTGATAGTTTGGGAAGTAACATCAAGTTGAGGAACTGCAGAGATTGTTTCTAGGTTCAGTTTCATTCACCATCCAGAAGGAGATTTAACAGCACATCTGTGAAACTCAGCTCTTTCTAAAATGTGAGGAGCAGCAAACACAGTAAACAATTTATAAGAAACAGATGAAAGAGTTCTGTCTGAACTGCAGTTCAAAAGAAGCACGTCCCAACTCAGTCTTGGGAGTGCGCTTTGACTGTCCCAAAAGTATACCAAGAAAAGACCTGGTGCATACCATTCCTCCTCAGTTCCCTCACCACAAGCCCACATTTCTGTGGGAGGAAATCCCAGGTGTGTTGTGTAGTGATATTTTCCACCTTGATACCTAATCTCAGTGATACACAAAACAGGATACTGGGAAAGGGAAGGAAAAAATACGCCCTGCAATTCAGAAATACTCAGAGGGACTAGAAACACAGGATGAGATTCAACTCAAAGACATGCTGAGAGTGAGTTTAGGAGATGTAGTTATCTTCTTACCACTGAAAAGCATGCCAGAGTTGGGAAGCTCACTGTGAAGCCAAAACAGTGAAAAGCTTGTGGAGGTGTAAATCATAGAATATGATAGCAAAGATACAGATTTTTTGAAATTAAGTTATCTCAGATATATTTTTTTTCACTAGACACTAAGGGAGTTAGCTTTGTCCAACAGTTTATAAATTAAAAATTCAACCTTGGGATGCATGAGCAAAAGGATCTTGTCAATGAAATAGTCGGCAGAGTTGTACGAATAATTCACCTGTAGTACTCCACCGTACTGGTGAAGTACTGAGGCCTGAACAACAGGCCTCGAACTAAAGTTGACCTCTAGATGAACCTGAAAACCCGACAATATATATATAATATGCATAATATTAATCGTATATGCAATTTAATCGTATATGCAACATATTACTGATCTATTTTAGTATGAATAGATATGTATTTTGATGCCACTCTGTAAAGTTTTGCTGTGACGCTTATTGTGTAACAGTAACCAGCAGAACAATCTTTCTTTATTTAGAGGCATGTTGCAAGGCAGTGAAACCAGGTGTCTGGCCTTGCTAAGTTCTTTATTTAGAGGCATGTTACTTGTTGAGAGATATGTGGTCAAAGCCGAAATAGATAGAAAAACTCCCATGGGTTCCTCCTTAAGCCCTGGCCAGGCTTTGGGCGGAATCCAACAGGGAGGCTGACACCAGATGTTCCTGCACTTGAAGTTTTGAAAGATGTTTATTGTTTATTCAACTGTATAAAAGCTGGACCCTCATGCAGCGACTTTGGAGACCTCACCTATGAGTGGACGCATGGCATAGGACCTCCCAATTGCCGGGAAAGGCTCTCTGAATCCTCGCTGCAACTGGGGCTCCCCAGTGACTGGGGATCTGGATGATGGCAAAGTATTAGGGCAATTGGTGATCACAGAAGCACCGAATCACATGGGGTTGGAAGGGACCTCTGGAGATCATCTAGTCCAACCCCCCTAGCCAAAGCAGGTCCACCTCAAGCAGGTTGCACAGGAACATGTCCAGGTGGGTTTTGAATATCTCCAGAGAAGGAGACTCCACCACCTCTCTGGGGAGCCTGTTTCAGGGCTCTGCCACCCTCAAAGTAAAGAAGTTCCTCCTTATGTTTAGGTCGAACTTCTTATATTCAAGTTTGTGCCCATTTCCTCTTGCCCTAACCCTGGGCACCACTGAGAAAAGACTGGCCCCATGACACCCACCCTTTAAGTATTTATAGGTGTTGATCAGATCCCCCCTCAGCCTTCTCTCTAGACTAAAAAGACCCAAGTCCCTCAGCCTCTCCTCGTAAGAGAGATACTCCAGGCCCCTCATCATCTTTGTAGCCCTCTGCTGTACCCTCTCCAGCAGTTCCCTGTCCTTCTGGAACTGGGAAGCCCAGAACTGGACACAGTACTCCAGATGGGGCCTCACCAGGGCAGAGTAGAGGGGCAGGATGACCTCTCCTGTGATGTATCTTTCTTAATCACTGTAGTTAACCTTATGTAGTAATGATTAGGTGCATTATCTTACTTGGTTTTACTCTTGCTATATTATTCCATGATTAGGTACATTACCCTGCTTATTCCCTTTGCTGCTTAAAACTAGAGTATAATAAGCTTATTGTTTTAACTAAATGCATTACCTTATTTTTGTATTACCTTAAAATAGACAGTAAAACAAGCCTGCTCTTTCTGTTGGCATCTCTGTCCTTTCTGTTGAAGCTGTCAATGGGCAAAACAACTGGGTTCAGCCTCTGTGTAGATTCCTTCTTTTTCCTTTTGGATCTGCCTTTCGGTGCAGAAGACCCATGGCAAAGCAATGCAGCAAAACTGTTACAGATATCAGTAAAGTTCCAGGCATTTGGAGTTCCTGTTTTTTTTTTTTTATATTTCCACTTGTTTATAGATTTGCTGCAGATTTTGATCTTGCTGCAACTTTATACTATTTTGTTTGACTGTCATTGTACACATTCTTACTGGGAGCTACAGTAGGTGAACTCTAATCTACAAAATAACAAAGCAGTACATACGATTTCTGACCACTGTCAGCTGGAATTCTGACCCCCATCAGCCCAGGGAGGAAAAGAAAGTAAATCTTCCTTGGGCCATCCTCTCCAGTAAGTCCTAGTAAGTCTGTTCCTGCCTATTCCAAACAACTTAGGTCAAATGTGCTGAGTATCTGCCCACTAACAAATCAGAGTATCCGCAAACGTTCATCCCAGAGCTTTGGAACTTCTGAGATTCTACAGATGCAAACTCGGGTAGCCGCAAGGAACCAAATGTCAGGTAATACTGATTTTTTTTTTTCTTAGGAAGGATATGAGCTCCTAAGCTGCCCTAAAGCCTTACCCTCCAGTTGCAAATGGTTCTCTCCCATTTCATGCCTAGCTAGGCCTCACCTATGTTGTCCCATCACAAAGGAGAAGCTAGCCATTGGCCCATCTGCCCCATTGCTACATCACAGACTGAAGAAGGCACAGTATTGTACAGATGAAGACTGAAATGGATACATTACACTAGTGCAAACTCAAAGTATGGGATGTAGACAGAGAAACCTTGTATTGGGGCTGCAATGGGAGTCATTCAAATGTGAGGGAAAGGTGGGCTAAAAATTTGAGACTTAGCACTATAGACTGAGACAGACCACTTTAGATGGGATTAAACTGGAATAAATTTAAGCTATAACTACTCTGAATGACATTAATGTTTGAATTATTTGTACTGATATTTTACTTCATGTGCTATATAAAATTTAAAGCTTAGTATTTTAACCATTTGGTCTCAATTTTCTCTTGCCCGTGTTCCAATGTCTTGGGATAGATTTTGTTTTTCCAAGATGTATGGTTAGAGAATCACAGAGCTCACTGAAAGATTTAGATGCAAGGGACCTCGGGAGGTCCATAGTCCCAACCCCTGCTTGCAGCAGGGCTGACTCAAAGCTAGATAAGTTGCTCTTGACTCTGTCCTGTTGAGTCTGGAACATCTCCAAGGGTGGAGATCCCTCAGCTTCTCTAGACAACCTGACAAAGTCCTTTCTTTAGCCTTCCTTGGGGAGGAGGAGGAAGAGAGCAGGAGGAAAGCAGCCTAATGGAGGAATAAAGTCACCTGTATTTTATGGGGAGGGGTGTAATAGCTTGTGTATGGGTGGGAGTAACATCCTTGATGAATGGCAGAAGAGACACCACAAAAGCAAGTTCTTTCGTATTAATGTCCCTCGAGGAGGAAACACATCCTGGTTCCAAGGAGGAACCAAGCAAGAAGGTCTTCCTACGTAAAGCATCCTTCTGGCTTGGTTGCTCCCCCATGACTTTTGTCTTGAAAAGCAGGCACCTTCCACCGACGCTGAGGAGCTTTGCTGACAGGAAAAGAGTAATTCTGCCAGATTAACAGCTGTCGCAGTCTGAGGAACAAAACGGGTGGCTACCGCAACCTACACATGGACTCCCTAAACACCTCCCGTGAGGTGGGTGGCTGGGTGGGTGACTTTAGCCGCGTTATCAGAGAGTGAAGTGGACCGGGCCCTCTCCATCGCAGCGTCCGGGCTCTTTTCATCTCTAAAAGTTACAGGTGGCCTCCGAGGGGAGGAGGAGGAGGAGGAGGAGGAGGGAGTTCGGGGGCCAGGCCGGGCATTGCCCACAGAGTTGCCCGTGGGGCGAGAGAGCGGGGACGGTGGCGAGGGCAGCCCAGGAGGTGGCAACCGGGAGCCTCCTAGGGGACTGGAGCAAAGGTGGAGGGAGGCTCCCAGGAGAGAGAGAAAGAAAGAAAGAAAAAAAAAAAAAAAAGGTGGCTGCCTTTAAGGTGGGTTTATTTGCCTGCCAGATGGGAAGTCTGTGACCAGCCCCTTTAAAACAGGTAAAGGCAGTAAGGCTTCTCCACCCACTCGCCTTGATCTTTCATCATAACTGCGGGCCGGGCAGGGAGGTTGTGCAATGTGTGCGCTCCCGTCAGGAGGCTGCGGGAGAGGCTCATGCGCTGCCGGCGGGAGCCCGGGCTCGCAGGCCTGAGCCGGGAGGAGAGCGGGCAGGGGCCGGCAGCCGGGCCCCTTCCCCAGCCGGCATGGAGCTGAGGACCTGGAGCGGCGGGATGAAGAAGTTCTCCCTGGGGCTCCTTCTCCTTGGGGCTCTCCTCCCTCCCCAGGTGGCTGGGAAAGAAGGTAAGCACCCCCCCACCCCACCCCGGGGACCCGCTGGTGCCTCCGCCTGGAGGGTTGGGCTTGGGGGCGGGCAGGGGGAGAGGGACCCCTCTCTGAGGGGTAGGGAACCCGGGCTGTCCCACACGCTTAGGGCCGCAGGGACACCACGACCCGCCCGGAGGGAGCGGGGTGCTTAGGGAGGAGGGCTGGTGGGTGTTGAGGTGGGGGACACACACACACACACAAAGGCCAGGAGCAAACCCCCCCCCCCGACTCCTGGTGGCTCAGTGAACTGAGCCCAGGTGTGTTCCCCCCCCTCGCTCCCTGTGGAAGCGCGAACGCCTCTGCCTGTCCAGCCATCCAAGAGAATTCTCGGGCTCTGTTTGCCTTAAACACAAGCGCTGCAGATAACAAGTTTAAACACAAACTTGGAAAGTTTCTCTCCCCCCCCCCCCAACACCCCCGCAGTTTCCTCAGGAAGCCCTCTTGGGAGTTAACCCTTGTGAGCAAGTGGACAGTCATTTTTTTGTTGGTTTTTTTGGAGGCTTGGAAGGTGAGATAATCTCTTTCACCTACCCCAGTGTTGGAAGGTAGAGCTGGGCTTCAGTTTCCTCTTCCACCTCTTACTCTTAAAACTCCCTTCCTTTCCTCTTCTGCTCTACTAGTCCCTTTCATTAGATATAGTCCTCTCTTTTTCTTCCATTTTGCCAGTTGCACGACGGTTGTGAAATATCTAGGGAATGGGAATTTACTAATGGAGAGGTGAGGAAGAGTAAATCTTTGTCCAGTTCCCTATCCCCTCCTGCAGCTAATTCCTGCCGGAGACCTCTAGTCTCTGTTCTACACAGCGAGAGGTGTTGGGGCTTTTCCATCCCCAGGACAGCCCTCTGCTTTGCTGCTGCAGATCGAGGGCTTAGTCATAACCGGCAGTTCAGCCATGGGCTCCTCTCAGACTCTGTGAGTGCCACATGTTCTACCAAAGCCTTCTTGACAAGCGCATTTGTATTAACGATCCAGCTACATGGATGCAGCTGGGAGATAATGTGGAAAAGGCCAGCCCAGGTAAGAAGTAATATAAGGTAGCTCCACACAGGCTCTGGTTTCTCTAAGTGCGTGACCAGTAGTTGGCAGTAACACTTGGGGACTTCTCTCCCAACTTCTCCCCTGTCTATCTCAACCATCTCATTTGGGCTGTGTCTGTGATCCACTCTTCCTTAACACGTCCATCTGGGAACAGCTCATTTCCCTGGCGTCCTCCTCTCTTATCTGAAGTCTTTCTTCTTTTTGGGGAGACCTCCTCCCATGGGGCTGGGCGGCCACGTGAGATTCCTAGCAGTGAGGCTCTGGACCAAAGAGCTAAGTAACCCCAGAGTACTCCCCGTCCTCTCATAAGTCCTGCTGACTCATTCTTCCTTTCCTTGGAGAATCCCTGCTGTGGGGTTTCGCTTTAGAGAGGTGTTCCCTGAGAGTGGACTTCACCCCCTCTGGTTGGCACTTGGCAGCTGAAGGAGCTGCTGCTGGCAGTGCAGTGGCATGGCATGGCATGGCACACGGGCTCTGCAAGGTTCCCATCCCGGCCGCTGCTGGGTTCCTTTTTCCTTTGCTCTGCTAGAACTTGCCATTCAGCCCCTCTCACTTCCACATCACTGCTTCAGGCCTGAAGTGCGTGGGATAGATATTATCTGGGTGGCGGTTCTGGAAGGACAGGCTACCTCACCCTAAGAGTTGTTTTTTGGTTTTTTTGGAGCCAACACCACCAGAATAGTATCTCAAACAGAGAGAGATTGAGAGCAGAAGGGAAGCGAGCGAGGAGCCCTGTCTGGACAGGGAGTCTGTGGCTAGGAAGGGTTTGCCATATGGCCACGCTGTGAGCACCACGAACTTGCAAAACCTGGATTCCTGCTTTTCCCTTCTCCCAATCCCGAAAGGGTGTTTCGGAGGTGAGAACAGCAGTGCAATCCCTCTTATCTCTGATTCTGGGCCCACAGCCTGCTTCCTCATTCCACAGGACTCTTGCTGATCTGCACTTTACACTCTATTACTTGTAGTTGGCAGGCAGCATTTGTAAAGCAGTCAGATGAGGGGGAGGGAATCTGCTTATTTAAATACCATTTAAATATTTTCCCCCTCCTACCTTTCACCCCCAAATTCTTCTCCGAGGTGTTTAGAAATGACCCCTCAGAATACACCCACAGGAATCTCAGAGAGAATCCATGGAATTTTTTCCCATTTCCTATGTTCCCAAAGCGGGGCTGCGATAGGTGCGCCGAAACCAGCGGTCTGTCCTGGCAGACCCAAAGCCGCACGTTCCGCAGTACGACTTATTCCGACTCTTCTCCCCTCTCCCCGTTTGCCTACAAAGTGATAAATTTTTGTTTAAAGTTCCCTTCAGATCAAGACTTGAGGGCAAACTCAGATCGTGTTTTCGAATTTCTCCAAGGGCTAAAAAAGAACGTGCCGCTGAATTTCTCCTTTGTGACATGACTCCAGGAGCCAAGGCTTAACGCAGCCACGCTGGGCAATTCTGCAAGAGACCTCAATGCTGTGGCTGAGAGCCATAGTTATTTTCTTGCTGCCCTGGCTACAACAGTCGTGGGGGAGAGGGAGTGAAATGATCTTCAGGCCACCATCAGGTGGTGGGCAGCCAGGGTCAGAGGTAGAGGCGCCCAGCAGTTTGAGCAAGTGATGCATCTCATGGCTTTTGGGTACTGTGAGGGTGGAAAGTCCCTTCTGTGACTTCACGCTGCCTCTGTAGCTTCCCCACTGTGCTTCAAGCACTGAATAGTACCTCTAGGCGACACACCGATTGATCTTTTGTGTTGGTAATTTATTTGATGGCCTGCCTCCTCATTCATTGTGTCTGCTGCCTTCCAGTTCCAAGCAAAGATGTGTTCAGCTGCTAATGCTGGGTTCCCATTTCAATAGGCTTCAACCTCCTGCTCCCGTTTTGAGGCCCTGCTCTAGGAAGCAAAAAATTTGTCAGGGTTGCATTTTTTTGATGTGTGTGGGTGTCACTTGAGAGAAGGGTGGAAGGGAAGGGGTTCTCTTATATGAGGAAAACCTTTTAACTCCTGAGTAGCTGCACTGTCTTGTATCTTCCCATCCTTTTTGATGGTAGAAGGTGACAAAGGGTATGGGGGCTGTGGGCTGAGAAAGGAAGTGCAGGCTTTGTCTTCTGTGACAGGACAAGGATGAAGCCATTTCACAGGCCATGTGAGTTGGGTCACCGATTTGATTATTTTTTTTCCCTTCTGGTTTTCAGTGGATCTGCTCGACACGAGTACTGCGCAAGGTGAACTGGGCTGGCTTCCAGACCCTCCAGAAGAAGGGGTGAGTACACACGTTCAAGGACGAGGAGCCACTGGGAGTACTAAATGATGGAAAAGCATAATCTAAGTTGAAATTGCACCCTGCCTCCTACAGTTGGGCTTCTGCAGCTCCACTCTCTTCTGGATAGTGTATGCTTTGGAAGTCTACCTCCCTTGCAGCCCCTTCACCTCTGCAGCCTCACCCACTAGCCAGCTGTTTGAGGTCTAATGCCTCATTGACTTCCAGTAGCTCTTCTGATGCCTGTTGACTTCCAGTAGCTCCCAGTGATTAAACGTGTCTTTGAAACACATTGTTTCCAAGAAGTACTAAAACTTAATGGAGAAATAGGAAAAAATCAAATCATCACCCAGTTTTTCATCCTAACATGCTGCAAATACATCTTATGTCTCCTTTTCTGGGCAAATAGCCATGGGAGAAGTATTTCTGTCTCCCAGTCTCTTAAGAATTTAGAATCTTTATCTGTTTAAGGTTGTTCTGTCTTTTTTTCCTCTTGAGTACTGAACTGAATGATTCAGTTACACATTTTTTTAACTCAGCAGCTGACTGAAGGAATAACTGTGAACTCATAGGGCAGCATCAGGCAATGGGTGGGCTGCGAGGTCCTAGGACTTTACACCCAGCCCTAATGCTGTGTTTGGCCCAAACAGCTGATAATGAGAGAGGAATTTCTCTTTTGTTTCATGACTAAAATTGAGCTGTCGGAAGTGCTTCAGAATCTACTCCTGAAACCACTACAAAATTGGACCCTGAAAGGCAGCTGAGTTCTCGGCTATTTTTGTACAAGTACAGCTATTTTGTGTGAAGTGCAGTTGAGCAGCCCTTCTAGCGTCACAAACCCACGTTATCGAAGATGGTTTCCTTTGTAACAGCAGGACTGTGGGAGTGGTGGAAGGAAGGCACAAAGGAAAAGGAATTCAGGGACTATGCTGCAGTATTTAGGACGTATGTTAATGTATAGTTCCAGTACCTCATCCATGCTCTTGTCTTTCTAGCAAGCCCCAAGCTCTCCTATGGAGAAAGAGTCTTTACCTTTGCTGCTTATAAAGTAGACCTGGGTTCAGCCTGTTCCTAACTCATTTTCATAACTTTCCTCTGTAATGCACTGTGGCTGGTTTAAATTCACCCCAGCCTCCTACTCCTGGTAGTCTTGCTGGGTGAACTGGAGCCAGACAGTGAGGTTCTCCTATACTGGTGTAACTGCATTTGTTTCATTCATACAGCTGTTTCGGTTGTTGTTATTATTATTATTATTATACCTCACTCAAAACAGGTGCCCTAGTGAGACATACATGTAGATCATGTTTTGCCCATTGTTCCCTTTGTTGTCCCCATCAACTGTCTGTGTGGTAATTTTAACCTAATACTAGGCTGCAGGCACGTTCAGGATGAAGTCTGCCTCTTGAAGAGACTGGAAAAAAGAAACCCACCCTGAAAAGGGCATTCTAAAAATAACCTGATAGAAAGACGACAAAACCTTTGTTACAGAACATCTGATTTTTGCACAATAGGTTCACAGCAGTGCTAGGAGTGGGCATACCATTCTGCTTGTGCTGCATCTGCTTTTTAAAATATGTAAGTTTAAAATATAGTAGTTGTAACTGGGGAATTGTAGAAGATGCTGGAAAACATGGCCTGAAAGTGACCTAAACTAATAGATCAGGATACTGATGACAGATAAACTCGCAGAGGATGAAGAATAGATTCATTGACTTCTGAGGAGCAACAGTTTTGCAGGGGTTTGTCTGATTGCGTCATTTCCCAATAACTGTTAGGTGGAAGGCTGACAAATTGCCACAAGCAAAAAGGGAACAATGGGTGATTCTCTTGGAATCAGAACTTTGAACAACTGTTTCTGAAAAGATTCTTCCGAAATGGAGAAGTAAATATGTTTGAAGGAGAACAGATTAATTCAGGACATTTTTTTTTGACACAAAAGAGCTAAGGTTAATACGGAATAATCTGACTAGCTTGATTAGTAACAGGCTGGAAACACCTGAGCTGTATTGCATACAGATTTGAAGGGTGTATTTCGTGTAACAATGCTACTTGTACCTAACTTCAGATGCCACAGATCTCCTATCTGTGAGCTGGTTTTGTGTCAATACGCTTATCACATAGAGGAGGAATTTGCTGCGAGGGATTTTCCTGCTTTATGTGGACAAGGTCTCTGAGGCATAGCCCAGAAGAGGTTGGATGATTCTGTGGAGGCAGAACTACGCCTTTGTTTTCTTCTCACTTTTAGCCAATGACTATGGGTGGAGCGGCTCGATGTCTGTGATTGTTTCATGGTCAGACACGGTCTGTATCCAGCATAGACAATGCTTCTGTTGACACATGCTCAGCCTAAGAACACTGATCTGCATAGCAGTCAGTTTTGGACAGCATGGGTCATTTTTCTGGACTTCTAGAGTACATTAACTGGCAGTGAAATCTCACCTAAGCTTAAAGATAGTCTTTACATGAAAGTGTCCGTACTTTAAAGTGTGTGTAGAAGTTTGTTTGGTGAAAGATTTGTGCTAGCTTGCTTTGTAGTATCCGTTCAGAAAGGGTTTCATTCATTTTTAAGCTCCTATGGGAGACTAGGTGTATTGGGTTTGCGTGGCAGGGTTTTGGTAGCAGGGGTGTGTGTGTGTGTGTTCAGGGGTGGCTTTTGTGAGAAGCTGCTAGAAGCGCCCCCCCTTATGTCTGATAGAGCCAGTGCCAGCCGGCTCCAAGATGGACCCACTGCTGGCCATGGCTGAGGCTTCAGTGATGGTGGTAGCTCCTCTGGGATAACATAGTTCAGAAGGAAGAAAAGTTGCTGTGCAGCAGTGGCAGCTGGAGAGAGGAGAATATGTGAGAGAAACAACTCTGCAGACACCAAGGTCCGTGAAGAAGGATGGGAAGGAGGTGCTCCAGGCCCTGGAACAGAGATTCCTCTGCAGCCTGTAGTAAAGACCATGGTGAGGCAGGCTGCCCCCCTGCAGCCCACAGAAGTTAATGGTGGAGCAGATATCCACCTGCAGCCTGTTGAGGAGCCCACGCCAGAGCAGGTGGATGTGCCTGAAGAAGGCTGTGACCCTGCAGGAAGCCCATGCTGGAGCAGGCTCCTGGCAGGACCTGTGGCCCCATGGAGAGAGGAGCCTGCGTTGGAGCAGGTTTGCTGGCAGGACTTGTGACCGCAAAGGGCAGCCATGCTGGAGCAGTCTGTTCCTGAAGGACTGCACCCCATGGAAGGGACCCATGCTGGAGCAGTTTGTGAAGAACGGTAGGCCGTGGGAAGGACTCACGTTGGAGAAGTTCATGGAAGACTGTCTCCTGTGGGAAGGACCCCATGCTGGAGCAGAGAAAGAGTGTGAGGAGTCCTCCCCATGAAGAGCAGCAGATACAACATGTTACGAATGGCCACAACCCCCATTCTCAGTCCCTCTGTGCTCCTTGGTGGGAGGAGGCAGAGAATTCAGGAGAGAAGTTGAGCCTGGGAAGAAGGGAGGGGTGGGGGAAGGTGTTTTAAGATTTGGTTTTATTTCTCATTTTCCTTCTCTGATTTGATTGGTACTAAGTTCATTTCCCCAACTCAAGTCTGTTTTGCCCATGATGATAATTAGTGAATGATCTCTCCCTGTCCTTATCTAACTTTCATTATATTTTCTCTCCCTGTGTCCAGCTGAGGAGGGGGGTGACAGAGCAGCTTTGGTGGGCACCTGGCATCAGCCAGGATCAACCCACCACACCAGGCCCTTAAAAAGGCAGACTGTAGTTCTTGTAATCACTTTCTTATCTTCAATCCACCCCTATCATCTAACAAAATCCTTGATACATTTTTTTTGTCTTTGAACTTTTGAGATAGCAATACCAGTTGGGCATGGGGAGGTGTATTACAGTACTAGTGATGGATTCCTTTTAACATATATTAGAGAGTGAATGATGATCGCTTTGAAGGTGTCAGGGGTCTAGAATTTACTTGTTCTGACATTTCTTTAGGGCTCCCCAATCCTGTGCATGACGAGATGGAGGACATAATTTTTTCTGGCTATTCCGTACCCTTGCTTGCTTCCACACATACTTTAAAGTGTTGCTATCAGTTCCAAATTTTCTACCAGCTCTCCCAGTGGGCATGGCACCTGATGTGCTCAAATTTTTTTTCAAAGTCTGCCTTCACACAGGACTAAGGATCTGCATTTAATCCCATTGATCTAATCTCCCATTGATCCCAGATGATACTCATAAATAGCCACTAACTGCAACTCCAAAAGCACTTGAAAAACGTTGGAAATGAGGTAATTCTTGTGCGGTTCTGCACCCCATGTTTCACAGGAAGTCTGATTGTGAACAGAGCAGCTGTCAAAGTTAAGTAAGCCAGTGCTTAGATTTTTATTTTTTTATGCTGTTATTTTTCTGTTAAGTCCCAGGCGTAGTACAAATTCTGCACTGCTGAATTATTTTCTTTAGGTAATAGACTAGATCAAGTACTTGTGACCTGTCAGCAAGTTTTATATCGCCGACCACACAACAACGTTTACATGCCTTTGGGTTCTAGCAAGATGAGAGACTGTTCCACCGGACTAAGAGGTCCTAGATGTTAGTAACAGTTGGTAGCTGGTTTCTGTTCCCACCACTTCTGCTCAGACAGATAGGCCTGGTTGCAGGAGTTGAATGCACCATTAGCAAGGTTGCTGATGACACTAAATTGGGAGGTGCTGTTGATGCTCTTGAGGAGCAAGGAGCCTTGCAAGAGGGATCTAAATAGATTAGAGGATTAGGCTGTGATTGATGGGATGAAATTTAACAAGTCCAAATGCAGTTCTTCACCTGTGACGGAGTGACGCTGGGCACAAGTAGAAATTGGGAGAGGAGGGCTGTGGAGCAGCCCTGCAGGAGGGGACCTGGGGATGCTAGTTGACAGCAGGCTCAATGGGAACCAGCAGTGTGCCCTGGCAGCCATGAGGGCAAAACACGTCCTGGGGCACATCAAACACAGCATCCCCAGCTGGTCAAAAGAGGTGATTATCTTGCTGTATTCAGCGTTGGTGCAGCCTCACTTCGAGTGCTATGTGCAGGTCTGGGCCCCACAATTTAAGAAGGATGTGAAGGTCCCGGATTGTGTTTAGAGGAGGGCAACAAAGCTGGTGAAAAGGCTGGAAGCAATGTCCCGTAAGGAACAGCTGAGGACTTTGGGCTTGTCTGGTTTGAAGAGAAGGAGGCTGAGGGGTGACCTCATTGCTCTCTGCAGCTTCCCGAGAAGGGAAAGTGGAGAGGGAGGTGCTGATGTCCCTGGTGTCCAGTGATGGGACACGTGGGAATGGTTCAAAGCTGTGCCCGGCCTTCTTTACTGAGAGGATGGTCAAACACTGGAACAGGCTTCCTAGAGAGGTGGTTGATGCCCCATGTCTGTCAGTGGCCTTTGGACAACGT
The DNA here is from genome assembly GCA_003697955.1 of Calidris pygmaea. Taxonomy (NCBI): domain Eukaryota; kingdom Metazoa; phylum Chordata; class Aves; order Charadriiformes; family Scolopacidae; genus Calidris; species Calidris pygmaea. The sequence goes on along the minus strand of QJSC01021738.1, from coordinate 597,672 downwards.
CCTTAATAACATGCTTTAACTTGGTCAGCCCTGAAGTGGTCAGGCAGTTGGATTAGATGATCACTGTAGGTCCCTTCCAACTGAAATTGTATATTCTATGCTACACTGTTGGCCATGAAGGAAATAGTGTTGTGGGCCACACAGCCCTCAACCTGCAAGTGATTCCAGCACAACACTCCTATTTCATTAAACCTGGGCAGTTCACTTAATCAGACTTCTTGGTATCTTACTCGGATAGTCTTACCCGGAAAGCCAGCCGTCTGTTTGTAGCATCCAAAGGTGGTGTGAAAAATAACCATCAGAAATGCTATTGTGTGCGTCTCTTCCCACAGCTGGTGACAATGCGTGTCCTTGATGATCTAACTCAAAGGGATGTCATCACCTCTGAACCTGAAATAGAGTAGCAGTATGTACCTCAGCCTGGTCTCAATTTAAGTATCAGGCATAGGGGATTAGCTCTTCCAGGGGCACAGGATCTGTATAGAAATAAGGGACAAATGCCTAGTAAAGTCAACAACTAACTGGAAATGGGAACAGCTCTGGCTTCAGCGTCATATCCTGACATGCCCGGTTGCTGTTGATATGCAGACTGGTGGAGATATTTGATGATATTCTGTTAAGTGAAAATTAGTTATTTTGTGTGGATTTGGGAGAGACGTGTTAAAAAAAAAAAAAAAAAAACAAAAAAGTGATGCATATCCGGATATACTTTACTCAAAGAGGTAAGAGAGGGGACTAAAAAACGTGAGATGAGAGGAAGTGTAAATTAATCACGGTACTGTAGGCTGGATTGCACGAGCCACCAACCAGGTAGCTGAGGCTGAAGCCACTGCCACAGATCCAGGCAGCAATCTCGGCTGGTGAACTCCGTGTTGTGACCTGAAGGGCAGAAAAGACGGAGCCAACATGACGATGCTGTACAGCCATGGCATGCAACACCACGGCTGCTCAGGCACCAGAGTGATGACAGCACTGTTGCCTAGCAGCATCAGGAAGCTGATTCACCCTTTTATAGCTGCTGAATGAGAGTGGACAAGGTTCACTGAGCGTTCTCACGTCAACACAAAAGTACCGCAAGTCAGATGGAGCTTTGAGATGAGTCTGCAAGGTCCTTCGAGAAGACTAACAGGCTATTTAAAGTAAAAAAAAAAAAAAACAAACCCAAACCAACTTTTATTGTAATACCAACCAAACAACTGGAGATTTTGCAGGCAGGCAGGTTAGAAAGGAAAGGCTTTGTATCTTTTGATGCCCGCTGTGTCCTTGCTGGATGGATCTATACTTTGAAGTATGATTCTTACCATCTCAGAGGCAAAGTTGCAGAAAAACGTTCCCATTCCCTCTGACTTCTTGGAAGGTTGTTTCAGTCACTTCTGAGGCCTAGTTCCTGGCTTCTCTATGCTTGACCTGCAGTCTGCTAGCTCCTCACTGTGGGTTTCATGCTGCCATCTCCTGCAGCTTCTTTTCTCCTGGCAGGTTTGATCATCTCAGAGAAAAGGCACAATTATCCTGTCCCTGTGTAGAATTCCACCTTATCTGTCACTTGTCTTTTAAAGGAACCTATACGAACAGAGCAAGTATTGCCCACCGTCATCAGAGTAATTTCCCAGGTTCTCTGTAAATATATTTACAGTAGAAGTATATTTCACACACCATACAAAACCATAACTCACACCACACAAAGACCTTTGCCTTGGAAAAAAAAAAACAACAAAAAAACCCCAAACAAATCACTTCCATTTAGGATGGATCCTATGCAATGGACGGGGTAATGCAAAAATAACATGAGTGCTAACATTTGCTTTATTGGTAATATGACTTTAGTTGAGAATGCTGAACTCTTAAGATGCACCATCTGATTTTCCGCTCCTGTCCTTTTCGTAGTTATTGGTATTGTTAGCGGGTGTTAGCAAAATGGATATATACCAAACAAGTGTTCCAAAAATACCTAGATGACATGTTAGAATATCATTATCCCTCACCTAATAGCATCTGTTGTGACCAGAAGTGTTTTCATGCAAGACCTTAATGTGGCCAGACATTTCAGAGAATGAGCAGACAGCAGAATCTAGGTTTGATAAACAGGTTCTGTAATCAATGCACTGGAACTCTGTGGCTTGTTTTAGCACCCTATCTTCCTGTAAGAACTTGAGTACAAGTTAAATTGGAAGGAGATGGGTGGGATAGAGACCTGTGTGCTAGTGCCCTAAAGGACAAGTAATTACACAATGCAGTTGCTCCTCCCTGACAATAATCAATTGATCATTGTGGGGAAAAAGTACATCATCTCACCCAGAAAGATACTGTAGGCAAGTAAACATCACTTCTGTGGTCAGTTGTGTCAAAGACTCCATGATGATGTGATGAAATCAAATTTCCCTGACCACTGCCAAAAGATCAAAGAAATAAAAGCAGCCTCTTTGCTGTTCTCAGATCTAAAGTTATAGGACTCATGTAGTTAAGTGTCAGGATGTCACCACGCTTCTTTCATCATCATCATCTAAATTGTCTTCCACACCAGCAAAAGAACTTGCAAGAGTATTGAGAAACGTTCATTGAAGGGTCACGGAAACTTCATTCTGGAATACTGTCAAAACACCACTGTAGTGCTGTTATTTTTGACTGGCTGGTCTAGCTTTACCTATCGACAGGTTTTCGTGAGGTGTATTTCAGCTGAAGAGAAGCTGTCCGTCATCTCACGGCAGGTATCAGCAAGATGACTCTATTGTCATAGTCTTTCCTCTGAGGCACTACGCTGAGAATGCTGTACAGCTGAACGTGTAATGTAGTACTGCCTTCAACTCTGAATCTATTCCAGGAAGAGTTTTTTTGGTTATGGTAGTATGCAAATGCTACTGTACAAAAGTCAAATAGACTCCATAGGCAAAAGTGCTGCCAGGGGAAGGAAACAGGAACCATTCTGTGTTTTCCTAGGTGCTTTCAGGCTTGGGACACCACTGCTGTACTGCTGCTGAAAAAGGCTGCTGTTTTGGGTCTCTGCAATTTTTCTTTAGGAAGAGATTCGTGGATTGAAATAGCACTCTGAATTCTGTTGCAAATTAAACGGGAAAGATATGCACGTGCTAAGCACGGGTACACTGTCGCTGGCCGTACTAACTCAGCAGGTCTTTTCATCTTAGTGCAACTGTCTAACCCAAAGTTAAGCAAGTTACTGGTTTTCGGTAGATGAGCTCCTAACTTTTCCAGTGGAGATGCACATCTTAGTTTAGTAACTTTAGGCTAACTAGAAAGATGCTTGCCTTGTTGTTGCCTTCGGTGAGTCTCTCGAAAGTAGTGCTGTGCCTTTCCCCAGCGTTCTGCAAGCCACAGACTGGATGCCACTGTCCTAAGCTGACGTGAAGGCAAACGAAATATAGGTCACAGCAGGCAGGCTCTTATCTGAAAGGAGATGGGGCAAGTCCCTCTCAATCTGGAGATGGAGACAGCATTACTGTTGTGAACCACAAGCTCTTCTGAGCCTAATAATTTTCAATAGTGTCACAGACTGTTGCCTCTGTCACTGGTAGCCTACCTCTTTAATAGCAATGATGAAATTTGTATTCATCATCATAAAAAGTTTGTTGGGTTTTTTTTCCACATAAAGATTAAACCCAAAAGAGACTGCTGTATTGATGCCTGCAGAGCCTGAGACAGTAGTTCCAAGAAGACATATGAACTGTCTCTGTTTCCATTTTATACCTTATGTCAGATCCTGGGAAGAGTATCCCACAGATGGATGGAGGAGTCGTAGGTTGTCCTATATAGGTTCCTTGACACAGGCTTGACACTAGAGAAGGCTCATTTATAGAAAAAGCAAAGTAAGCTTTTCTTAGGCTTCAGAGCTTCAAACTGTATAATCAATTCAGAGTTGATCAAGGCAGATAATAAAAGGCATGTACTTTATCTTATCTTTGGATCTTTACGCACAAGGCAGACCAAGCCAATACTGTTTACTACAAATATCTACTGGCGCCCTTCCAGATTGTCATTCAAGTCATTCTGAATTGCCTTCATAAAGACAGCTTGTCTCCACCACTGCTTTCTTCATATTTAATGCAATCTAGCAATGGGAGGAAAGCTGGCTTCCTTTTTTCCCCAACTTGCAGTGTTCTGAGGTTATTGAGATAATACTTTTGCTTTGACGTTTTCATTCACTTAGCATGTAATTGGAGTGCTGGAATTATTTTGCTCTGTATTGTACCACCAGACCAAGACTTTCCAGAACAAATCTCTGGAACTAAGTGCCTGTGTTAATATATGGATTCCTGAGAAATACAGAATACCCTTTTGTTCTCAAATCCAGTGGCTGCATCCTTAGACTTTTTAGAAAGTGAAGCTACTAATTTAGGGCCTCTCCTGAATGCATTCGCTTTTGTTTTCTTAGCTGCTTGTAAAGAATTTGAAAAGGTTTTAAAAGTTTAAAGACTAGTTAAAGACAGTTTAAACAAGAATTTAAATTTAAAAGAGTTTAAAAGGAGTTTCTAATAATAAAATTTGAACAGTTTAAGAACTTTTTAGCTTGCTTGGTGATATGCTAGATGATCTCCAAGGGTCCTTTCCAGTCTTTCTGTGATTCTAAATCTCATGAGAAATTTTTCTGTAGCATCTTAAAATCACAGTTCACTCACTGCTAAAATGAGGAAGTTTGACTCCCACTGGTCCCCACTTCTCCTAGAAGAATGTTTACCATCCTGTGGCCAAACTGATGGCTGGAGTAAGGGTACAGTTCTGGAATGAAATGGGTAGAAAGTTGTATTATCAAAGGACGTTGACTCAATGTCATTGGCAGACAAACTGGAGAGCCAAGTAATTCATATTGATTGAGCCAGACTTTACCACACATGCTCATTAAGAACATTACATTAAAAATCTGAGGCATACGTTTTGATTTTGCAGCAAATTCTTTGAGGATGTGAGACAGTTGCCTAGCAACTTCTGGACTCCTCACCCTTTCATTAAGTGTTGTATGTAACAGTTTTCCTCTACTACTTTGAATTTAAAAGCTTCACTGAATAATGAAAAGAAGTCACAAGCATATTTAACAATAGTTCTGTATTGTTAGCATAACTAATATCCTCATTTTACTTCCTTTACCCATCAGCAGTAGAGTCTAGAAAACCCAAGTCTGACTCCCTTGTTATTTCTTTCCACCACACTGCATATGAAACTGTGCAATAGTCAGTGCTAAGCATCTTTGCCCTGAAGAGCTCAGTCTGGAAGAAGCTGGGCTGAGATGAGCTAAGAAATATAGGAGTTAGCAGTTGGATTTTTTCCAGCAGTAGAGTTTAAACAAAATCTTTCTGCTAGAGTTGTCACTATTAAAAATGAAATTTTGGTCCTGTGTCACTTAAGTTTTGAAAATGGTGTATTCAGGACATGCATCACAACAGCTTATGTCTTTTGGTGAGACATGCAAAAATCGCTTTCTGGTGACACTTGTCTGTGGCATTGCCTTAGGATAAACTGCTAATGGAAACTTGTCTGACTCTCAGCCTTCAAATGCAATTATGCATTTCCCATCAGCTTGGTGGAGGCAGACACCCATGGAAAAATGCTTCTAAAAGCCAGTCCTAACACTGGCAGTTTCTTATGGAAGCTGCTTTGCTCTTATTCCCCTTTCTAACTCCTTTTCTTCTATTTCAATCTGCTTCAGGATGTGTTGTAAATTCAGTTATGTAGCATTTTCCAGAAGTTCTTTAATGAAATCGTGCAAGGGGCGATTAAGTGATTGCCCGTTCCGGTTGATCAGCTGGGACTGATCAGTGCGTTTCTCTCACTACCTTTGACCTCTGGTAAGTGAAACAAGTGTAAATCCTGTGTGGTGCAGGTATACGCCAGCTGAATCAGATTAAGAGGGTGGGGTAACACTGAAGATTAATTATATGGAGAAAAAGGAAACAAGAAGGGACACATAGATACCATCCTGAGAACTTCCTGGGAGGAGGCTGTTAGCATGCACTTAGGTAAACGTCTGAAATCAGCCAGATAGGAGCTTGTGCTGTCAGCAGGGCTTGCTAGCTCAGAGAAAGCACTCTTGGTGGTTTTCAGAGTGGGGCTGTACTGGAGGTGTGCTCGAAGTCTTGGCGTGGAAGCAGAGGCCTCCTTTGGCAGTCTGTGGGTCCATCTCTTGTATTCCACTAGCAGAGTGACCGGGTCTGTGGGAGGAGAGAGGCTGCAGGGTTGTGCTGGGAGTACAGGAGGTGGTGGTGCTCCTGGAGAAACGTGTGAGTCTCACGCTCAACCCATGAGACTTGACAAGCCTAGAGTAATATAGAGACTGAGGCCTCGTTTAAATTGCATCTTAACCTGGGGTGTGATTTAAAACCAAGATGCTTAAACTTGTGCCAATACCTATGTGGGCACTTGTTTCAATTTAATTTGATTAAACACTTAAAGCATAATGAGAAAGCCAGTCTTAAGCACAAGGGGAAAAAAAGGATCTAAGTTATTTTCCCTGTGGACAAAACCTTGCTTTCCAAGTTTTCAGTTCTCATGCGCGGCTTACAAAATGCAAAGAATATTCACTTTTGAGTATCTGACCTGTGGTGAGGAAACAAAGGTAGAACCACATAAAATTCAGCAAAAGTATATGTTAAAATATGTAACAAACCCTACTGGATTCATACAAACAGTATCAGTGAGGTCATATAACCAGCTGGGCCCGTGTCCTCCTCTCAGCCACGATTTGCCTGGGGACGAAGCAGAACCCAGTATGAAGTCAGGAAAATCAACTGAGTTTTAATAGTTAAATTAGGGTTTGCAAAATATCACACATAAAGAAGCATGAACTCCAAATTAATGAGTGCCTGCTCTAGCACAGTCTTTCTGCAGCTGACCTTCCCATTGTGTCAGGCCATGGGTTCTCTTACTCCAAACTGCTGTGCATTATTTTCAGGGGCAGGTAATGGTGTGATGTCCTTCTGTACACCCTGAATGTAAAGGGTGACCAGAGAGACGTGGCCAATACATGGGAGTAGTGGGCCTTTTTCTCAATCTAAGATAGGACAGTGTATGAAAGAAAGAGATTGGAACCGAGATAGGATGAAGGGCATGTTCAAGGGTCCATACACTGCTGTTCCCTTCAGTTTGTAACAAGTCAGAACCTGATGACAGCATCCTCTTTGCTCCCTATGTAAAGAGTTTAGGCAGTTACGGGGCTCGGGGTAAGAGACCTTTTTACTAGCCAGGCTCTGAGCCCTGAATGCTATATGGGAATGGATCTTTTAGGCTAGATATTGTCATATTTGAAGCAAAACTTGTTTCCTCACATCTGTCTAACAATGTGTGTTTTCTTCTACCCTGGAGCAGTGGAGTGAAGTGCAGCAGATGATAAATGGTACCCCGGTCTATATGTACCAGGACTGCAGTGTGCTTTCCGAGGGTGACACTGATCACTGGCTTCGCACCAACTGGATTTATCGGGGTGAGGCAGCCTCCCGTGTTTATGTGGAGCTAAAGTTTACTGTGAGGGACTGCAAGAGCTTCAGAGGTGAAGTGGTGACCTGCAAAGAGACCTTCAATCTCTATTACATGGAGTCTGAACAAGATGTTGGGATCCAGTTCCGCCGCCCGCTGTTCATCAAGGTCCGTAACGCTGGGGGTGAAGAATGAGTCATATCTTTCTGCTTAAACTAGTCATATCTTTCAGCTTAAACTAGGTGTGTCTTGCTGGCTGGGGGAGGCCAGGAGAACCATCATCTGGGGAGGGGCACGGATAGTAAGCGCTGTCCTTAGAATAAACTTTGCCCTCCGTGCCCTCTGTCATGCTCTAAGCTGTCTTTGCCACAGGAGGAACAGGGGTTTTCAAATGAGATCAGCCCACCATTCTGCATAAACACATATTTAACTCAACACCATATAGGTAAGGATTCTAAAATGCTAGATGGTTACACCAATTTTTAGAAATAATATAGCAGAGACCGAAGGAATTTGACTTGCCGTAGGTAACAAAGCAAGACCAGACCAAGTGAAGAACAGAGTCCACTTCAGGTCTCTGTGCTCCTGACCATTTACTCTTGATTGTTATGAGATACAGTGTCTTTTTTCTCTAAAACTGGAGGTGATGGCCTGCTAAAATGAATTCTCCCTTGTGTGAAAGTATTTAGCACTGCTATATTTTAACTGCTGTTTCCCCCAACATAGTGCCCTCTTGCCATGGAAACATTTGAATTGCAGAACGGGGAACCTCAGATTTTGTGTAAAGGAACTTCTATACCCCGGTTCTGTCCTAAAAGAAGCCACAGACCTAAATTATTTGACTGCCCTTTCCTCTGCACTTTAAATGATGTGATGAAAACAAAGAACCAGCCACCACAGGCAGAGCAGGGCTCTGGTGATGGATTCCCCTCCCTCCCCAGTGCTCCCCCACCTCTCCTGCAGCTGGGAATTTGTGCGGTACCTCTGCAACTCCTAAAGCTGCCTTAGGATCCCGCTGCCAGATGCAGCTGCTGTGCAGATCCTTTCATCTGCCACCCAGCTACACAGAGCAGGTGGTGTCATGCCATGGGGAAGGGCCTGCGGTGAAGAGGATCAGTTATCAGGCGCTTACTCTGAGAAGAAGGGCCACTCCACCATCATGCACTCTAGGAAGAAAGGCCACCCCACCTGCATTCCAGCTCTTCCATATCACATGATGCTGCGGAGGCCTTTCCCGTTTGCCCCAAACATTGAAAGCGTCTCTCCCTCCCTCTCATCCTTTGTTTGCTGAGGCAGTGGGAATGTAAGAGCATGGGAGCATTCTTGACCCAAGTGTCTACAGTGCTGAAATACGTTGAGTGCTGCATGAGAAGCACCTTGCAGTAGGTGATCTGATCTGCATCAAGTAGAGCCTAGAAATAGGTGGCTGTAATTCACTGGTCAATTTCAAACACAACTCTAAGCATTGTTGTGATTTTACTGCATACAATTTGCAAACAGAGAAAAAAATCTCATGGAAGAGGAATTTGTTGCTTTGGGGCAGTTCCTAAAGACCTCAGAAATCAGAGACCCAGAACATAGGGTACTGTGTAAGACCAGTGAATGACTGCAAAAGAGTTGACAGGAGATGGTGGAAAGCATGAAGGTGAGAAGGGACGTGGACCCTGTTGCTAACACTTCCTCCGCGTGCAAAGGAAGCACGCAGTGCACTAGCATTAGAAACAATTGACCATACAGCCTTTAAAGAGCCTTGGCATAAAGAAGATTGAGAGGCGCGGGCATCTCGGCTGCTGCTGCCTGCTCAGAGGTTAACGCTGTTGTCTTTTTCTTTTTCTCTTCTCCTTAGCTCAACACCGTGGCAGCAGATCGAAGTTTCACAAGCAGAGACATTGAATCGGGGGCCATGCAGCTGAACACAGAAGTGTGCCCCATTGGGAAGCTGTCTCGCCGGGGTTTCTACTTGGCTTTCCAGAACTCTGGGGCTTGCGTAGCGATGGTGTCTGTCCGAGTGTATTACAAGACCTGCCCAGAAGCAGTGCGGGGCCTGGCCCGTTTCCCGGAGACGCTGGCAGGTTCAGAGGGGCTGACAGAGGTGCCCGGGGTCTGCGTGGAGCATGCGGCTGAAGAAGAGGGCTCTCCCCCGAGGATGCACTGCAGCACCGACGGGGAGTGGCTGGTACCTATGGGCCGATGCCTTTGCGCTGTGGGGTTTGAGGAAGTCGATGGGAGCTGCGTAGGTGAGTATGCAGACAGGCACTGGCTGTAGGCCATGGGAGAGGTTCCAGGGAGCTGGAGATCAGAGCATCTGTAAGCATAAAGTGGGATCAGGGGAGTTAGTGTGGTCTGCCTCTCCTGCCTGCCCTCTGTGCCAGCCAGGTGTATCTTATACCTTTCCTCCCCTCTTTCGCTCCTCTTTTTCCCCTCATGTGTCAGGTGTAAGACCTGCACACACCTCTCCACTCCCTCTTGGGCTTCATCCAGGAGCCTTCAGCTCTGCAGCTAGTTTCTGCGAGCTGTAACTGTGTGATTGACACTGACTCACTCAACAACTGGTTCCCAACCCTTAAATGGCAGCCTTGTTCTCTCAGGGCAGGCGGGTCAGACACATGGAACAGTGTATTTGTCCCGTGACTAGAAAGCTGGGAGCCGGAGGGAGGCAAGTTTCTCCTGTGTGTCCCCTTCTGCTTGGACTGGGGTGGCCCTTCTGCCATGGGAAACAGTGTAAAGCACATTGCACAACACGTTCAGCCCCTGGCTCATTTCTGAGGAAGACCAATTAGCAAGCATAGGAGTCACCAGGATAATGGAGCCACAGAGCGAGCCAGGGTTGTTGGAGCAGGCAGTTGCAGGGCTCTCCCTTTGCCACAGAGGGGACAGAATCCAGCTTCTTAGGGCAACTTTGTGCGTTTGTCAGGAGAGAGTATATGTGTGATCTTTTGGGGGATATGTATTGCTGCAGGCAGGGATGTAAAAGACTGCATGTCTCAGCTCTTGTTGTCAGAGCCATGTGGCACAAGGCTAGGGCATATAGAAAAAGGAATTCATGCACTGCTCTCAGGGCCAGCGGGGTGCCCTGTCTCTCTGCTTTGTTCTGCCTTTGCCCTGCTACAAGGATCTGGTGCCCCTATGAGCCCCCACTGCTTGCTGCTCATTTTGCTTGGGGAGCTGGTGAAGGTTGAAGCAGAAGATCCTTGCCTTTCTCCAGCAATCCCCTCTCCTCGCACAGCCCAGCCAGTTTTTCCACTTAGGTGCTACCGAGCTGTCTCTCCGCCCTCCTGAGAGCACTCCCCTGGGAAGGGGCAGGGAAGCTGTCATGTCTGGACAGGCCCTGCCTGCTATCACAGCACAGGTTCATTCTACATCTATGCTTTTATCCCACTCCGCCCAAGTACAGCTGCAGCCAGAAGTGTCTTTTGTAGGATCAGTAGGGACTGGGGGGGGGGGGGGGGCATCTACCAGGAGAGGAAGGGAAGAAGGGAGAACCTAGAATGGGTAGGGAGAGGTATTTCATACCCAGAGCGGTGTCTTACTGGAGGATCAGAGAAGGTGAATGCCTGCTACGGGATATCCTCTCCCTCTACAGAAAAGATCAGGTGTTGTGCAAAGGACAGGGAAGAAGCCAGGTCAGGATAAAGACTAAGGTCAGAGATTCTGCTTTTGTCCTCAGAAGATGGACTTTTCCTTCGAACATAAAAAAGGGGGACAAGATGGGGGAAGACCTCCAGGCAGTGTCTTCTGGTTCTGAGTTTTGCCTTCTGTAGGAACAGGAAAAAAAATGCAAGCTAAACAATAACCGTTGCCTCATAACAGGGAGGAGAGCCTGATCTCTGTTACGGGACAGGAGGCAACAGAAAGCCAGAGGCTGAGGTTCTGAACTAGTTTGCTCAACCCCTCGGTGAATTCCCAACTGCATAAAGCTCTGCCGGGTACACAGTGGCTTAGCCATCCCGTGATGCAGGAGAAGCTGTGCCTGCCCGGAGCGCTGCGTCTCACCCTCTCACAGCATCTCCCACTTTGCTGCCGATTAACCCAGAGCCCCACGATTAACTTCTCAAGTCTGCAGTTTACCGTGAGCACAAAGATGGGCTGGATGTGCCCCCCTGGCCCGTGTTCTGGTTCCTTGATGGGCTCTGCAGGGTGGGGGGGAGCCCAGCTCCCTGTCAGCTCAGGTTTGGCGGCTGCAGGCCTCCCCATGGGCACCCGTAGGAGGGAGGAATGAAGGAAGGAAAGAAGGAAGGAAGGAAGGAAAGAAGGAAGGAAAGAAGGGAGGGAGGGCCCCAACCACCCTCTCTGCCCTCAGGCGAGCAGCGCCGAGCAGGCCCTTTCCCAGGCCTGTTTTGCCCATCTCGTCGCCGGGTGCCCAAGGGCTCGGGGAAACCTGGTGCCGGCGGCCAGAGGGGCTGGGCGGGAGCCGGGGCTGCGGGCTGTGCGCCTGGCCCCGCCGGCTGCGCTCCCCGGAGGGTGGAGACCCGGGGGCAGCCGCTCCTCGGCATCTGCCCAGGGGAGCCCGAGGCACCCAGAGGAGGGGGGAGAGCAGGCAGCGATGGGAGCCGGGCTCCCCGGTCTGCCCGGGTGGTTCTTTTCGCACCACAGGCCCGGGCCGCGGCCCACCGGTCTCCGCTGCTCCCACCCCCGGACCAGCCGGGCGCTCCGGGGGAGGCTTCGCACCGCCTTCGGGGCGGGGACGGGCACGGGCACGGCGGCCCCCCGGCAAGGCTCTGCTGCCGCCGGGGCGCCTCCCCGGTGCTGTGCGGCCACCTGCCGGCCGCTGCCGGCAAAGGCGGGTGCGTGGGCCCCGGTGGCCGCGGCGGGGGAGCCGAGGCGCCGGGCGCCGCCACCGCAGCGCTTGGTTGCGGTTAGGCGGCGGCGGCGGGGAACCGGGGGCGGCGGGGCGGGTCGTGGCGGCCGGGGCCTGGGGGCTCCGACCTGAGGCGCCGGGACCGCTCCCTCTCGGGCCCCCGGGGGCTCTCCCTGGTTGCGGGGCTGTGCTCCCAAGGCGCCGGTCGGGTCGGGGCCGGCCTGGGCTTGTGCGTCCCGCCGGGCCGGGGCGGGATGGCCTCTTGCCTGTTGCCCCCGCGCTGCGCCTCATCCCGCCCAGCGGGCCCGGGCCCGGGGCTGAGGCCGCCCTGGCGTCTGGGTCGTGCAGGCAGCTGGGTGCCGCCGCTCCTACCTACACCTCCTGCCCCCCTGTGTTTTCATGGAATCATAGAATGGTTGGGGTTGGAAGGCACCTTAAAGATCATCCAGTTCCACCCCCCCCTGCCATGGGCAGGGACACCTCCCACCGGACCAGGTTGCTCCAAAGCCCCATCCAACCTGGTCTTGAACCCCTCCAGGGATGGGGCAGCCACAGCTTCCCTGGGCAACCTGTTCCAGTGCCTCACCACCCTCACAGGAAAGAATTTCCTCCTAATATCTAATCTAAATCTACCCTCTTTCAGTTTAAAACCATTACCCCTCATCCTATCACTACATTCCCTGATAAAGAGTCCCTCCCCATCTCTCCTGTAGCCCCCTTTAGGTACTGGAAGGCTGCTATAAGGTCTTCCCGGAGCCTTCTCCAGGCTGAACAACCCCAGCTCTCTCAGCCTGCCCCCATAGCAGAGGTGCTCCAGCCCCTCTGATCGTCTTCGTGGCCCTCCTCTGGACCCATTCCAACAGGTCCATGTCCTTCCTGTGCTCAGGACTCTAGATCTGGACACAGTACTCCAGGTGGGGTCTCACCAGAGCAGAGTAGAGGGGCAGAACCACCTTGCTCGACCTGCTGACCACGCTTCTTTTGGTGCAGCCCAGGATGTGGTTGACTTTCTGGGCGGCCAGTGCACATTGTGGCTCATGTTGTGCATCTCATCCAACAGTTTACTGGTCTAGACACGGCCTCAGGGGATGTGACCTCGATCCGGCCGTCTGGTTCCTGCCCCGTAACCTGGGTTTGTCCCTTCACTCGGATGTCTCCTGTGCAGTTTTCTTCCTGCACTTCTTTCTCCCTGCCAGGCGTGCTCTCCCCCTGCCAGGCAGCTCTCCTGCTTGAAGGACCTCAGCACCACTTTACAGAGTAAAGCAAGCGTGACCTGGGGGCTGGAGGAACAGTGGGGTCAGAGCTAACTGTTCTCGCAAAGATTCCCAACCCCAAATTCCCCTGATTTACTTGCTGACTCTCTCAGCCTTGATAATAAGAGGGTGTGTATGTTGTCCCATATTTATGGAGGGTAATATTGCCCGGGGAACATCAGAACCTCTGTGTTATATGAGTCTTTGGTCCTGCACTTGCTTTGTTTTTCATGTTGCTGTCAAATCTTTCCTGAAGCAAACTGGTCCAGTGTCAGGAATTTTGAAATCTTGTGCTGGAGCAAAATGGTAGGAGGCCCCAAAGCTTTCATCTTCACAGCAGCATGTAGAAGTGCTGTCAGTCGTGAGCAGCCTGGAGATCGGAGTAACTTTTCTTCATCTTGTCTATTTCTGAAGGAGGTGATTTATCTTGAATGTAAATGGAGTCTCTTTGGGCTGGTGACAATCGATGCTTGAGCCTCTTAGTTCTTTCAACAGCCTTTGCTGTCATTGACCACATAGTTGTGTGATTGTAGCTCAGAATGACAGACTTGCTCCTGACTGGTTCTGGTATTGCCTGAAATCAGGTGCTGGTTGCTCCTTCTTCTTCTTGTGAGTGTCCTCTCTGTGCTCTTTAGGCTTAACTGCTGCAAATCCTTTTGGCCTGTGTACTGTCATAGTGTCCCCAAATGGCTGTGTGATGGTATAACTATGCAACTGGTAGGCCAGTTGACCTCATCCAGTGTTAATGGGACAGTCTGCCTGCCATCCCAGGACAAGAAGGAAGACCAATAGAAATGAGATTAAGCTAATTCTGTGATGACAACCTAGAGACAGATCTCGATGTACAGTGAGGATGATGACTCTTCCTGAGACTGACGGTTAAGAATCTTGTTTGCCATTTTGAAATTTTTTTAGGCCCCTCAGGTGTTCCTCTGTGTCATGTAGTAGGAATGGCTGGATTTTTTTGTTTTGTTTTCTGGATAAAGGATCATTTCCTATGCTATGCTCCACCACAGTAAGCCATTTCTGTCAGGCTCTTGAGTAGATGGCTTTGGTGTGTTCTCCATTGGGATCTCCTGAGGGATTACACAGGATGTTGTTGCTTTTATAGTGCAATATGAAAAGGGTCATTCCCTTAGTGCACAAGTTAAATGCAAGGTGGTAGCCATGGCAGAAAATTACTGTATGGATTCCTCAACTATGTGATTAGTGATAGGTTGTTTGTTTCTTTAGTTTAAGAACATTTGTTAGATTCATGTAGCAGAGGCCAGTAAAGCATTAAATTAACAGAGTACTTCACCCTCCCTCACTCATTTCCTCCTGAGTACATGCCTATAGAGGTGAAACATTGACCTTGAGGTAACTGATAGACCAGTGCTCCTGTAGATCAAGCTAATAGTAATGCATCAAAAAGAGTGTCAGATGTTATACTTGGGGAAAGATGAGACTGCTTATTTTTGTAGAACTGGAAATAGAAAGCATGTGGCACCTATTCTCTTGCAGTCTGTTGGTTCCATAGCCGGTTACACTCAGTGCTGGTAGGTGAACCCATAGTTATCTAAATATTCCCTAGGGCCCTGCTAGGTGATGCTCTGGTACAACACCTGAAATCATAAAAGGTGCTTCTGCTAAAAAGCCCACTGGCTATCCCATATGAAGTCAGCAAGCAGAGAACTCTTGAGAAGTACAAGAACTTGGAGCCAGTGTTTACAGCTCCTATTTATGGTGTGGAAACCTTGAAGGGCAAGATGGGGACCAGTCTGGGTTTATGTTGAAAGAAGTCTCTGAGATTGACGAGCATCTATACAGCATCTGTGAGGAATGAGATTCCTCCTTCTTCAGTCTACAAGTCCTATCATAACGTTGATCCTACCTTGAGTTTGTATCTCTTCCCTGTCTGCTCTGAGAAGATGATTGGTCTAAGTGACCTCCAGGGGTCCCTTCCAACCTAAGTATTTCAGTGAGCTAAGAAAGTGGAAGAAAAGCAAGCAGATAAAGGAGTGTTCAAGAAACTGAACAAAACTGGTGGGTGGTTTCTTATTGATCTTGGTCTATTGTTGATCTTATGTTGACTTGTTTGCCTCTTCACAGCCTGCCAGCGAGGATTCTACCGTCACTCCCTGGAGACTAAACACTGCCTGAAGTGCCCCCCCCACAGCTTGTCCAATGAGTCAGGGGCTACGTCTTGTCCCTGCAACGCAGGCTTCTACCGAGCACCTTCTGAGGGCCAGAACATTGCTTGCACCCGTGAGTTGGGGGTAGAGAGATCTATACAGGTTGGGGGATTAATTTATTGAGAGCAGCCCCATAAAGAAGAACTTAGGGATTCTAGTGGATGAAAAAATTACACATCATCTGGCCATGTGCGCTTGCCCAGACCGGCCAATTGTCTCCTTAGCTGCATAAAAAGCAGCGTGGCCATCAGGTCAAGGGAGGTGATTCTCTTCCTCTACTCTGTTCTCATGGACCCCACCTGGAGTACTGCATCCAGCTCTGGGGTCCCCAGTACAAGAGAGATAGGGACCTGTTAAAGTGAGTCCAGAAGAGGACCACAAAAATTATCAGAGGGCTAGAACAGCTAATGAAGACAGGCTGAGAGATGGGGGTTATTCAGCCTGGAGAAGAGAAGGCTTTGGGAGGATCTTATTGCAGCCTTTCAATACTTAAAGGGGATATATAAGAAAGATGGAGAAAGACTTTTTACCAGGGCCTGTAGTGATAGGACAAGGGGCAATGGTTTTAAACTGAGAGTAGATTTAGATGGGACATACAGAATAAATATTTTACACTGAGGGTGGTGAGACACTGGAGCAGGTTGCCTAGAGAAGTTGTGACTGCCCCATGTTTGGAAGTGTTCAAGGTTAGGTTGGATGGGGATTTGAGCAACTTGATCTAGTAAAAGATGTTCCTACCCATAGCAGTGGGGTCAATCTTTAAAGATGATCTTTAAATATGATCTTTAAAGGTCCCTTTGAACCCGAATCAGAGAATGATACGGGGTTGGAAGGGACCTCTGGAGATCATTCTGTGATTCTACAAACAAGGAGGTGGGAGGAAACAAAATGTTGGGAAATGGGGATGAGAGATCAGAGAGGGAGAGGCTGGTGGGACAGAAGGCTCTGTTAGAAATGCATCAGCAGATGGGAAACTGTCGCAGTACTTTGGGTATTAACACCTGGATCTAATACTTTCCTTCATGCTTTTTGCAGGCCCCCCCTCAGCTCCCCGCAATGTCAGCTTCTCCCTTATTGGCACGCAGCTGAGTCTGTGGTGGCAGCCACCCAGTGACCATGGTGGGAGGAAGGACCTGACTTACACAGTCTTCTGTCAGCGCTGCCATTTCCTGTCGTGTGAGCCGTGTGAGGCTGGTGTGGTGTTCTCCCCCAGTGCTTCTGGTCTCACTAAACCTAGTGTGGATGTGGACGGCCTAGAAGCTTACACCAACTACTCATTTGCTGTGGAAGCCCATAATGGTGTCTCAGGAATGGGACCTGCTCCACAGAGAACTGCTCCAGCTGTCTGGGTCGCAGTCGGACATGCAGGTTAGCGGAAGCAGAGAGAAGTTCTTCCTGCTCATCAGGAAGAGGGATCTCTGTGAATGTTTAAGCTTTTCTCCATCTTCTCCTTCAGTCTGCCGTGTGTGTTGGTATAGTATGATAAGAACTCTAAGGTACTTCTGCCTCTTCCATGTAAGGTCCATCAGTCATATTCCTTGCAAGTCAAAGCAGCAATAATCATTACCCATCAAGAGCTATGAATCCACTAAGAACTTAACAGATATGAGGAGGATAAAGCCCTCCTTGTTATACACAAGTGTAGTCTAGCCTAAGTATTGTTACCTGTGTGACAGGAAGAACAGGGACTGTGGCTTGAAATATTTTCCATGACTCAGCTATTGCAAAAAAATCTGGCCAAATTCACAATCCGACACAATCCAGTGCTGTAACTGGGAAAAGAAAGAAAGAAAAAAAGCAAGCAACTTTGAAAGCATGGATAAATAAGGATGTTAAAAACATGCAAGTTTCTGTAGTTTAACTTCAAGCTGGCTAGCTTGGCTGGCCTGTGAATACTTTCCAGAGTGCCGTGAAACATGATTATAGAAAAGTGGCATCACAGTGCTCAACAGCCCCTGGTGCTTTCCCCGAGTTCTGGTTTAGTGACAAAATGCAACTTTTCTTCCTGACACTATGCGGGGGCAGCACAACTCTGAGCTAGAAAAGCAGAGCTACTTTTGGCTTGCCTCACCACTTCCCGGTGGTAATGAAGGACAAGGAAACAACCAGGCTTGACTCTTCAGTCCTTGCAGACTCTTGAGAATTATCTTTTTATTCATGAACAGCACGCAGTTTCAGTCAGCTGAGAGATTTGGAGCATTGAATTTCACTGTACCCTTATGAAAATGAGGCTGCGTTCATAAATCACATAGGATAGTTGTGTTACTGCTGCTGCAAGAGCATAAAATCCTAACAATTTTATTTTGATTTGAACATTTGCAGTGCAGTGCTAGATTAAATGTAATTTCTTGGAACGCTGATTTTGTTGTGAGGGCCAAACAAAATTATGCTTCCACTTCTGGGGTAGAAGCAAACTATTCACGGAAAGCAATTAACTACAACCAGAGACCTCATTTCCCTTTTCACCACAGAAGAGAAAGGCAAGGGAGTGGCAGTGGCGATGAGAGTCAGTTCCAGTTGGTATGACCAGAGAAGGAAAGAGTGAGATTCTGGTGAAGAGAGTGCCTAGTCTGCATTGTATTTATATTTCTTCCTGATATTCTCTGTTCTCTCCCCTGCAGCTCCGGTGACAGTATCCCAGTTTATCCTGACACAAAGAGATGACAGTAGTCTTTCTGTCTCTTGGCTTGCCCCACGGCAGCGCAGCCGGACCTCAGTGGAGTATGAGGTCATGTTCTTTGAGAAGGTGGGGCCTGCCTTATTTGTTCTTCCCCTTTTCACCCAAAGGGGTGGAAGTGTCCTCTTTGTCCAGCATGTGTTTTGTTACTTGACGCTCTTGTGATTTCGGCAGGGAGAGGAGGCACGTTACACAGTGAAGCACCTTCTTGAGCCAAATGTCACCCTGACAGACCTGCAGCCAGACACAGCCTACTTGCTTCGTGTGAGATCCATCACACCCCTGGGGCCTGGGCCCTACTCCCCGGAGCAGGAATTCCGCACCCTTCCTCCAGGTAAAGGACAGCCACTGGTATCTCCTTCAGGGGAAACTCACTTCTCCATCAGATTGTATATTCACACGATATGCGGATCTCTTTTTGTGTCCTGTTAGGTGTAAGGCACAGATACCACACTCCTGAGGTCCTTGTCACCAGGGCCAAGCCTGCTGCTTTGTAAAAATGTAGAATAATGAGACATTTGTCTCGTTTCCTTAGTGTCATATAAAATCCACATGTACCTTCCCATTCAGAACTCGTCAGTCTCAGGTCTGTGTGTGGTACTGGCAAATTACTTACCAACTCTTCATCTAGTTCTCCTCAAAGACGTTTTGATTCTGGCTAATGTTTCTGAGTTGGAGTGTTAGCAAAATGATTACCATATGCCTCCTTTTGTGTGAAAGTTACTAGTGAAAAGGAGAACTTACAAGGACCTCACCACTATTTTTTCCAGCTTTGTCATTTCCACTGTATGTAGTCCAGCCCCTGAATGTAACTCTGCCCAAAAAGATGGTATGTGCTGCTGAAAAACGTTCTCTGCCAAAGCACGAAATGTAGAAGGCCAAGCTATTGAGGCCACAAGGAAGACCTTTCTCCTATGTCAAAGAACGTCTCGCACAGGCCTCACATCCAACCTCCTGTTTCCTGGAGTTACCCAGAGACTTCCCCTTTATCTAAAGTTTTTTATAATGGAATTTGCTCTCTTTTCATTCCACACATTCACATATCCTCCTATTGACCTTATGGATAATTTTAGAAATACATCCATTGAAACGATGCCTTTGAGTGGCACCATTGAATGGTGCTGTTTTATTATAACGAAATAAGGAAGCAAAAGCATACCTTAATGTAACTAAATAGTTATATTAACTGTGTAAAAGCTGATAAAGTGGCTGTGATACCATGATTGGAATGTAATTTAAAGATTGGGCTTTTTTTGGCACAGGAGAGTTTGGTAAAATTTTCATGAAGTCACAATGCCAAATGATGATGACATAAGTGATATTTAACCAACAGAATAATTTACCACAAAGGTTCTGTGGAAAATATGTTAGTTAACATGAACCTTAAACGGTTTTGATTATAAAAGGACATGTTAGAAAATACTTTCATCAAGATTGTGCTTTTTTAAAATAAAAGTTGATCACCTTATCATGCCAAGACAAAGGTATTTTGAATATGAACGGGATTAAAAAGAAGTGTCAGCAAGGTTTCATTTGGTGGGAGTCCTTCTTTGATAATAGTAGGTGTTGTTTAGCTGTAATAGGCTAGGGATATTAGTGGAACAAGCTTTGCAGGGAGAGGCATTTAAAAAAAAAATATGAATTTGAGAATTTAGATCCCTTAATTTCCTGCAGAAGTGCTACCTACCTAAAAGCTTGTCCATTTTATTAATAAAATACCTTCAAAATCTTGACTTTTTGATTTTAACAGAAAAGAACATTAGCTGTGCCTCTTGATTTCTGCTTGACTGATTTTTAATAATTTTAGTGGGATGAGTCAGCATCAAATTGAGCAAGAATAACAAGTGTTAATTAGGCTTTACGGATGCTGACCATTGGACTGGATGTTAGGAAACACTTCCAGACGCAGTTGTCTGTGCCACACAAGCTGTTCCTTGCTTTAAAATCTGCTCATTTATTGAAACAATTTCCTTAGGAATACACTTTCTTTTGGATCTTTTCCTGAATCTCTTTAAGGGAAAATATTAAAAAATGTAGATTCCCATTAGATATGGATATAAACACTTTTCAGTAACATATTTTTTATTTTTTAAATAGTTTATTAAGCTATGGGAAATAAGGTTTAAAAACACATAGTTTACCAACAGAGGTCATTTAGCATTTCCTCTGATGAATTCAAATATGTACTGTATAGAAATGGATGGCTTTAGCTTAAGAATCTAAATGGCAGAAGACAACGTGTGTTACGTGAACACTACCTGAACACTGTCCAGTCACAAATGGAACCACCTGATCCTTAGTTTTGAGAAAGCAGGAATATGATGTTAGACTGCAAATTCGTGAGTCAGTACCTGCTTGTTTCAAAAGTCCTAAGCAGACAGGCAAAGGTAATTAGGCAAAGGACCAACCCCAGATACTGATGAAAGGGGAGGGGAAAATTAACTTAATAAACAAGAAGAGGGTAAAGTTAGACTGCTGGGGAAAATCACGTCTTTGCTGTACCATTGTCTAAATCAGCTCCTGAGCAGGAAGAAGGGTCTGATCTGAAAGAGTAGTTGGAGAGGAGTGGGAGGAAAAGAACAGCTGTTCTTAATTTTTGAAAGTGTCATGGAATTTATGTGGGCATAGGGATAAATTACTGAACTAGAAGACCAAAACTGTAGATAAGAGTCAACCAGATACCCACCAGAAGGTTCTCTGTGCACACAAATAACAGTATAATAGAACTCACATCTGGTGGCTCTGCTGCTTGGAAGACAAATGGCCATAGCTTACCTAATGCCATTTGCTGGCAGAAGCTGGTTCCTACATTGCAGACAAATAGTTATTGGTCTTTTAAGTGATATGGCCTTTTTCTTTTTTTCCGCAGACACGGGAGCTCTGTCCGGTGGAGTCATAGTCTCTATTATCTTCGGAGTTCTACTATTTATTGGGCTGCTTGTGGGACTTTTCATCTTTCGACGAAAGTAAGTGTTAATTTTTGGTAGTGAAAAAGGTGTGGATGTAGGAATAACGGAGCTATGGGAGCTTGAGAAAGGGAGGGAGGTCCTCGCAGGATATTGGATAGGTAGAGGTTAGTTAGAGAAGAAAGAGTAAGACCAGTGTGCTGCGGCAAGATGGAATGAGTCTTATAACTAATTTCAATTAGCAGGATTGGAGGGTAATTTGGAGGATGCCTGTAAGATAACGCTTGCTGCTGAGGACAGAGGAAAATGTGGTGATTCCTCAGTTTTTTTATGATCCAGCACTCTCATACTGTTATCGTGGCAGATTAATAAAAATATTGTTATGGTATAATCATTTCTATAGCTGCTGATCAATTAAGTGGGAAATACATGTATCCAGTCATTTAAAAACATCTTCCATATACCATTACTTTAGTGGTCCTCTACCCAGATACAAAATTCTGCTTCCTTTCTAAATGTCTATAAGGCTGCTATTGCTCGGTTTTAAGAAGATCAGGTATTGTGCTGAAAGCGTATAGAAAACATAAAATAAATAGAAATATATCTGTAATTCAGCAAGCAGAAGGATGAACAAAGCTACCTGCATGGAAACAAAGCTCCATTTCTAAATGTAAAAGAATTATCACATTTTCTTGCTAGCTGTACTCTACCAAGTTGGTCAACTGTCTGGTTCCACTTTGCTCTGCACTACCCTGAACTCTGTCCCTGACCAACTAGAGCAGACACCCTGGAAGTCTTGGTTTTCTCTTTGCAGACCATTTTATTTTCATGACTGCTTCTTGTGTTCCAGGCGGGCTCGTCGGAGACAAGCACGGCCAGATTACAATACTTCAGGCTTTGATCGAGGTGAGCTTCAAATGAGTAGAACCAGGGAGAAGCCTGGAGTGGGTTGGAAGGAATCAAAAGAAACGGTAGTTTAAAACCAGACACTGGCATGGATTTTTGGATGTAATTTGCCTCTTTCCATAAGAGCTCTAGTCTTCAGTGTATGTTTGGTGGATTTGTTTACTGCCACTGTTAGAATCCCATGGGTTCACCTCTGCTTCTGTAGCTTTGCTCTACAAAGCTTGCCAAAGACATGACAGGCTAATTTGCTCTTTTGTTTCCTTTTATAATAGAGAAGGTCTGGTTGAAGCCCTATGTAGACCTGCAACCATATGATGACCCCAGCAGGGGGGTGCTGGAGTTCACCAAGGAACTGGATGTCTCTTGTGTCACTATGGAGAATGTGATTGGAGAGGGTGAGTTACTCGTTGCTTTCCCCATCTTTCAGTTCTCCCACACTGTTATTTTGCTGCCTATTTGTGAGTTCCTCTGTGACCTTTTGCCTCTGGTTGTCCTCAGGGGAGTTTGGGGAGGTTTATCGGGGGTCCCTGCGGCTGCCAGGGAAAGAACGTATTGTGGTTGCCATCAAGACCCTGAAGTCGACATATTCAGACTCACAGTGGTGGAACTTTTTGCGCGAAGCAACAATTATGGGGCAATTCAATCACCCAAACATTGTGCGTCTGGAAGGAGTTGTCACCAAAAGTAAGAGTGTGTGGGAGAGAGTCCTGGAATGAGAACAGAAACTGGCACGTTTCTCGGGCGTTTCTTAAAGAGGATGCTGTCAGAGAGGTTTTGTTGGGAGAAGACATAGATTGTCACGTCACCCTGTGGCAGAGAATGAGGAAGGGGAGGAGAGGTGTGGATTTCCAACAGAGTCATGAGGCAGTGCTGGGAGAGGTCTTGGGTTGGTGAGTGGATGAGAAGTTGGGATGCTGTAAAGATATACGTATAACACAAGGAAGAATACAAAATCATTGGGGGAGGTCTAAATATTAGGGTCAGCCAGCTGTGCCAGTGGAGTGGGGATGTTGGCTGGGGTTGAATGTGGTTTTCTACGTTGGGGCAATGTGGAGAACATTAAAAAGCAAGAGTAGAATTGCAAAAAGGCTGACACCTTCCTGTCTTCCTCAAGGGAGACCAATGATGATCATCACCGAATATATGGAGAATGGAGCGCTGGATACCTTCCTCCGGGTGAGATACTCCAATCTGTAATTGGCTTATGTGCTGCTGGAACTTGCACTTGACCTGGATTTAGGACCCTAAGAGAACATCCACTTATATTCTCCTCGCTAACATTTCCAGCAGCTGAAGCTTGATGCCAGCCAGTTTTCTCAGTGTCCAGAGTGCTGTCTTTGGTGGTTGAAGTGCAGGTGCCTAACGATGACCCTGGAGATCACCACCAGTCTCTTACTGAGAACCTGTTGGGTCCTTTGGGCTGCAGCATTGCCTTTTTGCTTGTTCACCAATGCCCACTTTCGCAAGTTGATAAGGCCAGTAACTAAAACCAAAGCAGATTGATGTCAGTTGACCGGGATCTTCTCTCACTTCTTTTTCCATGCAGGAGAATGAGGAAAAATTTAGCCCTGTGCAGCTTGTGAGCATGCTGCAGGGAATAGCCTCTGGCATGACCTACCTTTCAGAACACAACTATGTGCACCGGGATCTGGCCGCTCGCAACATCCTGGTGACACGCAGTCTTCAGTGCAAGGTGTCTGACTTTGGTCTCTCCCGAATATTAGAGAACGATTCAGAGGGAACCTATGAAACCAAGGTAATGCAGAAACAATCTCTCAGTCCTGTAAATGAACTGTAGTCTCAGGGGGGTTGGCATTCTGCCAGGTAAGAATGGCAGAATTTCTTCACAATAGGAAACACCGGGCTGGGGGAAGATAGGGATGGAAAATCCCTGAGGAAAACCCATAGTAAAACTGCAAGTCACAGTGTGGATGATTCAGAAGGTGGTACCTTTCTGTCTGGAGTCAATGTTGATTTTATTGGCTAAGAGATTGAGAGGGATGGTGGTTTTAAAATGACAAGCAAAACGAGAGATCTGGTCTTTTGGACTCAATTAACTAAATCTAGCTTTGAAGACAGCCCTGCTGTGATCAGGGGTTTGGAATAGAGACATCTAAAGGTCCCTTTCAATGGAAGTTCCAGTGATTCTAATGTCTAGCGTCATTCAAAGTAGGGCTGTGACTGGTGTCAGGCTCTTACTCCCACAGCAGTGGTTTTGCATAGCGTTCAACTGAACTTAAACTCATTTACTTTCCAAGAATGTTTCTGTGTTTTTGAGAAATTTCCCCAGGGGTGGTTAAAGTGGGCTCAGGCTTTGAACCACTTTGTAAGCTCCTTGCGTGAAAGCACTGGAGAAGTACAACTCAATGATACACGCTGAATGCGCTATGTCTCTGCTCTTTCACAGGGTGGTAAGATTCCCATCCGATGGACAGCCCCAGAGGCCATTGCGCATCGGATTTTCACCTCAGCCAGTGATGTCTGGAGCTTTGGAATTGTCATGTGGGAGGTGCTGTCGTTTGGTGACAAGCCATACGGGGACATGTCCAATCAAGAGGTAACAGACACTGACCTCAAGTGCTGATTTAAAAAAGTAAACACGTCACGTAGATCTAGCTTTTGTAGAGTTCCCTCAGCCTGCAGTCTTGACATTCTTTTGAACGCATAACTGCTACGTTTCCCTCCCTGCTAAAAATCAATGCAAGCAAGTCAAGGGCAGTAAGTGTTTGGGCCTCTGAACTATGTTCAGGTATCAACAGCAATGAGGCAAATTAAGGACTGGTTAAATTAGCCATGGCCTTTGGGTCTGGAGATGTTCTCTGTTGGTTTCTTTTTCTCCGTCCTCTGGCTCTGGAGTCTTATGTCTGGTCTCATTCTAGGTTCAGCACATCTGTGAGGCTAGCACATGTTATTGAACTTATTTCTCAGAGTCTGGTTCCCCTTTTCTCACCAGGCCTGTGCCAGAATCATTTGGTCCTCACTTCTGGTCCTCACTCAGCCTGGAGGAGAGAAGGCTCCAGGGAGACCTTATCCAGCCTTCCAGTACCTAAAAGGGGCCTATAGGAGAGATGGGGAAAGACTCTTTATGAGGGAGTGTAGTGATAGGATGAGGGGTAATGGTTTTAAACTGAAAGAGAGGAAATTTAGATTAGATATTAGGAAGAAATTCTTTCCTGTGAGGGTGGTGAGGCACTGGAACAGGTTGCTCAGAGAAGCTGTGGATGCGTTTTCCCTGGAAGTGTTCAAGGCCAGGCTGGATGGGGCTTTGAGCAACCTGGTCTGGTGGGAGGTGTCCCTGCTTATGGCAGTGGGGATTGGAACTAGATGGTTTTTAATGTTCCTTCCAACCCAAANCATTCTATGATTCTATGATTCTCATGAACGTGTGCCCTGAATGACAAATGGGAGCTAAGCTAGAGAAAGGTTGAAAGTACATGCGTATGTCACTTCACTTTTTGACATCCCTTAGGTGTCCTGATCCTTTGCTGTGCTGCCCAAACCCTACTTCCTACACATGTGACCTGCTTCAACCTCTCCCTGACTGCACGCTGTGCAAAATCATGAACTGCTTGCTCCGAGCCCTACAGAGGTCTCTTGCTTCTCTTTCGCGCTCTCTGTTCTCAGCCAGATTTCTCTCTGTTCTCCGTGTAGGTGATGAAAAGCTTAGAGGATGGGTGCCGGCTCCCCCCACCTGTCGACTGCCCATCTATCCTCTACGAGCTCATGAAGAGCTGCTGGTCACACGATCGGATGAGGAGGCCTCATTTTCAGGAAATCCAGGCACAGCTGCAACATTTCATCTCAAGTCCCCATCTTCTCCGGCCCGTTGCAGACTTTGATCCCAGGTAAGCAGGCTATCACTGGAGGAGGGGAGGTTAACTGGGAGATTTTCACCTCCCAGTCTCCAGCAGGAGGAGAGGTGGTGCTAGCAGTGCAGGCTGGCAAGAGGCAGAAGATAGTAGTCATCTCTCTCTCATGGTGACAGAGGGCATAGCCATTGACCTGGGCAGTCTGACCTCACCGTGCAGAGAGCAGATCAGTTGGCCTAGCCCTGGCAGAGATGCTTGCCCTTTAGCTACTCTCTCATAGTAATGGCCATTTAAGGTAGTTGCCTGGCTAATGGTGGTTTTGTCTGTCTTTAGGGTGACGCTCCGGCTCCCCAGCTGCAGCGGCTCCGATGGGATCCCCTATCGATCCATCCCCGAGTGGCTGGAATCCATTCGCATGAAGCGCTACATCTCCAACTTCCGCACTGCTGGTCTGGACACCATGGAGTCCATTCTGGAGCTCACTGCTGAGTAAGGACAGGCTAAGGTCCCACAGGGCACCCCAGGCTATGCTACAAGTACCTGTGTCTGTCCCTGTGTTATCTCAACAGGCATGCCTGGAAGGCTTCTCTCCATCCTCCTCTATATAGTTAAATGGAAGTGAACTGGCTTCTTGCCCTAAAAGGGAAGAATCAGCCCAAACTGTGAGACTAATTCCCTGTCTGTCCATGCTTGAGGCTCTTCAGGGGTCTGAGCTGCTCTGAAGTCCTATCAGACACAAACAGCAAGGGAAAGCAATAGAGGCCAGACAGTTCTCTAACATGAACCAATGCCTCACCCTTGTAGGACTTCATAAGATAATTTTCTTGCCTTGAATTCAGGATGGGGTAGTGTTATTCTCCTCCACCATCAGCCAGGCACTGTTCTGTCATAAAGTCTTTCTGGGCTCCTTAGAAGGCCTCAGGTCAGATGCTTTACCAACACAGCCATGTTCTGTTGTGGGTTGGGGATGTACAGCCAGCTCCAACCAGGGCAGTTACGTGAAACAAACGAGTAGGCACAGTGCAGGGACAGGCCTGCTAAAGGGTTGAGACATGTCCCATGTCACAAGCTGACATGGACACAGTCCTGATATAATGGGAGCACAGGCCTAGTCAGGAGGTGGGACAAGCTAATTGAGTGGGTGGGCAGAGGTAGCCAGAGAAGGGCAGGAACTTTTAGAAGTTTCTTCCCTCTAGAGAAAAGGTAGGCATAGTAGGAGGCACTGAGGGAAAGTAAGCTTTCTGAACTGATGCTTGGTAACTGCCCTGTTTCTGCCCTTATCCACATCCCAATCCCCAAGAAACAAGAACAGCAATTAATTTTTTCCTTTCTTTTCCCGTTTCCTTCAGGGACTTGAAACAGATGGGAGTGTCACTTCCAGGCCACCAGAAGAGGATCCTGTGTAGCATCCAAGGCTTTAAGGAGTGATCAGCCGTTGCTCTCTTGAGCTTGCTAAATGCCCATTCTTACCAGATATCACTTGGAATCATTCCTATGGCAATTGCTTCCAAATGAGTGACTGGGACGAGCAAAGCAAAACAACCAGAACTGAAAAGGCTTCTGAGGCAACACCACCTGCTCTCATTTCTGTTGCCCTTTGCTTTAGCTCTACAGCGGCCACCAGTATGTTTCAGAGCACTGGTCTTAGAAACTGTTCTCAGCCCTGTCTTCCGTAGTCCGTTCTGTGCAGCAATAAGTCATCCCTCTAGTCCCCATACTGGAGTTTCAGACCCTCAGTATATCACACGGAAAAGTAAGGATACACACAGAGTGAGTTGGAGGCAGTGGATAATGTTTTAAGTTTGGAGATGAGGGTTCAGGTAGACTGGGCCATTCAGAGAACACGCACAAGGACACAGAGATGTAGAGACTGGGCCCGTTCGCTCCTTGGCGTACATCCCTTCTCACTTCAGCAGCCTTCTGCCTGCCTTGTTTTACAACACCAACAAACTATTCAGTCTTTCACAAGGCTGCTGGTAAGGGATATATGTTTGGTTTGTTTTGTTTTCTTTTGTTAATTCAGCTATTCTTGCCTTAAACACCAGCTCGTGGTGTACTTCTTTCTTTGGAGGAGAAGTTGGGAGTAGCAGCACACCCTGCTGTAACTTGTGTGATCCTGTAAGCTCAGCACCTTGCTGTTTTGCACAAGCACACTTCAGCCGGGAGATGTACATCTCTCCAACCTGCTTGATACCTTTACTTGGGCCATGGACAGAAAACCCTTCAGATACCCATTTTCCTCTGCCCCTTTTTTAAAAGAGAGAATAGTGTTGTTTGGCTGGATAGGGTATTTGTAACAGAAAAATGTGTAGGTGGTCTGTCTTATTCCTTCTCTATGGAGGAAATGTTATTATTTATCAGAGCTCAAGACAATTATAGACTGTAAATAATATTTTGTAAATAAACCTGTGGCAGGGCAGGCTGTGTTGGAGTTCTCTGGCTTATTTCAAATATGATCAGGACCTTTGCTATAGCACGTTGCAAGTCCCAGCAGGGTTTAGTCGTTTCAGCCAATGGTATTTGTCCATTTAGCTGCAGATTTCATGTGGAAATGCAGTTCCATTAGGATTGAAAGATACACACGCAGCTGGACACTTCAGACTTTTTCCTGTAAGCCCAGTTACAGCTGTATCCACCCATTACCCAAGTCCATCTTTTTTCAGCTCCTGTGTTTACCCCCTGAACCATGAGAAATATTAGAAGCTACTGCTTGTAGTTTAATGAAATGCATGTGAGTACTGCTTCCTTCTGCTGCAGAACAAAGTGTCTGGTGGGGAAGTCTCTCTAGTGTTTCTAAGTCTTTCTTATACCTGGGAAGCATAGTCACCTCAAGGTGTATTTTTCAGTGCTTGAGCCAAGCGTAGGTTGGTGAAGATCATAGTCATGCTGCAATCAGTTACTTGCTGTAGATAACTATCAGCGTTTGTATAATTGTACAATGCTCCGAGTTCTTAAGGCTATAAATTAACACTTCTGCTCCTGGGAAGGTTCTTGCTTAACGATAAATGACAGAGGAGTTAAGAAGCAGAGCTCTAAAGACCTGCAACTGTAAGCAAGAAGGTATCCGTTCAACACGAGGAACCATGGCACACACCTATCATCAGCTACTCGCGTCACTGCAACTATAGTAAGGGATAGAGCTGATAAGATAAGCTCTTCCTGTGAGTCTTGTTAGTCTATCAGTAAGTTCACTCTTAGTAATAGGTGTCTTTAACGTGAAGTATAGATAATAAAGTTGCTAAATGGCAGATACCCAGGCTAGAAGATAAGCCCCCATGAGGCTGGCACGAGATTATGAGCTTGTGCCACGCATACGTAAACTTTAGCCTATCCTTGCAGGTGATAAGAAAATTGGGAGTGGCTGATACATCAGGGAGTTGTGCTGCCCTTCAGAGGAACCTTAACAGACGGGAGAAAGGGCAAGAGAGGAGACTCCTGAAGCTGAACAAAGGGGAAAGGCAGAGCCCTGCAACTGGGGAGGACTTACCGGAGCAAGTCCCTTGAAAGGTCACTATGATTTTGACGGGATTAGGGCATCTGACACATGAGGAAAGGCTGAGAGAGCTGGGACTGTTGAGCCTCGAGATGCTTTGGGTGGCTCTTATCATTGCATGTAAATACCTGATGGGAGGGAATGAAGAAGAGGGATCCAGACTCTCCTCAGTGGTATCCTGTGAAAGGAGAAGCAGCGGTGGGAACACATCGAAATACAACAAATTCCATTTGAAGGTAAGAAACAACTTACTGTGAGAGTTGTTAAACACTGGAGCAGGTTACCTAGGGAGGCTGTGGAGCTCCCCCTCGGAGGTATTAAAAAACTTAACCAGGGTACATGGCTGAGCAACCTGCTGGGGTTGACCCTGCCCTGAGCAGGGAGGTCCCTTCCAACTTCAACTGTGAGGAGCTGCTGAATGAACTGGCCTGATGGAGAAGAGGCTGCTCAGTTCCACGTCCTCAGGTACAGCCAGTAGCAAGCCTGAGCCTGTAACCCCAAACAGGTACTCACGCACGTAAAAATATACATGTATATGGGCTGTGCACGTATACAATATGCACACACACTGTACAGGACTGGCTGGAGGCAGAAAACTCAGCAGTGACAGTAGCACAGCACAAATTGCCCGATCCTATTCCCTTCTCTGACTGATCAGGATGAACCTGTTAGCAGGGAATATATACATACATACTATGGGTCCCTCTGGGGTCTCAGACCAGCTATCCAGTAGCTGGGTTGATGTTCTGGAGCCTAAGCTGGCAAAGCCCTCCAGTAATTAGCCTTAAACATTGGGACTTCGATGTTGGCTCTACCCAGCAGCTGGCCCCAGGATTCCCTGGTCTCCCAGTCACCTCACACGCAGGTATAAACTGTTCTCTGGTAGCTGGTCCAGGCTTCCCAGTAGCTGGCTTGGTCCTCCTGGGAGCTCTAGCAGCCGGCTCTCAGACTGGTCTCTCCAGCATCCTGCCAGGCTCCCAGCCATGCCAACTCGTGGCTCTCAAGTCTCTTGCCCTACTCGCTCACCAGCTACCCCGACTCGATTTTTGCTAGTGATCACACACAGACACACACACCCCTGCACGATATGCCTGCACCCAGGTGTTTCCAGTTGCTGGTGCTTGGACCTCCACACGCACTGAGACAAGTCTCCTCACATCAGAAAATCAAAAATAAGAGTTCCCATGCTGCTTCCTTTCCTTATCAACCCCTTTTCCTGCCTTTGATCCTGCCCCTACACATCCCATAACCATGTTGTACAGTCCCCAACTGCTCTTCCCCTGCACCCCATGCCCTTCAGAGGGGACTAACCTCCTCGTGGTCTATCTGCAAGAAGATCCAGAGAGCCCTTCCCATTGACTCTGTTGGGCAGGTTTCATACCCAGACAACAGGGCTGTAAGTCCTCTGATACCTCTGGGAGGAGCTGGGTGGGAGTGCTTCTCTCCCCCATCGTTTCTCTTCTCTGTGCTCCTCGGTGTTTGTGGGCATGAGCTTTTCATCACATAATCCAGAAACAACCACTCAAAACTGCCTACAAACCAGCAAGAACTCAGAAGAAGAAAGCAAATGTACAATCTGTTTATTCTTTGCTCATCCTATAGGAAACCTCAAAGCGTTTCCTGGATCCATTTGCAAAGAGTCATTAAAGAGGAGTCAAAGCCAGCAAGAGAACAAGAGTAGGTTTCATGGCTTTGAAGCGTAGAATCATTGATGCTCACCACAAATAGGAGTTTCACCATCAGTGACCAAGACGATACCATGCTCAAAACCATAAACATCAAGTACAAACGCTTTCTGAGCGGCAACAGTGAATGCACAGCAAGCAAATCAACCACTGTGTTCCACTCTGACGCGAGTAGACTCTAATAACTTGCCTCCCAGTGACACCATCAAGCAGACTGCAATCTTGCCGTCTACTGAAACGCAGTCTTCCACTGCTTTAACTGAGAGCTACTCCTCAGGCAGAGAAAAGTAGGAAACCAAACAGTTTCAAAAGGAGAGCAAGAGGTGGAAAGGCCATTTTCAGACTCCTCATCTCTGGAGGGTAGGTGGAATAGCAACCACACATACATTCTCT
The DNA here is from genome assembly GCA_003697955.1 of Calidris pygmaea. Classification (NCBI taxonomy): domain Eukaryota; kingdom Metazoa; phylum Chordata; class Aves; order Charadriiformes; family Scolopacidae; genus Calidris; species Calidris pygmaea. The sequence goes on along the minus strand of QJSC01021738.1, from coordinate 566,162 downwards.
ACTGCTTAGGACGGCAGTCCCCACGGGTGGCTGAACAAATACAGCAGACACATGTTAATGGAAAAAACCCCACGTTTTATTGAATGCAAACAGTGGTTGGACAGTGTAGTTATTCAAAAGGTCTGTTCAGTTTGAGAGTTTCTAGTCCAGGGAGTGGGGCTCAGTGCCGGAACACTTGGAGCCAGACAGTACATTGCAATTACACTGCAGCTTTCACTTACAGCAGCGAAAAGAACCCCTACTGCAACAGGGAGACATTCCTCAGTCTGCTCAATCTTCATCCAGGCTCCCAAGATGCCTCCTCACCATGTGCTGCCCGTCCTTATCACAGTCTTTATTTGTAAACATGCATTCTTTGGACTGCTTTGCTACTCCGGTGCCCAGCCTGGCTGTCCAGAAACCACCACACTGGGAAACAATTAATTTGGAGGAGGGAAACATATATTTTTTATTTAAAAAAAAAAAAAAAAAAAAAGTTTCCAAACTCAGGAATAGAGTAGGATTCCAAACATTGCCAGTTTAATCTGGCTAAGGAAAAAAAAAAAAAAAAAGGCATTAAGACAGGCATTAAAATCCATTAGAGACAGAAAAGCTATAGTAGGTTCACTTTTTCCAGCAACAATAAGAGATTCCCAATATGATCTGCCTCCACACTCTAACCCAGGAGTGAGGGAGGGGCAGGGGAAGACATCCTGATAATGAGGTGTCACAAGAAAAAATAAAAATAAAAATCAAAATAATCAAAGACAGATGTGGTGCCGAGATGGAGGCTTCCACCTTCTAAGGTCAAATCATCATTCTTGGCTCCGTGGAACAGAAGAACGCTCATCAGCCCTTCCCAGCACCTGCCACAAGGTTGTTCTTGCTACTTCCACCAGGCAGTGGTGGAGGTCTGGTCTTCCTCCTCCAGAGTCTTGAGAGAACAGAGATTGTGCACTCACCTTGCTCATAGCCCCCCCAGCCTGGAACACGCGGTGGCCAGGAAGCGGTGACGAGACAAGAGGTTCTTTCTTGGTGGGTGTGCAGAGCGAAGTCTAGGAGCGGTGAATCCTACATGATTAAAGATCTGCTCTGGCATAGTCTCCATTGGTAGCAATCTGCCCGGTCAGGCAAAGGGATAGGACAACGGTGGGGAGGGGAAGAGTATTGAGTGCAGGGGTCTCAAGGGGACGCCCGCTCCAAGCTCCTCAGCGTGCCGTTTTGGCACGAACGGTGTGACATTTGATACACAGCACGTGCCCATCCAGGGGAAAGCACCCGTTCTCGTCTGCTTCAATGGACAAGGGCTTCCCGCAGTCCTGAACGGGGAAAGAGAAGAGGGGAGGAGCTCGATGGCAGCCAACAGCAGGGCAAACGCGGTCGAGGTCCCAAGAAATGCCCCACCACTGGATCAGGACAATGGCTCAAACCCACTGCTCTGTCTCTGATGGTGCTTCAGAGAAGATACTATTTTGAGGGAAGAGCACGCTCCTTCTGTGACCCCGGCACGTTGCCCAACCTGTATTAGGGACGTCAGAGACTACAACCCTGCACAGTCCTTGTTTATGGACCTGTGGTCTGTGAATATCTAACGGATCCCTTCCAACTCCAGATATTCTACGATGCTATGACCTAATCTTTTCCTCAACCTGCTTCGCAAATGCTCCAGATTAACTCAAAACAGCCTTAGTGTCTGGTCAGGATAGACAACAAAGGTGCCCGGTTGCTGGTGATGGGCACGGGAGAGATGGGAGGAGCGGGGCCACCAGCCTTACCTCACACTTGTAACATTTCATGTGGAAATTTTTCTCCAATGCCACCACACGCACTGTCTCATCCTTTCCAGGCTCTGGCATGATAGGCTCACTACACACTGAGCAGCGTGGAGCATACTTCCTGCAACACACGGAAACAGGGAGGACATCACCACCACCGTGGTGACATCCAGTGCAAGTTTCTCACTGCTGTACATTAGTATTAACAGCAGAGGAATAATAAATCACAATGAAGTTTAGGTGGGAAAAAGACCTCAATTGCTACGAGATTTGTCACTGACTCATTTTTAATCTCATGTCCAACAGATGACATGGTCAACCCAACCCCATATTGCAGCAAAATCAAACAGTGGTGCGAGGGGGATCTGCCTTTGTTCAGACACCACACGGCACATGCTCCCTCCATACCTGTGGTAGTCATCCACACAGTGAGGCTGGTTGGCCTGGTCCACAATAAAAGAGGTCCCCTCAAGAGGGGTATGGCACACCACGCAGGTGAAACACTGGGGATGGTATGAGTTACCAGTGGCCTTCAGCATCCGGTCTGTGATGGTCTGCTTGCAGACACTGCACTTTTCCAAGGTCCCCTGAGCCCAAAGGAAGCAAGAAAGACACATTAATACAAGCCCTCGCCCCTCAGAGGCTACGCTAGAGACAAGCAAGACGGAAGGAGGAAGGGAAAGCAAGAGAGAGCAACCACAGCAAGCCCAGCTCTCTCCAGCAGCTTTCATCCCAGTGACTCACAGCATAGCAGTCCTCACAGAAGGGCTTCTCATCCACATTGTAGAACTGCTGCCCCTGCAGCTGCTTCTCACATTTGAAGCAGGTGAAGCATTCCACATGGAAGAGGGAGTCCAGGGCCTTCACAGCTGGCTGGGTTCGCGATAGGGGCTTCCGGCAGAAGCCACAGAGCTCTGTCAATGGAAGAAGAAAGGGATTAGGAGAGATGAAAACCCATCACAGTCTTAGTCCTACTGCTGTCCACTGAGGGAACGCACCAGAAGTAGCAGCCTCTGCTGGGGGTGGATGCTCCATATCCTTCATTAGTTTCTGGGTCAACATCTCCAGCTCTTCTACCTCCTTCATGGTCAGACAGGAGTTTCCCCTAGGTGGATCTGCACTGGAGCCTGCGGGTCTATGCTGCAGGAAGAGGAAACATTCAGGACACATATAGTCAGACTCCTTCTCATCCTGTCACTCATAAACCTACTTCTCTCATCTTTACTTCTCCTGTCTCTTTTTAGGGAACAATCTGCCATCCACTGTGCTTGCTTCTTTCTACCTTTACATGAAGTCCTATTCCTCTCCACCACTGTCTCTAGTTATACCTCTTCTTCAGAGGGGTAACAGCTTCCCCTAGCTTGGGACAGACCCTCCCTCCTCATTCTCCATTCCCAGCGATGCTGTTGTGCCTGTCCAAAGACACCGGTCCCCGCTCTATCCCTTACCATGTCTTTTGCAGCAGCAGGTTGTTCTGTGGGACGTGGCTTCTCCTGCACTTGGGGTTTTTCCTTCTGCTGGGCATAGGTGAAATTGGGAGGCCGTGAGGAGGGACCTGAAGGTGAAGGGGCTGTGAACTGAGTCTGAAAGGAGGTAGGATATCTTGTAGAGTTTGAGGGAGCCATGGGAACATTGGCTCCTGATCTGGACCCAGACTTCGGAGAGCCAGCAACAGCAGGTGGGGTAAATTTAGGGGTAGGCTGAGCAGGAGGGAGAGACGGGGGTGGAGGGACTGGTGCTAGAGGCTCCTTGCATTGCTGTGGGGCTACCCATGCACTTGGGGAGGGGGTCGAATCCACTCCATGGGGCTTGAAAGATAAGCTTCCACTGGACTTTGGAGTGAACTTGGAAGGAAAGGATTGAGGAGCATCTCTGGGTGCAGATGGTATTTCCACATAGGCTTTCGGGGCTGATGGTTTCTCCGGAGAACCTGTGGATGCTGGAGGTATCTGTAAAGGGAAGCAGCAGAGAGAAACAGGCAGTTATTGGCAAGGTGAAAGAGAAAATATGCTGTGTATAGCAGTAAATCAGCAGCTATCCCAGACCCAGGATGCTAGGAGTTCCCACACTGTTATATATTTAGCAGTCCTGGTAAGTTTCAAAATCTATGCTTTCTGGTCCTTCACAAACACTTCTGTGCTATGGTTTAATCCAAACATTTTCATCTTCAGTAGCACCCTTCTCACTACCTCTGTTCAGCAAACCAGTCATCTCTCCTTCCACCTGCAACATTCTGGAGAGCTCACCCGGGATTTGAAGGGGTCATTCTTCTCCATGTCATCCAACATTAGGGACAGTGAGTCAAACTCAAGATCAACGCTGCTCATCTTGCCACGTACCTACACCACCATCCATGAGGAAAGAGGGAGCAGAGCACATTACAGGAACAGCCAGAGAACCGGGTGTATCCCCTTACAATAGCAGATTTTGATACTTTGGACTGTGGTACACATCTGCTCCTTGCTTTGAGGGGACAGCAAGTTGGTGAGGATGAACAGGACACAGTCTCCAAGTTCTACAAACAGTGGGAAAACGCACAGCCCAAAGGAGCTCACAGATTTAGGTGGGAAAAGACATCTGGAGGTCTCAAGTCCAACACCCTGCTCCCAGCAGGGCTGACTAGACCTGGTCTAAACTAGACCAGGTTACTCAGCGTCTTGTCCAGGTGATTTCTGAACATCCCCAAGGACGCAGATTTCTCTAGGCACCTGTGCCACTGTCGAGCCACCCTTGCAGGGGAACAGGTTTTTCTTCTGTCCAACAGGAATTTCCCTTGCTGGAACTTGTGTCCATTGTCTCTTGTTACGCCCCAGCGAGAAGAATCTGCTGTCTCTCCAACTCTCCTTCAGGTATTGCAGACTGCAGTTAGGTCCCTGCCTTGGCCTCCTCTTCTGCAGGCTGAACAAACCCAGCTCTTGCATCACATGCTCCAACCCCCAGATGATCCCTAAGACCCTTTGCTGGACTGCATCTAGTTCAGTATTCCTCCGGGGTTGTTATACTGGGGAGCCCAACTGGAAACAGTCCTCCAAGACGCAGCCTCACTAGCACCGACGTGGGAGGAACGATCATGGTCCTCATCCTGCTGACTACCCTCTCACGAATGCAGCCCATCTCATGGTTGGCTTTTATTCACAGAGTCATAGAATTGCCCAGGCCGGAAGGGACCTCCAAAGGTCATCTAGTCCGACCTTCCCGCAGTCAGCAGGGACAACCCCAACTAGACCAGGTTGCCCAGGGCCTCATCGAGCCCCACCTTGAATATCTCCAGGGATGGGGCCTCAGCAACCTCCCTGGGCAACCTGTTCCAGTGCTCCACCACCCTCACATTAAAGAGCTTTCTCCTAATCTCCAATCTATATCTGCTTCCCTCCAGCTTAAAGCTATTTCCCCTCGTCCTATCACTACAGGCCTTTGTAAACAGGCTCTCCCCAGCCTTCCTGTAGGCCCCCTTCAGGTACTGGAAGGCCGCTGTAAGGTATCCCCGGAGCCTCCTCTTCTCCAGGCTGAACAACCCCAGCTCCCTCAGCCTGTCCTCGTAGCAGAGGTGCTCCAACCCCCTGATCATCCTCGTTGCCCTCCTCTGGACCCACTCCACCAGGTCCATATCCTTCCTATATTGAGGGCTCCAGACCTGCACACAATACTCCAGGTGAGGTCTCACCAGAGCAGAGTAAAGCGGAAGAATCACCTCTCTGGACCTGCTAGCAATGCATCTTTTGATGCAGCCCAGGATGCCACAAGGGTGCATTGCTGGCTCTCATTCAACTCACTGTCCACCAAGAACCCCAAGTCCTTCATCTGCAGAGATGCAGCCCAGCCAAGTTGGCACCCTAACCTATGCTGGTCCATCAGGTGGTAGCATTTTCAGCTTTCCCAGATCTCAGGGCTTCTTGCTGCTGACTTCGGAGAGTAGTGAGAAGCTGCCCCAGCTCACAGAGCATCACAAGAAACCATACTTCCCCTTGACCTCACTCACCTGTGGGGCGGGTACCATGCTCACAGCACCTTCATCAAACATTGGTGGAGGAGGAGGAGGAGGAGAAGGAAAAACTTCTTCTGGGGCTGGTGGAAAAGGCTCTTCAAAAGGTGGTGGAGGTGGTGGAAAAGCACAGTTTGAGGAGAAACTTGCCTCCTCTCCAGGTGGGGGAGGAGGTGGCGGTGGCAGGTCTACGAGGAAGAATGAGAATAAAAGCGAGTTTGGATCATTTATTACTTTTAGCCAGCACAAACCCCTGAAGGCATCTTGAAGCTAGCAAGTAGTTCCTCAGTATCCAGGGGACACAAACGCCCGTAAAGGACAAATCAGCTCCACAGGCTGGCTTTCACCTTGTCCAAAACTATTTGCCATCCTATAAACCTTCCTCAGCTGCTACTGCAATTAGTCACCGAAAACTGTTCTTGTATAATTGGGACGTAACTTACTTATGTCGTAACTTACTTATAAACGTAACTTACTATGTCCTTTTTTCACTCCTCCTCTCATTCTTTGGTCCCTTAGCATATGCTTCTCTCCCCAGTAACTGGCTCAGATGGCTGAATTGAGAGCGGCAGTAGAAGGAACGCCAGCGGACAACCCAGGGCCCCAAAGAGCCTGCATTGCTACAGGAAAATAAGCTTGCACCTCGCAGCTGGCTAGGAAGCCCTGTAACCAACAAGTGTGGGGAAAAAAAGGATGTTGGACCAACTTCCCTTTATGCATATGGGGAATCTTTGAAGCTGCTTTATTTCTTTGGAAGATGAAAACAGCTTTCCTTTTACAGGCTAAAATGTCCTCATGCTCAATACAGATTAGTACATAAGAAATTTTCCAGAACCCTTTAAGCAGGCTGAAAAGCACCATGGTGCCTCCATCTCCTAGAAGAAAATCCTATTGCTTCCACCTATTCATATCTGCCCAAAGGTATGGAACAGGCAAAAAAGAGACATTTTCCATGACAATACAGTGAAATAAATGTAATCCTCTTCTCTTCACCACGTATGGGAGAAGTCGTCCTCTTATCATCCAAGCAGCAGAGAACACTGAAGATGACAAGGAGGCATAGCTTCCACATCCCTTCTTCTGGACACCCACCTCTTTTCCTAGCTAGCCCCAACAAGCCATAGGGTGAAAAGACCATGTTTTTCCACTCTTGATACACCATGTGCAACCTTTAGCAGCGCTAATCAAATTGTCTCATCTTTATATCCAGCTGTTGTCAACAGACTTCATAAAGATTTCTCATCTGTAACCTAAGGGAGATGATATTGGCCTTTCAGAAAATTAAAGCCAAAATCTTATTAGCCAGTGACATGCACAAACTGCACTGGCATGCAGCACCTCTTCCAAGCCTTCTTGTGTCGTAGCAACTCTGCCTGGGGGGAATTAACACTGGGCTGGTATTTTTTCATTAAAACTACAGTTTGGGATCAAGTTTGTATCTGCTTGCCTTTTGATTTATTGAAACGATAAAGAATATTGCAGAAACGAAGCCCTGATCTGCTGTCACGTTGTTTCAGACGCACTAAAAGCCTATTTTATGAATTATTCACACAAATAAAAAGTCCCCCACAAAGTTACTCTACCAGATTTATAGAATGATCAATACTAAACATAATAGTCCTACAGCAATAGTAACTTAGCCATCCTGTCACCTAAGACAAAGAGACCAATTTCCATGGCTTTATGTTACACTACTATGTGTTTGGCAATGTCTAGGAAAGGGAGAGATTTTGAAGAGACTGAAGAGACGCATCAAGGAAGGATCAAATCAGACGCATTTCTCTCATGACTGAGTTTTGGTGGTTCATCTGTACTTCAGATGTTTTGCTGGCAGCCCTCACCCGTTGGTGACACAGCAGCTTAAGCCAAATGGGTTTTGTTTTTTTTTTGCTGATGTTTCTGTCAAGTTAGTTCTTCCATAGCAGAGAAAACAACACCCAATCCTCCACTCACACTGCATGTTGTAAAATGATTTTTAACATCCATCTGTCTACTTTTGTACTTCAGATAATGTATTTCTGTCAGTTTAAGACCTGACAGGCACATCCCTAGTTCACACAACTATAGCAGAAAATCATAAAGCCTAAGATGGGACCTTGGATTACAGACACAAGATTCCAGCCAACAACATATGAGAAAAAGGTCACCAGAGTTAGCTGGTACAATTCTAGGAGACATAAGCATCAACATTCTGAGGACCTTGTGACTCAAGAAATGGAAAAAATGACTTAATAATTTGTCTCCTCTGCGCACAGGACCAGCCTTCCTGCCATCAGGTCAGCTGCCCACTAACTTAGCACGCTAACCTAGAAAACCAGTGTTGCCCAGCCTACGCTAGACAATTTTAAGCAGCAGCTATCGTTATCTGAGCATGCGTGTCCCTACTGAAGTGCACCCTGACAGTGTCTTGGGGTAACAAGCAGCATCAAGCACCAGCAAGAAATCCCTAGGGAAATGTCCAGCAGCTCCATGCTGATCAGTCCCAACTACGGAGCCACACAACCAGGTACCTGCTGCTTCTTAGAAGACATAAAACCAACCAACCAACAAAAAAAACCCAACCAACCAAACCCACAAAAACCCAGCCTACCACCACAGGAAATTAAAAAAAAAAAAAAAAAAGAGACAGAAAAAGAAAAGAAAAGAACACTAAAGCAAGAAGTCACTCTACACAGGAAAACACACCCAACCCAAGCCACTAAGAAAAAGTATAAAACTCCACAAGCCATGCAAACTTTAAGTCTCACTTCCTGTTTATGATAGCTTCTACCATTTTTTCATGCCATTATTTCTTCCTCCCCCTCTTCAGCAGCAAAGATGGCAATTGCAGAGTCGACGAGAAGGACCTCTACAGTCAGAGACAACCAACTTGAGCCAAAATAAATCAACAAGAAGGATTCCTCACCATCAGGGTCAACTTCCCTGCAACATACTTGCTCTCAGACACGCTGGCCAGAAACTGACTGCAGTTACACAATTATGCACCCAGGGAATACTACGAAAAATCCATTACATTCCTCCAGCATCAGTGCAATGGAGGACTGCCTTCCTGGCTCCTTTCCTAACGGAGACACTACGGATTTTCAGATCCCTTTACAATTGTTTTATGTCATTCTGGAACCTGACAGCCTCTACAGCAAGAGTATCTATCGCTGCCAGTAGTTATGCCCCTATTATCACGTTTAGCCCAGTTACAAACCCCACACCCTGAGAATTTAGAAATGCATATTCACATCTGCCACGTCAGCCCTCACCTACCTTCTACCAGAAAGGACATGGACGCTGATGGAATCTCCCCCACCTTCCCTATCTGAGCACGCTGGGCACCAGCTCCAGGAGGCGGGGGCAGTGACGGCTCTGACGCACCCCCAGCCTTGAAGGGGTTCACCTTGGGTTTCGGGGCGACCACGGGTGCAAACTTCTTCTGTGGGTTGTAGAAGGAAGGGGTAGAAATGTTGATACTGACTGTGGACGTCATGCGGGTCCCTGGGGCACCCGGGGAGGCCATCTTCTCAGCACCTGTCATGAGGGAAGAGGGAAGAAAGCTGTATGAATTCAGCCTTGGGCCAGAGCGAACATTGATAGAGAGGAACACATGAAACAGAGGGATACAGGAATTTAAGTCTGGTCAGAGGCTGAGGTGCCCAAGGAGAGCACTTCCAGGGAAGAGAAAGGAGGAACAGAAACTGCAGACAGCTCGAATGATCCCACACGCTTCATCATCTCAACCCAGCCTGACACCGAACCGCACGGGGGGCTCTTGCAGCAGAGAAAACCAAGCTCTTTGCTGCACAAGAGCCCTGCCAGCACGCAGGACGGACAGGGCGGCAGCGGGCCACCGAAACGAGGGCTATCTGCCGCGGACACCCAGCCCCACACACCCCAAGGAAGGAGGGTGCCCCCATACCCGCTCTCCTAGAACTGGAATTGGCGTCTCCTCTCTCCCCAGCTTAACCAGTAACGCCAGCCGGTTCCCCTCGACCTCAGCCTGTGACAGTACGGTCCCCCTTCACCCCCCCCAGCCCCCCAACCTTGCAAACACCCCTCCATCCTTTACCTCCAGACCCCTGCGTGCCGGAGGAGGGCCGGCAGCCGCGGCACCGCCACACAGGGCGGCCGAGGGGCTCCCTCGGTGTCACATCCCCGGGTGGAGCATCCCCCCCTGGACCTCACCTCCGCTTTCTCTCCTTCCTGCCCGTCTCCCCCCTCTCCCTCCCCATCAAGGGTGACCGGTGGCTCCCCCCACCCCTCACAGGGCTGCGCCGGCGCCCGCTCCACCCCCGCCAGGAAGCCATGGCTCCCCCGGCCGCCGCCGCCGCCGCCCCCCATCCCCGTCCCTTGTGGGGGCTGGAGCCGGGGGTCCCTCCCGTCCTGTCGCCCTCCCGCCCCACGCAAGGGCGGCCCGTGGGGTGGAACTGGGGGTAAGCACCCCCCACCCCCCCCCATGAAGCCCCAACCAACCCTTTCCCCCTCCCTCCTTTCTCCCCACCGGGCTCGAACAGAGAAAAGGGGTAGCCCCCCCCCAGCCCCCCAACCAAGCCGACTGGGAGAGGCCGCGTTTCTAGGCCCACCCCCCCCCCCAACCCCAACCTCCTCCATCCCGCCATCCAGGCCAGAAATCTCCACCGTGCTAAGGAGAAATGGCCACGAAGCCAAGATGCTTTGTTTGCGAAGGCCCGGCTGGCACGGCTGCAGCCCCCCCTAACACCCCGGCACAATAGCCCCTTCCGCAGGGGCCTGTGCCAGCCTTTCAGCTTGGCACGTCCCAATCAGTGCCCCTCCAGGCTGCCGGCCTTCTCCCGCGGGGACAATAACAGCTGCTGGGGACAGGCAGCCCTTGGTGCCACAAACATCCGCCCACCCTTAGTTCACCCAGGGCTGCCGATAAAGACCCGCACGCCCCGTCCTTAACGCTTCCATGACGGGGCGGCACGCCGTACGGCAAGATCAGAGCGACCTGTAACAGCTTCTCCAGGTGACAAAACACGTGACAACACAGACAAATGTTAAGTCACGGAATCACGGAAATTGTCAGAGTTGGAAGGGACCTCTAGAGATCATCTGGTCCAACTCCCCTGCTAAAGCAGGGTTGCCCAGAGCACATCACTCAGGACTGCATCCAGGAGGGTCTTGAAGATCTCCAGAGACGGGGACTCCATGATCCCCCTGTGCAGCCCCTGTTCCAGGGCTCTGGCACCCTCACCGGAAAGAAGTTTTTTCTCATATTTGAATGGAACTTTCTATGCTCCAGCTTGAGACCATTGCCCCTTGTCCTATCACTGGAAACCACTGAAAAGAGTCCGGCTTCAACATCCTTCAACTCAACCTTGAGATACTTATAAACATAAATAAGGTCTCCCCTCAGTCTTTGCTTGTGCAGTCCACCCTGCTGCCTTTGTGCAGGGCTGAGGAGCTGCACGCCAGGCTGCCCAGGGGAGCGGTGGCATCATCATCCCTGGAGGTATTTAAAAGACGGGCAGGACGTGGGGCTTAGCAACCCAAAGTTTAGTGATGGGTTTTGTCAGTGTTAGGTTGAGGGCTGGACTCGATGACCTGAAAGGTCCCTCGCAGCCCAGACAATTCTATGGTTCTATGCACCTTGACGAACTCTTCTGGGCTTTTCAAAAGGAGGAAGAGGCTGCCCGCAGTAAGCAGCAGCCAAAAAGCCAGGCTGAGCGTCTCCCACATGAACCAGCATGGGAAAGGACCAAAGCAGAAAGAGTAATTAGCAAGGTCTGTCCTCAATCCCTCAGACCTGTAGCGGTCAACAGACTTTCAAGTCGGAAGGGACTGATCAACCCCCCCTCCAGTCCGCAGCTTCCCAGTGAGCTGCTGGAGCTATTAAAAAGACCTGTAGCCTTTCTTCAGAGACCTCTGCCTCGTGTCCCACCATCCCACTATGGTGCAATGAACCACTCGGTGGCAGTTCTAGCAGAGCTGACGGCATTACGAGGAGAACACCACAGTGACAACATCACTTCTGATCATGACCCACACCAGAGGTGTCTTGGGACACAGAGACAGTCTTGGGACACGGGCTGCTTTGCAGAAGCACTGGCTTTGCTACCAGCAGCTGCCATCTCCCCTTAACCCAAAGCGGCCCATCTCCCTTCTGCCCAGAGCTGTCTCCATCCAGCAGCTGCCCCTGCTCATCCTCACTTTTCTGTTTATCGGTTCACCTCCACACAGACCAAATAGAGAAATGCTGAGAAAGGCTGGCCTTGTGGAGAGTCACCCCCCCCCNCCCCCCCCCTCCACCAGCCCCACAGCCTTGCCAGTAGCATCTAAGCCTTAACCAGAAACACACAGCTTATGCGTGTGTCTTGTGGCGCTGTTTCTAAAAGCTGCTGGAGAGGGAGTGTCACACCAGCAGACCTAATCTCAAATCCTTCATGTCCTCACATTTTCCCCGAGGGGAGAGATTCTTCTGCCTGCTCTAACAGCATTTAAGATGACTCAAGCGGAGCTCTGAGGAAAGATGTCCCCAAAGGATGCGGTCAGGATACTTAGCTGCCTCACTCTAACGAGAGAGCGAAAAGAAATATGGAGACAGAACCAAGTGACACCTCCTTCAGCCGCGGGGTCACCTCCCGGAAGGTCCCACGGCGGGTCTGCCACCTGTGACGCACCACAAGGCACCACTTTTAAAACCTTAGCTCCTTTCCTGGGGTAACGAAAGGAGGAGGAACCTAAGGAGAGGGAGAGCTGCGTCTTACTCTTCACCTCTGCTGGCAGAAAGCAGTTTGGCCACACTGGGAGCCCCAGTAGAAGCCAGCCCTGTGCTGTAGCGTGACACACAGCATCTGTACTTCCCCTATTTGCCAGCTTCCTCCCAACTGAGCAGGGTGGGGAGGAGAACTATAGCAAAACACACAGCATACAGAGTGACCAGATTTTAGGAGTTATTCCTTACTTTTATCCTCTGGCACACATTCATTCCAGAAAGTTCTCCCAGCCTGGCCCAAAGTTACAAAGCTTCGCAGAAAGTCCTACCAGCTATAAAATCTGTAAGGTTAAAACAACGAAGAAGGGGCTGGGGGGGGGGGGGAGGACACGACACATTCAGAGCTAGAAAGCTAGAAACTTTTACATATGCTGAAGTCGCCTCCTCCCTCTGCGGGGGAGGGTGATGGGCTGGGGGGGGAAGAGAAAAACTGCAAAAAGCTTTGCAAACCTATTTAAAAGGTTAAGAAGTTCCTCTGCTTCGCAGGACTCGCGCCTTCACTTTCTGAGGGTGCTCCCCGAGAGGCAAGAAACTCATAAATTAAACAAATCGCACGCACAAAGAGCCCCAGACCCCTCTCGCTCAGGCACATCTGGAAAAAGGCTCCGTAGGTGTCTCACTCATCCGTCCGCACACAAAAGAGAGCTTGTCCCGAGGAAAAAAAACAGGCGACA
>QJSC01021738.1:537133-552475 GCA_003697955.1 Calidris pygmaea | reverse complement strand
TGGGGGGTGTTTCTGCACGGTCCCTCGCCCACCCCGGTTGCCTCCCTTCCTGATGATGGAGCCCCCGCTCCTTGCCGCCTTCCCCACCTCCAGAGCTGCCCCCTCGGCCCCCGGCTCGGCTTCTAGTCGCCAGGCTGGGCTTGAGGAAGATGCTTAGCGGCTCTGGTGAGTCAGGGTCCCATCCTGGCCTCTTGCTTCCACGAACCGGCTGCGAGAACATCTGACTCACGCTCCCCCGGCCTTCCAGAAATTAAAGCGAACATCAGATGACTCCGCCGCCCAAGAAGAGCGGCTTGTTCTCCTTGTACTGGCTGCGAGGCAAACGCTAAACTGTTTTATATCAAACACTAGCACTCGAATCGCTGTGCTGGATTGCCTGTGCTGCACATCGGTTTTAATTTTTCTCCCCGTGCTGGCTGGGGGTTCAGCCCTGCTCTACAGCGGGGACAGCCTGACCCAACACAACAGAGCATGTCATTTTCAACCCCGGTCTTTTCATCTTCTCCTTGCTTCTAAGGCTCTCAGGAAGAAGGGTTAGCAGTGAAGACAGAATTCCTGTGCTTTGTGCAACCACNCCTGTGCTGCACATCGGTTTTAATTTTTCTCCCCGTGCTGGCTGGGGGTTCAGCCCTGCTCTACAGCGGGGACAGCCTGACCCAACACAACAGAGCATGTCATTTTCAACCCCGGTCTTTTCATCTTCTCCTTGCTTCTAAGGCTCTCAGGAAGAAGGGTTAGCAGTGAAGACAGAATTCCTGTGCTTTGTGCAACCACTGGACTTTGGAACTTGTCCTTAATATTGGGGTTAATACCCCTATGATTAGAAATTCCCTGGAAAATTACTGTATTGCATAATGCTCAGGAGATCTGGGGCTTGTCTCCTCCTAAGACTTACCTATCGGCACAGATACGTTTCAGTACTGGTAATTTACTCACAGGTGGGTGAGTAAACCACAAGCCACACCAGTTAGACTCCCAGTATGCGCTACTACGAAATGTTCCCACGAGAGAGCTATGCAAAGAGGTTCATCAAGGCTCAAGAAATTCAGTGTAAACAAATCTTTTAATTTCACAAGCGAGGTTTGTACAAAGGAGTTAACATCTTTTACTTAACCAGATGATACAGTTGGAAAAACTGGGTCCTCTGTGAGGATTTTTGTTTTTACATACCATATGAAAATGCCACCAATGCCCATACCAATGTGTAGCACTCAGCATCACACTCCTTGCATAGCTGCAGCTGTTGAACTATTGATCTATAGCTGTGAATTACTTGGGGATATACAGCTCTTGTATGGGTGCTGTGTCTTCTAACACTGTCACTTTTCTAGTGCAGACAATCTTTTCCCCCTCTTGTTCAGGTAAAGGTGTCAGTTCTGAGCCACAAAGACTTCATTGTGGAACTGCTAACCAAATTCTGGAACAGCACGCCTTACACAATCAGCCCGATCTCTGTCTCTGTTCCCTGAGCTAGCCCTGACTCCAGAGAAAACAAAGAATGTCTCAGACTGAGATTTAAAAAGTGCTGAGAGAATATGAAAAAGAAAAATAATCTGCTGTCTCATACTTTCTGGTCACATCCCCATAAATCCAGATGCGTGCATGTTTGATTGTCTCACTGGCGTGGCGATGTTAAAAGCTCATGAGGGCAGATCAAGCAAAGTGGGAATAAGAAAAAGAAAAGCAGACCCTCTTAGGCATTTTGTATTAACTCCTGCCTATGAGGAAACAAATTTGAAACAGAGAAGTGTTTAGCAGGTTGGGCATGTGAATCAGAATACATCAGAATACACAGGAGGAAACTTGAATCTGATTTCGTGCTTGCCATATAGTGGATTTAAAGTCTGTGCGTTCATAACGGGAAATGAAGATGAACTAACTTCCCTGTGTTAATTCTGATTCCTCTGGAAAGAAAATAAGAATCTCCTTATGCTAGTAACCTTCTTTCGTGCAATTCTTTGCTTGGAAGAGTAGACATTTTTCTGCTGCAAAAGGAAATTAGTGCCTTGAGATGTACACAGTTGTAGTCAACCTCATTAGTTAAAGCAAAATATTAGTCCTGAGTAGGTGTTTAGCTATCTGGGTACAGAGATAGATCAGCAGGTATACTTAACTTTTGCCAGAAGACATGCTTGACCTTGTAAATGTCTAGAATTAGCAGCAGTCCTCTGCATAAATCACTTCAGCTGTCCCATGCCATGAAAAGAGTGATCTGGTATTTTGGAGTATATTGTGGTGTGGATGCTACTTTGTACCATGGGTGAAGTGACAGCCCACTACAAAGCAGATGTTGGAGGGATTTATCTGGCTGGGCGCTTCTTTGAGATCAGTGACAGGAGGGAAGCCCCGGTACTGGCCATCAAATCAAAGCCTAGAAATTTTTAGAGTTCAAGGCACCCACCTCAGAAAGATTAAGTTTTCACAGAGAGAGATGTAAAGAATCTCCACTGTTAATTCAGATGTGTAATGCAATGAGTAAATAAAGAATAATGCCGTACAGAAGTGATGTGGAAAATTCATGTACAGCGCTGAAATGAGGAGTATGCTAGCAGTGGTTAGGTGCCTATAAAATGAAAATTAAAATAGATGTAAAAGAAGAAAAAAAATAAGTCCTTGAGTGCAAAAGGAAGGATTATTTGTGAGCACACTAACAGGAAATTAAAAGTTGTCAGGCAGAAAATCTTACCTAGGTTCAAGAGGGATAGGGTAGCTGTGGATGGGAATCTTTGGTTAACAATAAGTTTAAGGTGAGAGGAAAGCAGTCTGGATGCTGGACAGGGTGCTTTAGTTGTCTTAATAATGTAAACCATCTTGCATCTGTGTAATTTCCATCCATATCAACAGATCAATTAGTGCCATTTTATCTCAGTGTGAGTTAGCGAATAATTAGTGTTGCCACGTAGGAGTCCATGTTTTTCCTAACCAATGAGAAGTTCTGACACATATCTGTGTTGCATCTCTCATACTTCTTTAATCATACAAATTCTGTTTAGTCTAACCGCATTTTATTGATTAATGCAAAGATGCTACTCATAAGCTTACCCAGTGCTCTGTTAAATGCTACATCTGGGCCTACTGGAAGAGCTGGGAATATATAATGGGTCCACTGTGGTCCCCAGGACAAGAGGTACAGATGAGGTTAGACCCCCAATACTGTCCAGGGCAGGGCCACCTGCAGTAAATGGTCCACATCCGTACAGACCAGTGGATGTAATGCACCCTGGTGAGAGCTCTCCTAGGATCTGTGGTGATCCTAGAATCGGCCCCCCACTCCTGGTGTGCTCCCTCCTGCAGGGTGTTCTCCATGTGAAAGTCTAGGTCTGGCATAGGTTGACACCTGCCCTGGCTGCTGCTCCCACTCTTTGTGGAGGCCCTGATGTACACAGAGCTGTCTTTCTCCTGACCAAAAAGCGGTTCTGAGTTGGAGTGCTTTGGTCCCATGGTGGGATGTGTGTTGACAGCTGGGTGCCAAACACAGAGATGCGCTGGGGACAGCAGAGCCTCCAGCCCTTATGAGCCCGGTCATCCTCCTGCATCCGTGAAACTGTCACGCAGTCAAGAATGCCATTTGCAAAGGTCACGAATTCTCCTGGAGAAGTCCCTGAGCAACCAGCTGCCTGGGGCAGATAAGTGGTGTCCTTCTGCTGTTTCCCTTCCAAACTGAGTCTGCTGTGGGAAGCACGCTTCCGAAGTGTCCCTCCCCAAGAAGGGGAGCCATTTAGCAGCTACAGAGAGCTGCTGCCATCTCTGAAAAGTGTCACTGCGGGTCTTCAAATCCCACCTAGATTACCATGACTAAAACACTAGAAGAGGCCATAAACTGTGAACAAAAAAAGAAAAACCCCAAGCCCTTCCTGTGCCAGGAAATGCTTTTTAGTGAGGCAAATCAGCCACATATAAAGAAGAGGGAGCGAAGTATCTCTGTTGTATGACCTTGGTCATGCCAGCATGTGACGGGCCATCAGAGTGACCAGGGGAGCAAGGGTGGTGTCCAGGGAAGAAGCTCCATTTCCAGCAGGGCTGGCAGGCCTTTTCTAGACAGAGCCATGGCAGGAGATGCAGCTCCCGGATGAGTTATCACTGCTGTTTCCCTGTCTCCTACCACCAAGATTTCCTGCTCAGCTGCTGCATCCCTCTGCTTCTTGGGGGGGGGGGGGGGGCAACTCCATGGCTCCTGGGGGTGCTCATTAGCACACTTCCCCCCCCTCACACTGCCCCCCACACCTCTGGCTCACTGCACCTGAGGGACAAGGGAAGCCAAGCAGGCTGTCTCGGTGGATAACTCTTCCTCCAGGTGGAATGTGAGCTGTTCTGCAACTCTGGAAAACTGTGAGCAGTCAGCCGTGGCCTGGAGAAGGCAGTGGGATGCAGCTGAAGCATGGATGGGTGACTGGGGCATGCCCATGTATGCAGCTGAGTACGGATGGTTGCCAGAGCCCATTCTGCTTGGGAAGTGGCCATTTCCACATTCCAAGGTACCCTTGGATAGATATCACAGAATGATATGGGGTTGGAAGGGACCTCTGGGAATCATCTAGTCCAACACCCCCTGCCAAAACAGGTCCACCTAGAGCAGGTTGCACAGGAACGTGTCCAGGTGGATTTTGAATGTCTCCAGAGAAGGAGACTCCACCACCTCTCTGGGCACCTGTTCCAGTGCTCTGCCACCCTCAAAGTGAAGAAGTTCCTCCTCATGTTTAGGTGGAACTTCTTATATTCAAGTTTGTGCCCATTTCGTCTTGTCCTGTCACTGGGCACCACTGAAAAAAGACTGGCCCCATGACACCCACCCTTTAAGTATTTATAGGTGTTGATCAGATCACCCCGAGTCCTCTCTTCTCCAGACTAAAAAGACCCAAGTCCCTCAGCCTCTCCTTGTAAGAGAGATGCTCCAGGCCCCTAATTACCTTTGTAGCCCTCTGCTGTACCCTCTCCAGCAGTTCCCTGTCCTTCTAGAACTGGGGATGCCCAGTGGTATGCCCCACCCCTTGCTACCAAAGACAAGCGGTGACATATTTGGCTGTTCTGTGCAAATATTGCTTGTCAGAACTGACTGTCAAAGAAACAGATCTGTCAGCCTGCTAATTAAAGAGTTCCTGTGTGTGGTGCAAGCCTCTCTCCACCCCCGAGTGCCACGCTCTTGTGGTGGAAGTCTCCTCTCTTCTCTTCATTATGTAGTGCAGTCTTGAAAGCATGGCACAAAGAAGCCATGCTCTTTCCTGCAAACGAGCGTAATCAAGCAGATGCAGGTACTCAACAAAGCTGTGTGCACACCTGGTTGCCTCCTGGGAGATTTTGGCAAAAAGTTCCAGGAATAATTTGAGTGTGTGTATGCGTCAGAGGGGAGGGTGTCGTGTCCTTGGAAAACGCTTGTGGGGACAGAGATGCCGAGCTACAGTCTCAGCAACATTAACCTGGGACAGGATCCTGGTCACTCGAGTCCCCCATGTGCCCTCCCCCACCAAGTGCTGTTATTTTCTTGCATAAGGCGTGAAACAGCGAAATAAGCAGGGACAGGCTTTGGAGACTGCCAATTCTCTATTTTGTAGCATGGCTACAAAGATGTGCCATGCATGTGCCACGCATATGCCAGGACTTGTGAGTACACTGGGAATACATAAGAAGATTGTTCTGGTCAGGAAGATTGAAGCCCGGTGTAGTCCACACCTGCATTATCTACAGGGCGTGGATCCTGAAGCAAACTACCCTCTCTTACAAGCCTCGCAAAACCAAGTAACTGGTTAACTCCGGCTCGGAGTCCTGGCAAAACCTAGTGTGTACACAGTGTAGGTCATCAAGGAACCAAGGGCCTGGAGCAAACCAAACAGACAATATAACAGTTTGCTTGCAAAAAATATTACACCAAATGTTATCTACAACCTGCACAGGACAACACAATTTGAGGACAGCTTTAAAAGGTGCAGCCCCTCCAGCCCTTGCTTTCTAAAAGCAAGAGGTGTGGAGCTCTATGGAGTCTTCTGCAGTTCCCAGTGTTTAAGTACATGTGGCCACTAGTATCTTTGCTGGTCAACTTACTGCCAGCATGAATAAGAAGATGACTACAGACCAGACAAAAATCTTTGACTGTTTCATGGGGTTGTCAGGATAATTAGCAAGGCCTGGCAGCGGAGCCACTGCCCTTTCAGTGGTAGCTAGGAGTCTCTGACAAGTGACAACTTATGGGAGAGAGCTGATCTTCAAGCAGAGCATGATTTTCAGTAGGTTGAAAAATTAAGGATGTGACAGGCCTTACTGGAGATTTGTGCTAAGTTCATTTTGTGTCTAGCAAAGTGGTCAGGCACTGTATGAAAGCCATGGACTGTGAAGAACACGGTAGTAGCAGTTACAGGCCACCACTGCCAGCGCTTTGTAGCTAGTTGAAGTGATATTGAGAGATCAGTAGCCACAGCTGTAGTTCAAAATGCAGGGGAGATCCTCAGAAAGTATTCCATCTTGTATTACCAAGTCATTGACAATTTGCACAGAGGTGTGCTGCAATGGCACAGGCATAGCCTAACTTCTGGATCAGTTGACTACCACCACTTTACACCAATGCAAAGGACTTGCCCTCTGTTAACAGTGAACCATCCCTACCTGGTAATAGTAGATACTTGGGCAAGGGCTCAGGATGTTGCATTAAAGAATTCAGCTGTGGATATACATTTCTGGAGATACATTTCCTTCAACCAAGGCATTCTCCAGGTTAATATGGTCAATATGGTGACCGTGTCTCCTAGGTACTTTAGCAAACCTCCTGACCCTTTGCTCCCATGGCCCATGAAAAAAGTTACTTGGAACCTTTACCCTTATCCAGGCACTTCCGTTTACATGTAAACAACTTTAGGTATGCATTTGGCCAGTTGAAACCTACATGAAGATTATGTGTGTTCAGGCTTCATATGAAAACACACTTCTTCCCTGGGATTCTTGAGTCCCAGGTGATGTCTGTGACAGTTCTGGCTAAAAGTTGGGAGCAGCAGGTAGTGAAAGATGCCTGGAAACTAAACCAGCAGAATCTCATCAGGCTGCTAATGAAACCAGGGTGGGTCCAGATTATGATAAAGCCCTATTCAAACCATTTTCTGCAGAGTGACTGATGATTTCAGAGACGGTGTTAGACTTGGTGCTGCCAGAAGAAATAAATGGGACATTTACAAAGCTATTTCTCTAGATCAGTGTTGCATTCCCTGAGCTTCCCACCAACAGCTTTCTTCCCAACACCTTGGTACATAGTGTCCAATGTAATGAAAAGAACTTCTGGGTCCTACCAGCAAATAATCCTTTTGCTTCTTGTTTATTTGGCCTATGGCCAAGGTCTCCAAAACCGTGTCCTAAAGCAGTCATCGAGCCTCTATCTTAAGAATATAAAAATGAGATTTGATAAAAAACGAAGGGATATGCTTGTATTGAAAACATGTTTGTCCAACCTGCTTTCAGTAGGGGATCCCTCCTGGCCAGAAGAACCCGAGGGTATAATCCGTATGTCAAGGTTTGCAGGACAATAAGAAGAAAAGGTAGTGAGGCAGTCTCTTCTGAGATCCTGTTCCTCAAATTTTATTAGAGAAAACAGAAAGAAGCATGGGCCAAAGGTGCTTATTAAGGCGGTTGTCAGCAGGTGAAAACATTTGACCTCAGAAGACTTGGAAACACAGATGGGAATGGAAAGGTCACCTCCAAATAAACAGAGAGACAAGCATTCTGGATCCCACCATATTCCTTATGGAATGCAGCACAATACAGCAGGTAGATGTATTCAGATCTCCCAGAAACAGCAGCAGGCCTGACTTGATTCCAAAAATAGTTTGAGTCAATGTTGATTTGCCAGAGCCTACTCACAGCAGCTGTGTGCTCTCTGGTATATGGCAGAGGGTACTTTGTGGAGATCTTTTAAATATGAGGGCCATTCTGTCAGTGCATGAGTGAACCGTTTAAGTCGATATTTTGCTTCTGGATACATCATACTATCATTATTCCAGACATAAGAATTTAGCAGTGTGGACGGAATCACTAGCTTTTTAAATAAGAATGATTCAGACTTGATTTTAAGCTTTTGGGTATTTTTGTATGTTTTTATTAAGATTTGTATAACTCCAAAATCATAACGCAGGAAAAAAACCCTTATTTTTAAAAGAGTTGATATCTACAGTTTCTGCAAGCTTCTAGTCCCCCATCTCCAATATATCAAAGGGAGAGTGAAGAGATGACAACTGATATTTTGTAAGGCTAAAAATATTGTGCCTTTTTACATAACACTGGGAATTTAAAAAGCACGTTAACTGCTTGCAGATTATTTTTAAAAATGCAGTTTGAGCAACATCACTAGTATAGATTCAACTGACATTTTAGGAGAAGTAGCTTCTGTATCTTTCACTGTTTGGAAACCAGACGTTCACTAGAGAATGAAGTAAACGTTTTAAAAAAGGCAAAGTAAGACTCAGACTGCATCGAAGATGCCTGCACCCTAATCTACACCTCGTATATTTATGTCATTAGTGGTGTCTGTTCTCCTAGTGCATCTCACATACCCCTTTTGACCCTCCAAAGCAACCTCCTCAGACCTCCCCTCTCAGCACTACCTACCTGACGGTGAGGAACTCACTCACCTTCCCATTTCACGTGCCACTGGAAAAGCCCCAGCCCCCAGTAGAAGAAACCAGAATTTCAGAGCACGGCTCCGTCTAGCGCCAGTCTCACTCCGCGTGAGCCAGTGTTAACTTGCTTCAGACACAAGGTAAGGATGCAGAATAGATTTATGAAAGATACTCACCCGAACGGTGCTGCTGAGTGGGTGAAGCTTGTGACAGATGAAACGGGCTAGACCTGCTCACTCCTTGATACTGAGCTGCAGTTCCAGGGAGCCACGGTTCAAACAGAGGGAAGGTGATGCCTGATCGCATGCAGTAGGTCAGTGTGCTACAAAGGCATCAGCGAAAGGCTGAGCGCGGAACAAACCGCACCACCACAGTTCCAGATGGTAAATTCCCTTCCTGTGTCTCCTGTAAAGTCTAGAAACTGTATGAAAGACGAGATCTTATTTAATATATATAGAACAGAACATGACACTTCTGCGTCGCTCTGGATAAAAATCAAACGTGGATGAAGATGCTGAGAGAATATTACACTTGCTAAAAATCAGCGATGTTGTTCTGAAGCTACAAATCCTTAAGAAAAGCTAGTAGAGGGCAAATAACAAGATAAGAAAAGAAAGAATGGCAAACACCGAGAATTGAACATTTATGTCTGCACCAATACAGCAAATCTTTGTGTTACAAAGAAAGGTGATGGTATTTTACGAAGATACTGCCAAATAAGTGAGGTCACACAACGGGGATCTTGCAGTGACGTTGGTAGGGGAGCACTGTCTGTTGTTAGATTACAGCTAGCCCCCTGCTTGCCTGCTCTTTACGTCTTGGGATGACATATCTCTCCGCTGTAGAAATTCTTAAAATTTGTTTCATATGTGTTTTTAAATTCAACCTGTGTTGAAATGAGTGTGTTTTTAAGGTATCTGGCTAACATCTCTGAGTAGGATTGACCTTAGTTTGGGATACTCCATCAGTGTTCAGTTTTCAACAGATGATGCCAGGATATCCAAAGTGCGTGTCTCTACTTCAGCAGGATATGCCCATTTGAGAACTCACCATGCACAGTCAGTGGAAAAATAATCTTTGGGTGCTCACCATTACCTGTCCTCAGCAATGCAATATGGGACAAAATAACCAGGATGTTTTTTTGATAAATGCATTTGAGGGGATGGATTGATTAGTTCTGTCTCAGTAGTAAACTAATAGCCAACCGCATCCTGGGCTGCATCAAAAGCAGCATGGCCAGCAGGTTGAGGGAGGTGATTTTGCCCCTCTACTCTGCTCTCATGACACCCCACCTGGACTGATGCATCTGGCTCTGAAGCCCTCAGCACAGGAAGGACATGGACCTGTTAGAACAGGTCCAGAGGAGGCCACAACGATGATCAGAGGGCTGGAGCACCTCTCCTACAAAGACAGGCTGAGAGAGTTGGGGTTTTGCAGCGTGGAGAAGGCTCTGGGGAGACCTTAGAGGAATGTTCCAGTACCTGAAGTAGGCCTACAGAAGAGATGGGGATGGACTCTTTATCAGGGAGTGGAGTGATAGGACACGAGGGATAATGGTTTTAAACTGCAAGAGGGTAGATTTAGATTAGATATTAGGAAGAAATTCTTTCCTGTGAGGATGGTGAGACACTGGAACAGGTTTCCCAGAGAAGCTGTGGATCCCCCTTCCCTGTAAGTGTTCAAGACCAGGCTGGATGGGGCTTTGAACAACCTGGTCTGGTGGGAAGTGTCCCTGCCCGTGGCAGGGATGTTGGAACTCAATGATCTTTAAGGTCCCTTCCAAATCTAACCATTCTATGATTCTATGATTCTATAATACGCTCTCATGAAATTTTTTATGACCTCTTGGTGCAGGCAGAACAAGATCACATTTGCTCAGATATGAGTGTAGGTAAGAATGAGCTTGTATCACAACACGTAATGCAAACATATCCTACGTCTATACCTCCACCCAGTGTCCCTTCTAATCTTCAGTTGATTCACACAGCCTCAAATATTTTCCCAGCTTGAAAGGACTCAGCCTTCCATACATGTCAGGTAAGTTACACCACTTCCAGGATCTGAACTACATTGGCACTGCTTTTTTCATTCTTTGAACCTCATAAAAAGCCTTTCTATTTGTCTCCTGCATCGAAGGAGCTCTGAACAAGAAAGAAGAACTGTATGAGTCATTTTGCTATCTCATTTACTTTTCAGTCCACATGAAAATCCTATCAGTAGCTAATATGGCTTGATGTAGAATTAACTCTTGTGGCATCTACTCCATTACTTCTATGAAGCAATTACAGAGACCTCTGCCAGAAGCAGCATTTACTGGGGAATCCATACTGCCAGTGGCAGGAGGCCAGCAGAGAAGCATATTGGAGCAACAGTCCCCGGAGGATGATTCCTGCCTCTATAGATCTGATACAGATACTATTTTTGTAAACATCTCCTACTCATGAACTTCATAGGCCTCTGTATATTTTCCAGAGCTGAAGACACATCTTGCAAGAAGCATGGAGGGAGTTTCTCCATTACTTTTTGTGACAGTAGTTGGTCAGGCCACAGGATTTTAAATAATATTTTAAAAAAGATCAGAGGAGGAGGTGGTGGCGAACAATCCTTTTTGAAAGCCTTTTCATGGGAGGGTAGACCTGGTTGCCAGTGGGACCTCTGGGGACAGGAATGGTAGGATGAACGGTAGACAGAAAGAATTTTGAATTATTTGAATTATTGAAATATTGACAATGTTTACTCCAAAGTGGAACATTAGGTGGCAAGATTTATATTGGTTGGTTTTTTTTTTTTTTCACTTTAACTGGTTTAAATGGCAGCGAAGGGAGACAACAGGGGTGCATTACCTACTGTGATATAATCTGCATCCCTGATAATTAATTGATGAAAAGAATAAATTTACTAAGCAGGTAGGGCAGTGACAATATCTCTGTGTTTTATAAGAAGTGTTTCTTAGGAAGAAGCTGTTTCAGTATTTATAATTTATAAGAGCTTTATATTTATATAGAGCTATAGGGAACATCTGGAAAATAGGTTTAATACATTCATCAATGGCTTATAGAAAAGGCAAACAATGCTGAACAGGCATCTCTTAAAAAGCAAACAGTTAACAATTTGCAGCATAAGCCCGTCTTCAGGGTTACGATGGAGGTGCCTCAGTGTGGATTTGGAACAAGCTGTTAAAAAGCAGAGCTTGTTCTGAAACTGCTTTGCTCTGTGCTTTCACCAGCCCCTCAACGGGGCACGAGGTCACCATCTCTAGCTTTGCTGGAAGTATTTTTCCCCCACCGAGCCCTGCTCAGACCTCGGGGGACCACTCTGCCTGGGTGCAGGGGGTGGGGGGGAGGGACCGCTGGAGGCGAGAATCCGTGTCTGTTCCCAACTCACCTTGGCACTCAACCCCAAAACCAGGTAGTACTCATCGAGGAGCACACGCTTAATGAGCTGGTTACGGCATCTCAGTCGAATTTCTCTGTTGCGTTCGTGGCAAAGGTGCAAAATGGGGGAGGAAAAAGGTCAAGGGAGCTTTACATTGCCCTTCCACCAGCGGCATCCTTCACCTAGGTCATCCTTCAGGGCAGCCCTGAAGCTCTGCTCTGCAAACAGAAGTTCCTAACGCCAGTGACCTGCAGTCCATGACATCTCTTCCCTCTCTCTTCCCCAGCATGTGTCTCGCAACAGGGTCTGCGGAGGAGGAGATCTACAGCTCTACAATAAACAGAGGGGCATATTTAGGAGGCTGCAAGGGGCTGTCTCCTGTTGCTCCTTCCTTCTGAGATACCCAGCTGCGTAAAGAATCCATCCGTGTTTCTCTCTCTACTTAAACGTCTCCATCTTTACCCTGTATGAAAACTTACAAAAATCTTTCAGACCAGCACTTAAATCAGCACTGCACAAAATGTGTTTTGTACGCTATCTCCTACATGAAATTATAGACTCATTGTTTAAGAAAGTACCTGCAAGGCTTAGAGAAAAATATTCAGAACCTGTCAGAAAGTGTATTTCAAAGAAAACATAACAATTTATGTTTTGTCATCTACCTCTTGTTCCTTGCAGCAGCAGTGGGAATACTGTTGCTCAGGAAAAGCAAGGACAGAAACTGTGGGGGACACTTAGGTTTGTTCTCTGTTTTAGTCCCTTGTTAAAAAAATTCAGTCCTGTCACTTCCCTCCTACGTGATAATTCTCATGAAATCATATTCTCACGAAATTGTGTATTTCTTCAGAATGTAAAATAGCTACTGTTTTCTTATGCTACTGCATGATAAATGTTGTATTGTAACTGAATTTAGGAAGTAAAAGCTAGGTACTGGCTTATTTAAAAACTAGAAATTGTTCACTGATTATGAGCTCCCTGTTGCATGGAAACTACCGTATGGAAGAGCCAAGCAGTTGTGTGAAAACTGATAGCTGATAGTCTGACAAAGTCTTCCCAACTTCTAATGGGAATGAAATTTACTTTAAATATGTAGATTTATGTACAGAAGGTCAACAATGAATAAATGTATGAGTGAGAACATAAAGGTGGAGAAGAGTCTATCCTTTGATTAAATCCACTATGTTAAAATGGCACACAAAGCACGGCTGTAGGCGCCAAGACAGGTAGTGCTTCCAGCAGCTAAGTGATATTGATCCCAAATAAAAAAAAATAAAAAAAAAAAAGGAGAGAGAGCTCGTGGCATCAGGACACAGGAGACAGCCACGAGACAGGCCAATACTTCTGTGGAGTGAATGAATGGACACTTGGATGTAATCCTCCTCCTTTCCAGTCCTCTCTCTCTGCTGTGCGTGCCTGACACTTGCCTCGCAGCAGCACGGATGCTAAAGCAGCTGAAGACAAACCCATCAAGAACTGGAAAGCTGCTTTTCAGGCACGGTGGGTGCTAGGACTTGCTCACCTGCCCGTGGAATCACACCCCCGAGGCCGAAGTCAGAAGAGACTGATGTAGGTGATACTGTAGCTTAATGGAAGGAAAGCCAAACGTGCGCTTGCTGGAACCTGCGGTGTGACTTTGAGCTTGAGACAAAGCGATAAGACAAGCTGAAGCATCACGCAGGGGGAATAAAGGAAGAAGAGTCAATGTGACTTACCTGGAATCTTCACTGGAAAGGAAACCAGAGCAGAGATCACTCGGAGTGCAGAAAGGAGGTTCACAGAGGAACAGTTTTAGACTGGATGGGTGAGGGGGAGAAGGGGATTAAGATGAAACCAGAGGAAAAGAAATTGCCCACAGCTGTGTCAGTAATACATCTTCTCAGGCTAGGGTGAGGTGTAAGGGCTGTTTGGTGGGCTTTGCGGTGAAAAGTCCTGAGGACAGCTGTCCTGATCAATCCGTCTACACCAGACTGTGGATGACAACGGTTGGCTGGGCAGCCACTAACTTAGAAAACATTTATCTGAGACAGGCCTTCTATTATCTTAACATAACACTCCAATTAATATACCATTCCAATTTGCTTTTATTTCCCCTTTCCTCGCATTTAGACCTGGAAGTCAATACAGATCCACTTTTGGGAGGATGCTGAAACACCTCTGGTTAACATGAAGTTCCATCAGATCTGTGGTTTTGCACCATTTCTACAATGCAGGTTTCCAGAGTGCAGATGCGTCAGGAAAAACACCTTTAGTGAGTCATTCAAAAAGACCAGATGGAAACTGACAGGTTTGGAAATACATGGGGGAAGGACGAGTAAAATAGGGGAAAAATTCTAGCTGTGGGAAAACTTCATCCTCAGTGGAGATCCAATGATGTGCTGTATCCAGTGATAAGCATGATAGCACCAGAGGAGACTCTCAGTGGCCTCAGGCACCCAGACAGGAGGAGGCTACTATGATCTCTTACACTCCAGCAGGGTCATGTTCACCATAGTCAGTAAATCTTCAGTATCATGAAGCAGGAAAAAGATAGAATAGCTGCTTATATTCAGACACTGCTATCTTTTTTTTTCTTCTTTCTGCCCATGTCCTTCCTATGTAAATTTTAGCTCATGAACTAAATGTGTGTGTAAGTAGGCTTCCTGCTTATTGTTTCAGAGGCTCAGGAAAAATCTGTTCTAAGTGAAATCCTTTTTTTATTATTATTGGGCTGACTGCAAGTTGTGAACGGGAAAACAAATGAACTTACCTACTCCCCGTTACTGCCGTTAATCAGGGCTGCTCAGCCGTCTCGAGCCAGCTCCCAGCAAGGCAGGCAGAAACTGGATTTCCCAGGCCTGAGGACGAGAACAAAAATGGTTCATTTGGGACGAGCAAAACTCAGCTTGCTGCTGTTTTTACAAGGGATGGGTGGAAGGAAGCCGCCGAGATGAGCGAGGCTTCGGGGGTGGAGGAAGCACAGAGGGGACAGGGAGAAACCAGGAGCGTTTCCCAGAGCCCAGGTGGAAGGTACAGGCTGGGGAGGGTCCCTGGAGCTGGGGGAGCGGGTCCGGAGCTCGCTGCCTGTTGCTGCTCCTGTCAGGTGAGGCAGGATTTGGGCGGCGAGGGCAGGGGACCCAACAGCGCCTTCTCCACCCGCAGGGATGCCTTCTCCACCCGCAGGGATGCCTTCTCCACCCGCAGGGATGCCTTCTCCCTGCCATGTCAGCGGGGAAGAAGGGCCTCACACCCACCTTCCACAGGGCTGAGCTTGCTTCCCTCTCACCCTTCGGCGGGGCGACGGGGAGAGCTCGGCGCCCCCACACCAAGCCCCGGCTCCCCGGGGGCTCCGGGAAGGGGCAGAGCGGACATGGAGGCCGGGGAGGGGGTGGGGGGGGGG
>QJSC01021738.1:375477-536327 GCA_003697955.1 Calidris pygmaea | reverse complement strand
AGAGGCAGTAGGAGCTATTTTGAACACTGTGCATTCTGTCCCCCAATGGGGATGTGCCAGGCCTGGTCTGGGAGGGAAGCAGGCAGATTCCCCTCTCAAAGAGTAGTCACTTTCGGTTGCCCCTTGCAGTCCCCTCCTTTCCCGGGGCCCGGTCCGGCGCCATTAGCTGCGTGCGACCCATTCCCCACCTCCCCCTGCCCCGCTCCCCCGCCGTGGGGCGGGCAGCGCGGAGCCCTCCCGGAGCCGCCGGCCTGGGCTGCTGGTTGCGGGGCATGCCCCCGGGGGCTGGGGTGGGGGGGAACACGCACGTCTCCCCCCCCTCTGTCACGCGTGGCGGAAGGTCGCGGAACATGTGGGTCAGTGCGGTGGCTCCGGGGTGGGTGCGGGGCGTGCCTCCCCAGGGCGGGCTCAGGCAAGCGGGCGGGGGGTGGGGGGGGGGTTATTGTTATCCGTGGATACATAACGTTGCGGGATCCGCACGTCTTCCCCTCGCCCCCCTTCCCCGCTACGTAGGCTTCGATGGAGAGCAGCAAACGCCGCGGTGGTCCCTGCCCTCCGGCAGAGCCCTTGCGAGGGGGGCACGGNCCCCCCCCCCCCACCCAGCCACGCACATTTTACCAGCAGAGGATCCCCAGCCTTGAGGCTGTGTAGCCCGGCTCTCCCCTCCTACACACATGCGGATGCCAAGAGATCCCTTGGTCCCTAAGCGCAGGTCTCTACAGGTAAAAACAGCATCCTGTGGCACGCTTTTCCTCCCCGCAGGAAAATCGCTTTCGATGCGAGCCCCGTGTCCAGACATCAGTTACAGGGGGACGTGGCATTCAAGCCACCAAAACAAGCTCTGAGAGAAAAACACAGCTCATCTGGCAGTGCGTGTCTCTCCCTCTCGAGCCTTTCCACAAAGCACACGGGCATTGCGACGTCTGTGGGCAAAGGAAACCTTTGAGGGCCAGGGAGTTGAACCACCTCCCCAGAATAAATCTGAGGGACCGTGTCGAAGCCTGGTGCCGTGACACTTCTTGGCTCAGTGGGAGAGCCCTTTGTGGGTTCTTCCAGGGGACCATCTACTCCCACAGCGGCAAACTTTAAACTACAGACTCTGTTTTTTTACTTTGGGATTTAATTCCCACATCTAGCCTATGTCTCTTACCCGTCTCAGACGTCCTCGTGACCTAAGGAAATCTCTTATGTCCTCTGTAATGTCCACGTGGCAAAGATCGCTGCAATATTTCCCTTAAGATTCTTCAAGCTCACCTGGATCTGTGTCCCTACAGTGCATCCAAAGATGTATTGCCTCCCTCTCCTGCCTTCCCACATCCTCCACACACACGCACTGGCAAGGGCATTATTACCCTGTTAGCTGGCAAATTGTCTATACCCGTTTTATCAATGTGTGTCTGAACTAGCAGCGATAATTCTTGGTCCCTCTCCCCCACCACGCTGTTCAAATAAAGAACAAACACGCTTCCAGTAACGTCCACTCTCTACCCCAAAAAGCGGTTAAGCTGTCACACGGGTATTTGTGCCCAGGCATGGCAGCATTTTTATGATCTGTGACCTGGTATCTGTGTTACAAAAAAGCCCTGTGTAACTGAGCTATTGCAAGTATCGTTCTCATATAAATATATAAAAGAATATGTATGTATTATATATATATTTATAAATGTCATACTGATATGTGGGCATAGATGGAAATATTAAGGAGCATCTGTGCATTAAAGTGAGGATGGGATAATGATCATTGAAAATTCACTTTGTCTGCAAATTGCACTCCTTAAATATAGACCTTAATGGTACAGACATTGGACTCTCCATACCATAGTGACTTTTGGTTTATGCAGTAGATGCTTATTCTAGATGGTGAGAGCGCAGTGGACATTAGGGAGCTATTTATACAGTTAACTGAGGAATTTGCTTGTCCTCACGTTATGGAGGTGTGTGTTAAGGGGGATTGCGCAACTGTGATTCTGATCTCTATGGGAGTCAGCTATGAATGTAGTAATAGTGCCTGATGCCTGCTGCATGTGAAACTTTCACGCTCTTTTGCTTCAATAGGGGCTTCATCTGTTTCAAGTCCAAGAGGTTTGACTGGGTGAAGGTGGGATCCTTGAGTTTTACGTGGTCTCATCCACCTGAGGAGGTTTGTTCAGACCAATTCTTATTTGGAAGCTTAGATTTTTCACTCTAGCCTTCCTGGAGTTATGGGGAGGATTCTTCAGACCTATTTTGGGAAACCAGTGCTTTAAAGTACTAGATCTGAGCTCTAGGATGTGGTTGGAAACTAACACCCTAGAATGAGTAGAAGTTTGTGTTCTTGCTGTACAGTGCTATCTGGTTAGATTTTTGCAGAGTTGGTTCAGTATACAGGCTCTGTATTGCCTTTGCAAGTCCAGGTAGCTCCTAGAGATGGAATATGCTTGTATTGGTTTTACCTTGGAATTTGCGTGTAGCAGATTTTGAACTCAGAATTTGGGAGGTTTTAATTAGTGATAGAAGGCTTGTAATCAGTCACATTTAGTTTATTCACCACACAAGGGCCAGTGCAGGATTGTGCCCTGAGCTTGCTCCAGGCCTTTTTCCATTCCAGTTTTAAGCAAGCCACATGATTTCTCCATCTCCCGCAGGGACATTTTACTATGATCTAGTTAGATGTCATAGTTTGCACATGTTTAGTGATGTGCAACTTTACGTTTTCTTTGCTAAATATGAGTTTTCTGGTTTCTCCCTGGGGAAAAGTAATTGAGAGGGTCATAACGGAGCAGCTCCGTATGTATAAAATTGAACTGGAGTCATATAACATCTTTCAGGCTTATAGAGGACACCAGAAATCACAGTGGCAACGATCAGATTAGGATTTCCTAGGGTATGAAAAAACATGAAACGCGATCTTAAAAGGCTAAACGGATACCCAGTTACCTTCTCCACAGATGCACCCACTCGTATCCCAATGTCATATGTGTGTGTTGTGTTGCATGGCATGGTGGCAGTTGCACAATGGGCATTGGAGCTGGCTTCTGCCTCTGGTAATGGCTACAAGTCAGGTCTGTACACTGGTGGTAGTTACCCCATCACAACTCCCAGAGAGCTGCCCTGTGACTCTCATCGCAGCTGGGACTCAGTTTCGGTGAATGTAAAGGAGGTTTTTACTGAGGTTGCTGGACAGTTAAGGCTGCAAAATTCAGCTGGGAACTTGTAGATACCCGAGTGCCAACTAAATGGAGAGATCAGCTTGATTACTGTCAGTAACTGAATTAGCCAAATTTAAGATTTCAGGCCTGAATAGATGTCTGAATGCATTGCAAGTGTACCTTTGACCACAGCCTAGACATCTCCTAATACTGGGTGATCTGACTAGTGTGACAAGATCTCTCTTAATTCCTTGAATGGATTTAAATTAATAGAAAGCTCAAGCCTATTAAGCTCAAGATTGGTCTCTGTTTTTTACAGCAATGTCTCTGATTTCTCCCATGTCTCTGCACAGAAGCCTGCAGCAAACATGTTTTGTGAAGTGACATAAAATGGTGGAAAAATATTCCAAGAAATTAAAAACTAATAACACTTTTGCAGTGCGGGGGAAGAGAAACTGGAGATGCTGACACTGCGTATCAGGAAAAACCTTCTGATCATGAAGAGCATTGGAAGGGGTTTCCCAGGGAGGCTGTGCAGGATTCTTTGAGATTTTTAAGTCCAGGTTGGATAAAACCCTGAGTAAACTGGTTTGACCTCATAGCTGACTCTGCTTTGAGCAGGATTTTGGACCTCAAGAGGTGCCTTCCAGCCTGAATTACCCTGTGATCCTATGCTTAGGGTCTTAAGCCTGGAATGGTTGACTTCGTGTGTCAGGTTAGACCCATTGCTTTAGTCCAGTTCTGCCAGAGGACCCTGGGTCTTCTGTGCGCTGTTAGTATGCACTCCCTTACCTTCCCCCATCACCACATTCCTTTAACTACTGAGAGTACCATGTGCCACAGACTCCCGCACCATAATAACCCCAGATTGTCAGCTGAAGTCCTCCCCGTGGTTTTTTTTTCGCTCTGGCAGTTTTGCAAGGAACACCTCAGGCGGTGATAGCTGGTTTAGGCTCACGCAGAGTACCAGAGTACCAGATACCAGAGTATCAGTCACTGGCCACGCAGCATGGCAAAGGCAACCCTTTGCATTTAAACAATCTCTGGGTCAAATCTGACCTGCCAAAGCCAGCTCCCCTCTACAAGACTCCCCTCTACTAGAGTGGTCAGTGTGCTGTGGGAGAGAGGAGCGCATACTTTTCTACGTTGCTTTCTCACTGGGTGTGCAATAGTAATTGTGAACAAATAGCACCCATGGTAGGAGTGGAGCTGAAGACCACCCGCTTCTAATCCAGCCACTTGATAGATTCAGCAGAGTGGGAGGAGGATAGGAGGCTGACAGGAGAGGGGGGAAGCAGCTGGAGTAATGGGTGAACATCCCCTTCATTTTTCTCCTTACTCATCCCCCCCCCCCCCGCCGCAGATCTGAAGGTGTGTGGAGTGAGATCTGGTATGGCGAGTGTAGTCTGTGCATGTGGAGCGTGGAAAAGTGAGACATCCCGCCTGCAGGCGTCCATCATGTCAAGGGGTTCAGTGTCCAGTTCATCCTTCCTTCATCTTCAGCGTATAAGCAAAGTCAGTGCAAATAAATACAGAGAGAGAGAAGCCGAGGAGAGGAGATGGTAATGCAGAAGGAAACTGAGCGGTGGCATTCGGGATATATTCATTTACTTGCACACACACAGGTGGAAGGGGAAGGAGCAGGAAGCTCCACTTTGTAGGCAATGTGGGTAAAATAGTGGGAATACATGGAGGAAGGCATCCGGGTATGTCGTTCCTCTCTTGCCTGGGGGAGAGACAAGCAGAAGAAGAGGGACAAAGAGACACCTTTCCTTCCAGATCAGACTGCTTTGTGCTTGGTCTCACTTCATTACTCCTTCCCAATCTGGTTTTTCTTCTTTCGAGCAGTTCTCAATCTGATCGCTTTAAAAAAATCAACTAAGGAGCTCTGGGATAAAAACTTATTTCTGCCGGTAAGGATTTGAAGAGGGACTCTCTCCCAGACCTAGCAGCCGGTTGTCATGAAGTGTGTACAGACTGCTCTTCTCTGAGACCCCTCTTTCACCGGGGTTACTGAAATAGGCTACTGGGTTTGAAGTTGTTGTGGGGAGAGGGCTAACAAATAGCTTGATTGCATAACCCTAGCTTTATAAGGAAACCATACTAAAAACCATGCAAGATAAGTCTATCAGCAACAGTCACTGGTATAAAAAAAACACTTTGGCATGTTGCTGATTGACCAAAGACTTTTTTTTTCATTATTCTTTTTTTTTGGTGGTCAACACAATGGATGTGGTTTTGAGGAACAGAACTGAAGGACAACAGGCTGACTTTGTGAACTCGTATGGAGCAGTAATATAAGAGAATTATGAAAGAAATCATAAAGGAATTGAAGGGAAAATGGAAATAATGAGTAGTATTTCATTGACATGATAGACTGGTGTGTATTGAAGCAGAAAAAGCAAACTAATCAACAAATATTTTAGGCCCGTTTCCTTGCGGGGAAGTAGGAGTAAAATAGTTTTCAGCTCATTTAATAAGGATATACTTTCCAACAGCAAACTACCATGATTATAGACTGGTATTTACAACAACCAATTCAAGGTAACTTGCACTGAAAAGTTTTTAAGCAGTTGAATAAAAGGCCAAAGCTTTGTTTTTCTGTAAGTCTTGAAATAGTGAGGAACATCTGGAATTGAAAAGCTGGGGTTTTACCACAACTTTAAAAGTTCTGTGAGATGACCTAAGTACTTAATTTTGTCAGTCTGATGTAATTCCCAATAAAATATTAGAAGGACAATACGCCAGTCAGAATGGGTTTATGCAAAATAAATCCTGTCAAGCTAACTTAATTTAATGACTTTTATGAGACTTTCTGCAGCCAAGTACTTCTATGATAGAAGTACTTTACCTACAATCATGGTAATGGATCTAAAATACTAGATTGGTAAAAGATAAAAAGTAATCAGTTAGCAATCAATTTAGTACCACATGATTCTTTGACTAGTAATATATGAATACGAAATATTTTAAGTGCATCAAAATTAATTAGATAGAATAGTAATGAATAAAGAATCATTGTTGCAAAGCTTGTGTTTCTTATGTGATCCCACAATTCTCAATATAGTTGCCAGTGCCATATGATTTAAACATACTGCTCAAAATCCTGAGGGAAATCTGAAATACTGATGAACTTGGTAGAATTTACAAAGACTGGCAGAACTGCTAAAAAAGAAAATACTAATGAAAAGGGTAAATGACTGATATGGGACAGTCTGATTCATTTGGAGCACTGAATCTTGACAGACAGCGTGTGTTTCAGTCTAACCAAATGTGAGTTCATATATCTAATGACAGAGTGTGAGCAGTATTTACAGGACCACAGCTCGATGTTAGAAAGCAGTCACACTGAAAAAGATTATAGATATCTGAACAGATAATCAGTAGATCAACAGCTACTATTATGATGCTGCGGCCGAAGAAGCTAATGTGGTTCTTTGATCTATTAAGAGCGAATATTGAACAGGAGGAGAGAAGATTGCATTTTCTCTGCATTTGGCACTTGTGAAAAAAATTATTTTTCACCTACTTTGTCTAATTCTATTGTTAGCACTTTAAGAAGTACCGCAAAACTGAAGAATGGCCAGAAAATAAACATGGAACCATGAATAAAAACTTAACAAAAGTGAGTCGGTGACAGTCTCTAAGTGTTTGAGTGAAGAAAAAGCCCTCAAAACCATCTGACCCTTCAACCTAGAAGAAGAGAGCTGAGATATGATAGAAGGATGGCATATACAATCGGATTGGAAATGAGGCAAAAAAACCCAAATGGTAAAAATACTTAATTATTGGAATAATTTACTAAGAGTTGTACTAAATCCTCTGTCACCTGAACACATAAAAATCAAGATTTAAAAAAAATAATGCTGTAGTTGAAGCATAGCAACAGAAATTATAATTATCAAAGGGAATACCTTTAGCCTTTCTTATTTTAAGGAGGATGGATTAGAGGGTCTGGATTTTTCTAAGACACAAATTTTTAAGTCCAGGAGTATATTAGACTTTTAAAGGAAGCGTAGTTTCTGTATCCTGGGAAGGTGTGGTTGTATCCACAGATGCTGATCAGACTTGGCTTATGAGAAGGTTTCAGTGCAAAATTTCTTAACTAAATTGGAGAAAATAGTTTGGTGATCCAAATGGCTAGCATGTGGATTGACATTCCACGTGGGAAAAATAGTTTTAGGGGTTATACTACTGGCCATTTATGAACACTGGCCAGGATGGTGACAGGAAGCTGTGACAGCCAGGGGAAGATCAAAGAGGCTGTGAAGGCAGGAAACTCAGTAGTCAGGGACTTCAGTTAACCCTACATATAGGCTGGCAAACTAAATGTTTACTTCAGGAGCCATTCAAAGAGCCTGTAAAAGACAAGTGACTTGCCTTGTGCGATGATTAGAAGGTCTTAGTTCATGATGTTACTGCTAAAGAGGCTCTAGGTGATTCAGAGACATTAAAACCTTAGGAGAACACCACCACCCTAACATCCCCAAACCTCAGAAAAAAAGCCCAAAGAACAATTTTATATCTGCACATTGTGGAGGAGTTGTGGAAGTTTATTCTGTGGAACTTTTCCTTGTTGGGGATGCATCAGAAGATCAGCTTCAAATTGAAGCCTCAGCAAATGAGGTTGTAGAGCAGGTAGACAAAAGAGTAACGAGTCATCGGATAGTATTCATGCAAGACTTCTGGAGAAATTTGGGTCTGAAAGAGCTGAGCTACTGGTTATGATTTGTGACACCTTATCATTATTTTGGCACAAGAAGATTGGAAAGTAGTTAATGTGATACCAGTTTTTGAAATGATTTTGAGATCTGGGAAACTACAGGCTAGTAAAAAAGATGTGCCTAGCAGGCAAGCTAATAAACAGTGCTCTACAGAACAGAATTAGTGCATGCATGGACAAATAAGATATACTGAAGAAGAGTTAACACTACTGTTGTTAAGGGATATTACGCTTTATACATCTTAGAAGGGGTCAACAAGCATATTGACAAAGGAGATCCAACGGCTGTAGTCTACTTGGATTTGCAACCACATTTGTAAAGGTCACTTATCCCAGGCTGTTAAAGACATGAATCTGCTGTTGGAACAAAGGGAAGTTCCTGAAATTATGAAGTAGCTGGGTAAAGATAGGACACGATGATTAGCACGAAATGCCCAGTTTTCACAGGGTTATTTTTTCAGATTTATGTATATCCATGAATGACATAAAAAAGGGCGGGCTAAATAAAGAGGTAACAAAATATTATAATGACAGTAATCATCTGAGGGAGCAAACAAAAACCTGTATGCGGAGATCTGCAACAGGATTTCACAATATCGAATGACTAGGTGTTAAAATTATGGGTGAAATTTGATGTAGATAAATGTAAAATGCACACAGGAAAAGCAGTTCTAGTGTTACAGTTGCAATGATGGAGGTTCTGAGTTTACTATTTTCATGCAAGAATGAGATCTTGGGGTTTTAAGGGATAGCTTAATTCTCAGTACCAGTGAAAATGCCAATCAAATGTTGGCAATTAGGAAAAGAATAGATAAATAAGAAACAGCATTGTAAATCCATGCTATGCCCATATTTTGAGTATCATGTGTTGTCCTTGATTGTCCATTCCCACTTCAGAAACGACATAATCGAACTGGAAAAGATTCAGAAAAGGGCAGCAAAGACAATCAAGGGGATGGTGTGGCTTATATGTGAGGAGCCATTTAAATAGATAGGGATTTCTCAAGTACAAAAAAGAGGTGATTAGGGAAAGTTACAACAGCTACCTATAAAATCATGAATTTTCTTTGTGATAAGAACAGCCTGGAGAAAATTAAGCGGGAAAAATGTTTCTTTATCTCTTTCAAAACAGAATTTAGACATCAAATGAAACTAGCAACTAGCAAGTTTCAAACAAACAAAAGCCAGCATTCCTTCATGTGGCACAGAGTTAAATTATGGAACTCCTTGGCATAGGATACTATGAGTACTTAAAGTTTTCTTCAGTTTAAAAAGTGAACAGATGAATAGAAGAAAACTCCTTTTAAGATGGCAAAATACACAGGCAATATCTCTGTCCCAGGAACTACTTGAGGTGTAAGTTGTGGGACACTAGGACAAGCATTCTGGGAAAATATCACTACTGTTTCCCCTGTTCTTTCCTATATAGGCACTTCCACTTTAGGGACAAGCTGGTATCCATCCCATAAAATGCTAAATGCCTAATTTTCCACCACCACCCAAAAAGAAGAAGAGAGTGAATAAAAGAAACAAGGGAGAAAAAAGACAATCATTGATGTGGGGTGTTGGAGAAGTAAAAAAAAAGATAAGAAAAGAGAATAAGGTAAAGACTAATAGACTAAAACCAGGAAAACAGGGAACTGGAGAGGAACGGTGAGCAGAGCACCCCTGTGTTTCCATGGTATCCAGGAACTGGCAGATGCTGCCTATTGATGCCCTGCCCAGAACAAGGGAATAGAAACAGCAATGGTAGTTGCTGGGATCTTGGGTTTTCCTCCTCAGAGAGCTGGAGATAGCCAGCTTGCTGAGAAATGGGGAAGTTGATAAAGTGGATGCAGGATTTGGTAAGTCTTGGGATGGGAACTGTACAAGTTAAGATGTGAGAAGTCCAGCCAGACTCGATACTGAGTTCTGGATGAGTCAGAAGACTGGCATTCTTGCCAGTCTCCCTCTCATTGCATAAGAGACATGAGTCAGGGGGTCCTGTGAATGTACTTGTGCTGCCTTCCTGATGGAGAATTTTTCCATCTGATGTTCCCAGTGGTCCATGGAATTAGCTCAGAGTGGAAACTGGCCACCAGGGTTCCTCATCCTCTCATGTAGGACAGTGAGTGGTCCTCCAGCCATGTATTGTGATTGGGTATAGGGAGAGGAAGCTGAGCAATTGATGCATGAAATGTGTAGAGGTGATCTCAAGGGAGGTCATCAGGTTGTTCAAAGTTTACTGAAGTGCTGTGTGAGTTGAACAGGGAGTCACACGTCAAGACCACAGAGGTATCTCCTGTTTGTTCTGCCACACTCCTCCACTGCCTTGGTGCCATCATGTAGTGGCAGGAGAAGAACTTGGCCCACAACTTCCTTCTCTACCTTCTAGCACCTTTGGGACAAGGAAAAGGATGGCTTTTCTTTCACATGTTGGTCCAGAGGTCCTGGGAGGCTGCTATAAAGCTCATATTCTCTAACAGTTGGTTAAATTATTGGTAGGTCAGCCTTATCCTACAGGAGGTGGTGGCGAGCACCATGGATGGTGATGTGAGAAGAATAAGCTTAGAACATGTTGTTGTGTGAAACAAATGCCATTTGGCCAGGAATGGCTAATGCTCCTGCTGCTCAGATTTAGATGGAACGTCTCTGGAAATACTCAAAACCCACCTGGACACATTCCTGTGCAACCTGCTCTAGGTGGACCTGCTTTGGCAGGGGGGTTGGACTAGGTGATCTCCAGAGGTCTCTTCCAACCCCATGTGATTCTGTGGTTCTGTGAAAACAATGGATTGGTAAGGGAGTAGTCCTTTGCCATGCAGGGACTGGTGAGATGCAGGGTCCATCTCATCGAAGGCAGTACCCTGTCCCCGCACTGGCCAAGGATCTTGAATTCAATGCTGACTGGAATGACCAAAGGTGCAAAAACGAATGAACCTAAGGTCCCATAGCTTGGAGCTATGACAGCTTCACAGAGGAATGACAGCAATGGACTCATTCTTCCTAGCCAGCTGTGACCAGCCCTGCCCTCTTGGCTGTCTTTGAGGGTCCCACCATGGTCTGAAGTGGCCTTCTCTGGCGACGTGGAGGAGATCTGTCTTCTCAAGGGATGGATATGCTGTTCATATCTGTCCGCAAGACGAGGGCTGTCAGAGGAGAGGGTCTGGGTCTCCAGACAACTATGTGCAGAGGAAGAAGGCGTGAGAGGTAACAGTTTCCCCCTGTAGGCAGCCCTCTTTCTCCCTGTGTGGCCTTCCCCCAGGTGGGGTGGATATCTTCTTGCGTTGTGACCACTTCCATCCTTCACTGTTTAGAGTGCTAATGGCCCTTTCCTTGTCCAGAAAGCAGTCAATTCAGACGTGTCTCAGGCTCAGCCAGGGAAGCTCTGAATGTCCCTTGAGGGCCAGTGGATGTACAAGATTTCTGATGTTGACTGATAATGGACTCTGCAGCTCTACGCCTTGCCCCCACTGTCTGGACGGGGACTCGCTGGCAGAGGGATTTGTCCTTTGCAGCACTGCAGGAGCAGGCTGATGGGAAATACCAGCTTCTTCAGGGCAAACAAGGGAGGATAATGAGGAGAGCAGCACTGGGAAGAGGGGTGTCATCCAGAACCTGGAGGAGCTTGAGGAGAATAAAGAGCCCCTCATCAAGAGCCCTTTACCCATTGCCTCCCATGGAGTGGCTTGTGCTACCAGGAAGAAAAACTAGGATGGCTTGGAGGCCACTGTCATGGCCTAGGGGATAACTGCCTCTGGGTTTCCAGTGTGGAAACACTTTGGGGTTTTGGGGGAAGGTGGTGAGAGGGAGGCAGCAGTCTCAGTGCCTCCTGGCTGGCTCTGACCATTGCTGCTGTTCCAAAACCAGACTCTTGATGGGGACTGTGGCCAAGGGCATGATGGCCGTGGTGGAGAAGGATGTAGCCACCTGGTTGTATACTCTCTGGGGCTGCCAGACTGTGCCAGACCCCCAGAACTGAGGGGGTGATAGATAAGGAGAGTAGAGCCTGAAACTAACCAGCTGCACTCATCCCAGGTGCTGGTGTTTTGAGCAGGTTCTTGTTCTGCTTCTTCCTCCAGCTTGTCCTGCTGGCTGGGGAATAGTAGTGGGCCCAGAGGTGCAGCAGTGGATCTGTGGACATCACCTTGGCAGTGGTCCTGCCTCCCCGCCCCTCCTGCCCCCAGAGAGGGGCTGAGATCATCCCTGGGGTCAGCCACCCCTGGTCCTCCATCTGTCCCAGCGCCTCCACACAGGCAGGGAAATGGGGATGGGCATCTGGGTTGTTTTCTGTGTGTTTGTCTACGATAATGCTCGGGAGAGGGTCCAGGAGGGTGCAGGGGGGCTGGAAGAGGGGGAGAAGCCCAGGCTGCACTGGGCAGGGCATGGAGCAGGGCTGGCCCAGGGATAGGCAGGAGCAGGAAAACAGAAAATGAAAAATGCATGGAAGTGCTGAGGAGGAAGACAGAGCCTGGGAGGGCTATGGTATGAATGGAGGAGCCTGGGGACAAGGAAAGGTGGGGAACCATCTGTATGTGGTTTTGGTATGTATGGCAACATCGGGGAGAGGGAGGAGAAGGGTAAAGAGAGGGAGTAAGCTAGCAGGAAGGCTCCATGCTGTTCCCTCCTCAAGCCCTTCTGTGTGTTGCAGAACTAGAGGACATCAGGAGGTGATGGAACCATGGCCCCTATTTCACCAGGTGGACATGGGGGACAGGTAGGGTCCTCAGAGCCCTTGGGCTCCTGCTTTGTTCAGGGTTACGTTCCAGCTGCAAGTGGGGATGGAGGTGTCAGTAGCAGCCATGGTGGCAGTAGTTCTGGAGGCAACAGTGGTAATGACACCTTTGCCTTCCTGCTCCAGGGTGCAGGGAAGGGAGTTCAGGGAGAAAGGTGCATTGTGATCTGCTGGTTGACTCCTGAGAAGTATTTGGGATGGTTCCTCTTCCCCACTGGTAGCGAATGAAACTATGGGACATAGATGTCACAACTGATGGCATTCTTGTGCTCTAGGACAGTGCCCACGCGATATGCTGGTCATAGAGATTAAAATTTAAACACATACGGGGAGCAGCATATAAAATTGCCTGCAGCGTGTTACTTCTGTAATGTTGGCTATAGGCCAGCAAAAAAGGGCTGCTACCTCGGTTCATATTGACGTTTTCATACTTACTGTGCTGAATGAGGCCCCTGGGGACACATTCTCTGCACTTCAGAGAAGCAGTGAAGAATGAGGATAAACCCATCGCCGCTGCTCATGCTGGCTGATACTTGTTCGGCAAATGAGACAGGGCTTTGAGATTTTTTTAAAAAATTGTGTTAATTGGATGTGTTTCGTTTTGCAGTACCTCCTTAGCTTAGATGACATGACTGCTTCCTGGAGCAGAACCTCCTGTGTCTAACATTAGGCTCTTGGTTCATCTCCTTCTAGCTGCGAGAACATGGTATGCAGTAGCCTTTGGTATTGGTTTGAAAGTGTTTCCAGTCAAGAAGAAAAAAGTTGGTGTTGGAGCTTTGTTCATTAATTCTATTTCCTAAACTGCTCTGAAAAGGGATCTACCTGCAGAAAGAGGCAGAATGGTCTGGAAAAGTATTGTTATTACCCAAATCCAAAGCAAAGATCCTGAGAACTGCCCATCTGATTCCTGCTCTTACAGACATCTCAGAGCTGTAGGTGTTTGCATTTTTGATAAAAAATTTCAGACGTCTGTTTTGTGGAGACCAAGACTTCTCTCTGCCTTGGTGAGCACCAGACTGTTTGGTTCTATCTCATCCATGAAAACAGACTTTTCTGTTCATCTTCCACAAATGACTCTGATGCCAGGTGCCAACACCAGCTAATTCCTATGTCGCCTCATGAAGTACAAGCTAGAATAGTTACACCATTATGGGAATAACTCAGGTTGATTGATTTCTCAACTTTCTACCAGCTTTACCTGGTAGAATTTGAACACTTCCATCTGAGGTTCATCTCGGAGACAGTTCCTCTGACAGAGTTTTATTCCTTTCCTTGATGTTGACCGTTTGGTTGGCTTTGAATGGCTCTCTGTAAAGCATGCAGGAAAGAAAAAGGTTATGGTATCCATCCATCAGTCCTTCCCAGTAGCTTCAACTGCTTTTATTTCAACAGCATTTGACAGGACACGATGATGTTGTGTTTGACAAAGATACTACACTCCCACGAGTATCATGAAAATTGATATCAGAGAAAGAACAATTTAAAGACTGATCATAATTACTGCAATTACATTTGTTGTTTTCTTAGTTGTTCAGGGAGAAGAAGGGAATGGAAAAGAATAATTGAACCATTTACTCTAAATATTGGTCTTTACCAACATTAACATTGGCTACCAATATCGAATGATAATTTTTCTACTTTCTGCTGGAAAATAAAACTCGGGGAACAGAAGAAAGTCTGCTAACAGTGGATAATAGTGGTTCTGGAAATTCACTGTTTAATTAATATGTTTATTCTGATGTTAATTGGCATGACACATCAGAAAGCAATTGACACAAATACATATTTGGTATATGGTGTACATCTTCACCAGCATCATGTCAGGAAGGAAAACGCAGAATTTCAGACTCTAAAACTGTATTAGTCTACTTAGTGTGGAACAAAATAGAGAAGACAAATTGGAGAAGATATCTAGTATCCAGCGCAGAAATTACAACAAAATAGGCTTCTGCATAGATGCAGATTCTCGATTCAAGCATGTACCTTATTAAATGAACAAAATACAGGCACAGGTACCAAATATAGTATCAACGAATGCACAGTGGTAATAGGAATTGAGAAAATGTCAAGAGGAAAGCCAAGGAGAATGGACTTGTTTAGATTAAGTAATAAGTAATTCAAAACCAGGTGAATTTACTATGATGACATAAACGCAAAGAAACTGAAAATATGTCCAATTAAGAAATTCTGTGTCTCCATGAAAAATTGAAGTATGTGGCAAAATGAGCTACTGAAATAGGAAAAAAAGCAATAATATTAGATCAGCAAAGTGGGATACAGTCATCGAGATGGCTTCTTGGATTTTTCCAGTGCATTTATCAAAATGGTCATTATTTCATATTGCTTGGGAAAGCTTTAGTACGCACATTTTCTAGTTTCTGAGAGTCCAAAGTAATGATGCTCAAAAAAAAAAAAAAGGTGAGGAAAAGGGTATTCTCTTTCCCCCATCTTTTTTCCTCTTTAAATGTTTTTCATCTTTATTATTTAGTAAGGCGTGACTTAAAAATAAATCTTGATTTTTACTTTAACAGTACTGTAACAGGAAGAGGGATGATAATTTTCCCCCAAAGGCTTAGAGGACTTGAGTTGGAATATTACTTCGGTTGTGATGGAGACATCTTTTTCTGATGCGTGTTTGTCGGAGTTTTTTTGTCAAATTTGTGTTAAAAATACA
The DNA here is from genome assembly GCA_003697955.1 of Calidris pygmaea. Taxonomy (NCBI): domain Eukaryota; kingdom Metazoa; phylum Chordata; class Aves; order Charadriiformes; family Scolopacidae; genus Calidris; species Calidris pygmaea. Next base: position 521,088 of record QJSC01021738.1, on the reverse strand, counting down.
AAACAACCATGATCTGCAAACAGCGTGGCTTAATGTACTTACGTATTTTGACTGCTTTGGTTTTATCTCATTGCTTCAAGTCATTAGCTTCCTACTTGTTCTTCAGTCATCTACTGAGTCTTCTAGAGCAAGGATGGAATTTATGATGTTAAAAAACCCCCAAACAAATAATAACATTTCTTAAAAATCAAGAAATCTTAAAAAAGTTCAATGAAAATGAAACCCCTCCATATCCTTTCTATACACTCCATACAGAAACAATGACAAGGAATTCAGAAACCCAGTTATCTTTCAAATTTCATCATCTCATTGCAGAACATTTCAATGAGAAATTCAGTAGCATGTGTTTGTAAAAATCCCACTTTAAAATTAGCTTTATGACCCACTCATGTTTAAAACGCTTATCATCTCTATATGGAGAGGAATAAATACTGTTCTGTAAGAGGTGATTGATGATAGAATTACAAACGCAATAGTCATGGTGATTAGCAGAAGCTGGAATGGAAGCTGGATAAGAGAAAAGAAATTATATTGTAGAAGAAATGCACCATTACAAAAGAAAAAAAGCATACTAGTTGAAGGGAGAAAGGGGTTGACAAGAGGTTGGATAAAAACAATACTAAAATATAATGTACTGCTTTCAGTTTCTCTTTTCTCACTTCACTGTCCATATTTCTTTCTGATTTTCCATATTTCTTCCATCTGTCAGAGCAGAACTTGATCTTTCATGTCTGTGGATTAATGTTGCTCTTGTTATTTCTAGCAGAAGAGAAAAAGACCCACTAACCTTTATCCAACTTCCAGTAAGAGAAAGTATCATTGCCCCGGGCCCAAGGCCAATTAGAACCCTGAGATTTCCTTTTCAGCCATAGCGTGGGAGGTTGTAACTCTTCAGCAGACATTACTGCATTTAAAAGCATTTAACAGATATTAAAGAGTTATTCTCTCCCAATGTATTTATTTATTTCTTAGTACCTATGAAACAGTTTAGACCAAGAATTTTCAATAGTTACTCAGTGTTTATGACTGTGGTGCATGCAAGATCACATATTACTCGTTCTCTTCCCTTGTCTAGGTAGATGAGCTATTGCAACTGGAAAAAAACAATAATAAATAAATTTTATAGGTCTTTAGTTCTGTGTGCCCCTGTGCTCCTCAGGGCATGTGAAGATGGGTCTTTGGTGGGCTGATGGCTCTTATTATGGAATAGGTGTGGACTTTGAGAAAAATAATTGTTTGATGTTAATGTTCTTCAACCCTTTGATGTCACCATCTGCCAGAATAATATTAATTCTTTCCCCAGTCTAACACTTCATGGAAGCCGTCAGTGGGCTCGCAGAGCTGAGAGCAAAGGTTGAGTGTCATTTGCCAAACTTTGGGGCTGCCAAGTGGCATGTGCTGAGCACCAGGCTCCCCGAGGTTGGTCTCTCTCTTTGGCTAGGGTGGTCTTTGCAGGGCATTCGCAGAGCAGGGTTGCGGACTGTTTTGCACTGTGTGCCGGGATGTCTATCTGGACTTCCAGAAGGGCCACAGCACTATGCTCAGAAACAGCTTGAGAGTTCCTTGAGAGTCCTCAGAAACAGGAAAAAGACCTCAGGTAAATGGAGGTAAAACGGGCACGGCACTGCGATCTGCACTGAGGGCTTCTGTACAGCTGCCTTCTGCTCTGCAGTGGTGGCCTCTCTCCAGCATCACTGTCTTGATCTCCTTTGCAGCAGGAATGCCCCAGCCTTCCCCTTCTGGCATGAAGGGTTGCAGATGGAGGGAAGGAGCAGGGGCTGCCTCTACAGGAGGAGACAACTGGATCCCAGCATGCAAGGGCGGGCTCCTGCTCTGCCCTTAACTCAGTTTCAGCCTCCCACTGACCTCCGTTGATCCTTCAGCTCACCCTGATCACACCGTCAGCCCCTCCACTCCTTCCCATACTTGCCCTCTCTAGATTTGCACTTCCCAGCAGAGCCTCTTTCTTCTTCCCTTTACCCTTTCCCTGTTCAAGGGAGACCGAATACGAATGTATTTCACTCTAAACCACAGCCAAACCTTATAGCTAATGCACCTTGGACTGACAATGGGGCTTTTCAAAGTTCTATCTGCTACTTCCCTTTGCTAGAGATGTTTCTAGCCCTAGAAGGTTTGCTTGGACCCCAAATCTAAGAGGTCTCCAGCCACGCTGGGAATGAGCAACCCATGAGCTGGCTTGCTAAGGCCTTGCCCCTCTTGCCTGAACCCAGGCACCCCCTAAACCTCCCTCTCTCGCTGTACTGAGCTCAAGATGGCCAGTCTGATAGGTGGTAGTGCAGCCTGCCACGGCTCTGTGAAGCAAAACAGAAAGAAATTGTGGAAACCCTCACTTTGATTTCACTCATTCTGGTGTCTCCAGTTCCTGGCACTTAGACCTCCATCACGAAACACATGCACCCAGAATAGGGCATCCTTCATGCCAGAAAATGGTTAGAAATTGAATTTAACAAGAAGACAGGACAGGCTGCATGCAGTAAGAGCAGGGCATGGCCAGACAACCATACTGATCAACAACTTGACATACTACCAGCCCGTTTTATCCCTTTATCTGTTTTCTCGTATTTGTTTCTCCTTAAGCCACCTAGATCCCCCCCTTTCCCTGCTGTTTCTTCTTCCCCTAAACATCACATAAATCTAGTGCAAACCCCAAATTATCTTCTCCTGCATCCCATAATGGTCCCATAGCCTTAGGCAGAAACCACCCCCCTCAGTTATGAAGCTGCTTTTGAAAGCCTCTCCCCCTGACTGGTCTTGATGGGCTTTTCCCTGTACCCTGGGGCCGAGGCTCTCCTGGAAGAGTCCTGGGAGGGGCTCAGAGAGGTTGTCCCTTCTTGTGAGTCCATAATTTGGGTTCCCACCTGCCCTTGTGCGACTGTGCTCCTCAGGGCTTATGGAGATGGGTCCTTGGTAGGCTGATGGCTCCTGGGATGGGAGCCTGGGAGCAGCCTGGCAGGGTGCTGTTAGGGTTCCCTTTCCTGTCATCATCTTCCTGTGCTCCTTTGTGGGTGTGCAGATGAGCTTTCATCACACAACCTAACATTATGCCCTGCAAAGGGGGGTGCCTGCAGAAGGGATCTGATCTGAATTTAACACAAATTCAGCTCTACGCTCGTAGCTCATGAACTGATCGTGGTTAGTAGCAATCACAATTAGAAATAAGTAATTGAGCGCAGTAAGGCCAAATGTATGCATGTGCGTATCAAGAAAATCAGTCAAGAAGATCACAACCTTGAAAAGTGGTCTTTGTCATTGTTCATCGTAGCCATGTCCTGCCACCTCCTGAAGTCTGGCTGTGTCTGACCCCTTTGCTCACCTTTTTTAGCGTGTAGTACAGGAACCTCCTTTTTTCATTTAAGTTCGCTGAGTTGCAGGAATCTACAACTCAGGGAACAGCAACTTTACTCAGCCTCATCAGAGGCATATAAGGGATGCTATTAAAGCACTTTGTTCTAATTTTCCTGATGAACAGAAACATACCTGTGTGTGAAAGGGAAAATATGCCTTGGTTCTCTCAGGAAGAGAGATCTTCTTGCACAGCAGAAAATTACGAGATGTGAAGGCGCGGTGGACACCAACTCAAATAGCATTTGCTTTCTGTTGGTTCTCATCCTGCCGTGTTTAGCCCTTTTAAGGGACCAAATTACTGTTTTTTCATTTTGATTCTCGCTGATGAGTGCCTCAGGTTTCCCACCTGTAAGTGCCTAGTTGCCTCCTGCAGGCCTGTGTAGGCTGGAGCAGAGCATCCCATTTCTGCTGGAAAAGGGCAGTGATGAACTGGTGTAAACATGCCAGAACGAGCAAGGGGGTTTGCATACGTCTGTGGAGGAGAAATTTGCTATAGGAGTAAATAAAAAGCTAAAAGCTAATGAAAATAGAACAATTCACATTCAATGGCATGAACTAGACTACCAAATAGACTAGAGATTGCTGAATTTATCCCAGGAATAGGTGATCAGTTTGGGAGTTATATTTCTTGCCACGTTCCGAAAGGCTCGGGTTTAAACAGAATACAACCTTTCCTTCATGACATGGGAGGAAATAACTTTTAACGGAGTTTGAGGTTGGCACAAAGGCTGAAGGCATAGTAAATTGAAAACTGGACAGAGCACCCACACAGTGCAGTCCTGGTTACTTGGGTGACTATTTAAAGTGTGCCACTTTGCATTTAGTTTCACTTTAATTACAATTTCATTTTATGGAACAATTTTATTTTTTATCTTTATTCATTCAATTTTATAATTTCTATTGTATGTGTTAATATTTAATTTTACTTGACCCTGTAAGTGGTATTAAAATGCATCTGAAATCAAAGGGCACAGACCCTACTTTTGAACGGGCGATCCCATTCAAAACCCTTGGGAAGCTGTGCAGAGTGATAGGGATCTGAGTGAGCAGACAGCTGAGTGTGAGAATCCACTGCAAGGTTAGGGCACAAAGGGTTAATGTGATGAGGAGCAGCAAGTAAGTTTTAACTTTATTAGCAGAATGGATGGGAGCAGTCCTGCATTACTGTGTATGCTTTTATGTCCACGGGAAAATTTGAGGTGCCTTTTAAAAAGAGGCACAGATTTATTAAGGAGGCTGGAAGAATACAGTAAGAAACCTAAAGATCTCAGTCTGTTTAGTGTGTCAAGAAGAAAAGCAAGTGTGTGAATAACTTTCCTGAAATGTAATGGCAGGTGTTAAAAGGGTCTTAATCTTGCTGAGAACAGCAAAGCAAGGGCACCAGCAGCTCTAAGCTGATGTCAGAGCAATTCAAATGAGAAAAGAGAAATGACTTCTTAAGTGATGATGGTTTAATACTGGAGCAGGATATCAAAAGAATTGGTTCTTTCTGTCACACATCATGACTAGATGCTTTTTCTTCTGGGGAGCTGTGCTCTAGCCAAGCATACATTATGCTTGAGAAAAACATAAATGACTGGTCTTCATATGGAGATGACTGTGTGAACTGTAATTGTTGATGATGTACAGGTGGTCTGATTAAAATAGGAGGGTCTCATTTGAGGCTATTGTGGCCTTACCCTCAGTGATTCTCCTGTATGCTGGGCTGACTTGGCTTAAGACTGCTAGAACAAACTGTAGTGGCATCCAGAAGCCTAACTAGATGTGTTCCCACAGGAAACGAGGTGATTGCAGTAGACTGGAAGGGGCTGAAAGATGTGGACCAAATCAATATGGACAGCACCAGTTCTCTGCATGGCAGCAGCTTCCATCGACCTTCCACTGAGGTGAGTGCCTGTCCCAGGCTTTCTTACCCAGGGGGATCAGAAAGTTTTGATGCTTTCTGAGTTCAGAAATGGGTGTTTTGCCTCACTGGGGCATCAGTCTGGGAGAGGGCCAGAGTGCTGGTGTGCACCTGAGGGTCGGGCTTTCGTATCTGTGCAGTTTGGCTTGCACTGAATAGAGTTGAGTCACTCCCTTCAGAATATCCATGGTGAATAAGAATTTGCAAATGAAAGTGCCTTTAACCACTCGTGGCTGAAGTGGAACAGAACATGGATAACTCTGTGGCAGTTCTGACAAGCCTGTAGGTCTGCATTCCTTGAGTAATGGATTCATTGAAATGTCCAACACTATGTCTGTCCCAGCTTCTGCAGCGCAGCCATAAAACCTTTTGAAGAATCACATTTGTCTCCATTTTGATTTTTAGGGGTGCGTTTACTAGTAACTCGCTGACAATTGATTTCCCGTGCAGTATCTCAAGGGCTGGTTCATTTGGTGTTCTGAATTATTGCAGCTTCTGCAATCTTACGTACCTGAATTTTCAGCTCTGTAAGGTTCAGTGTATGCAGTCATGACTAATAAAAAGGTCAAAGCTATTTTAAACACATAATATTTTAGAAATCACAAATAACGTTCACAAATGACATTAACAAATAACGTACAATTTGCAAAACCTTCCAAAGTGCTAATGTGTAGGTGTTTTTATTTCCTTCTTATACCTTTCTGGCTTTGAATGTAACTCCAAGAAACTTTGAGTGTCGCCGAATCCTGGCAGAAATTGTGGGGCCCAACCTTGTGTGGGAAATTCAGTTAAATCAAATGCAGATCTAAAAGTCAATGAGCGTAAACTATACCTCAGTGAACATTCTGATTTATGTGAATAGATACCAGAGGTGTAACTGGTTGATCTATGTTTTCCTGAGCGTCCACATCCCAAACCCAAGATGTTGTGTTGTGAGTTCTCCCAGCTGGAGGAAATGCAGGGTAATTGGTGATTGTAGTGGCTGATGTGGGCAATGGACGTAGTGTGCAAGGGGAAAGTGGGTCAGAATGGACAAACTGGAAAACTACAAGAAGAAAATAAGTCTGTAACTTGCTGTATTCTGCTCAAAATACGTAGGTACTGTAGCTCCTCCTTGTGTTAGCCTCAAAGTGATGCAGGTCCCACGCAGGGGTGCCAGCATTGCAGCATTTAGCAAAGAAGAGCCGTTTGAAGGGGAGCCTTATCAAAAGGTGTTTGCTTTTCTCTCTCTTTCTCTCATCCTGTTCGCTATTGTACCTTCGAACACCATGGTACCTACAGACACCATAATCAACAGCAGGGAACAAAGCCAGCTTGAAAGACACAAGTTTTTTTTTTATAATACACCAGATAAAGTGCTGGCTGTTGATTATGGCAAAATGCTAGAGAGGTGCATGGATGGTTGCTTGCGACTTGTGTGTTACACTAACGTGATGCCCTTCTTTCCTTTCTTTAGCAAACACGGACAGATTTCTCCTGGGATGGTATCAACGTGAGTATGCGTCAAACCGCTGTTCAAATTTCTAGTCATAGGAAGACCAGGACTTGTCTGTCACTGGATACAATGGAGACCAGAATGGAAATGACTGAATACCTTTAGTGTCACTGAAATTCTGGGAATTTTCTAAGATTCAGAGGATGGTGATGAATTTTTGTTTACCTCTGGGTCTTTTGCTGTCTGGCAGGTATTTAGATCTGCAGGTGGCTGTCCTGTCCACCACCTGTCCTCTTTGGGACAAATGCGTGTCATTTCATATGTTCTCTTTTTGGGATTTCTGGGCACTGCTAGATGAAAAAGCTGTCTGTCCACGGTAGTCTTTGATTAGAGCATCATTTGATCTTCTCCAGGAGTTTGGGAGAAATATATCCCTCATTTGCGGTTGCATACAGAAAGTAAAAGAATTCTTAATGTCCCCTGGGGGAGATGGTCAGCACCAGTTAACTTCAGTTAACAAGTGGAAGAAGAAACAAGCAAGCATTTTAATAACACGTGAAAAGATGCCATGAAAAAATATGATTTTATTTTTTTCTTTTTCACTAATGCAAAAAGAGCATGCAGAAAAGGGAATAATGCATATTAGTGCTACCAAATTATTTTTTCTGCTCTGGAGGCTTAAAAAAACATGTTCACATAAATTAGCATTGATGTTGTTTTGTGTTTTTTTTTTTTTATTCTTGGAAAGGCAGCTTCTTATAGCTACATTTTTGGTATTGTAAGCATTTTCAAATTCCAGATACTTTCAAAACTTTTAAACATTGGTCATTTTCTGGTTCTCTGTGGTTTGAAAGCACAGCTAACCCTCCCCGTACTGACATCTCTTTTCTTGTGGCACTTATGGCTTGGGATCTTTTGCCTGTTGTGCAGGAAAATTATGGTGCATGCAGCAACTCTCTAGAAGAAATTTGGCAGGTTTTCCCTCACTGCACTTCTGTCTAGCTCAAATAAAGGTACACAAAGTCATGTATCCTTAAAGACAGTACTTACGTGCAGTTCCCCCTTTTCCAACCCATTCTGACTCCATAGAGCTCTTTCCTAATGCAGCTCTTTCTGCGTGTAATTCTTCTTTGGTATCAAAGCTGGCTCATGAATTTCCTCCCCTTCCCATTCATTCCTGCCTTCATGTCATAGCTCTCCAGCCTCGTAGTGGTAGAGACCTTGTGGTAGAGACCTTCTGCAGTTCACTTTCTTTTCTGGACCATTTCCCATGAGGTGTCTCACGGGACAGCCCCCAGGCTGTCTTGAAACAGACGGGTGGATACTGAAGAGCAGCACCCAGGCAAGAGTGACCAGTGGGGGCACAGTTGGATATTCTTCAACCAGCTTCATCACCAAAGAAAATGCGTCACAGAACAAGGGCTGCGTTCCCAGCTACACCTTTCACTTTTTAACCGTTCTTCCCCCTGCTTTCTGATTTCTGCACTTTGCATGTTACACACAGACGTTCCTGGCTCCAAAGCTACAGGACACCTTCGCCGCTGCATTTCCACTCAATTTCCAGAGAAACTCGCCTCTCATGTTTTCGGAAGTGACTGGGATTATACACCGTTCAGCATCTTTACAATGCCTTCCTTTGCCTCCAACTATTTGTCTAGTTATTGCTCCTCTGACGTTTCATGAGATTTGTGTCTGTGACCAAATGCTTGCTTCGTGTCAGGATTTAAAATTCCCAGTGTCATGGTCACCGCTTTTGAGTACCTTTGTGTTTGAAACATGCTGGGCTTGATTTTCAGAGAGGTTGAAATGAAGAGCAGAAGCAATGCTTGTTTAGCCCTTGTAAAAATTAAGCCTCATATGCAATGCCTGGCATCTCTGAAGAAGCCTGATGAATTCATCTTGAGGGACTGTGTTTTATGATGATGTTTGTGGCTGCTGCCTGTCCCAGTACTTTCTTGTCCTTGTTATTCAGGGACTGAGGATGAACATAGAGAATAGAGTAAAGGGAATGAAGCAGAACTGTAGACCTCATTTCTTTAGAGGTAGTTGTAGGTGCTTGAAAGAGGGTGCATCACTGATATGGTGAAAACCAAAAGTATCATATAAAAATTAGTATCTGTAGTGTGATGCATTACCGTGCCTTGCCTATCACATTGTCAGCTCCCCACTGTCAGCTCCCTGAATTGTCCATCAGCCATGTCCTGCATCTCTAACAAAGAGTTGGGAACAGTGCAGCATGTCTACGGAGGACTGGCAGCAGCCAAAGGGGGGCTTCTCACAGCCTGCTTCTGCCTCTCCCACTGACCTTGCCATGCTCAGTCCCAAAACTATGCAATATCCAGTCCTGGTTAAATGCCCTCTCATTTTTCCTCCCTTTCTTTTGTTCTTTTTCTTGTTGCTTGCTTCTGCTCCTCATCTTCCCCCTACCTTCTGGAATCCTTAAACTGATTTCTCACTTGAATTCACTTCCTTTTCCCCTTTCTGTATATCATTTCTTCATGCTCTCTCTCTTTTCAGCTCTCCATGGAAGACACGACCTCCATCCTCCCCAAGCTGAAACGCAACTCCAATGCTTATGGGATTGGGGCTTTGGCTAAATCATCTTTCTCTGGTGAGGTCCTCAAAATTTGCGTTTATCCTTGGCAGTTCCTCTCCACAGGCCTTTGTGCCTCTTCCCATATCCCTCTGTTGCTCTCCCCTTCTGTTGCTCCTTTCTGACTCTTGCCTTTTTGAGGCCTTAGAGGAGTCTCCGTCACCGTGGTTCTAGATGCAGAAATCTCTTAGTTGTTACCCTATCAAAGAACAGATTTGTCTTACTCCTGTTGGCTTCTTGCTGTGCACCACCAGCTCAGACATCTTCAGTTGCTCCCCCTCAAACAGTCTTGGGTTTAACCCCATTTTCTGTTTCTTAGTGTGTTCACTTCCAGCTTCATCCTTCATGCCCAGCCCTGTCCTAAATGGATTCTAGGCAAGGAAGGAAATGGTCTTTCGTATTTGGGGTTTCCTTTTTCCCCCCGTTCTGAGAGCCGGTCCGAGGAAAGATGGAGAAACTCTCCCGGAGAGTGATACAGTGAAAGATGGGAGACACCCACCCTCAGGCCTGAGCCCCGTCAGCAAAGGAGGGGAGAAGCTCCACTTCCAAGAGAGGTGAACAGCATGGCGGACAACCCTGGAGCTGTGTAATAGCCCCTCCTTGTTTTCTAATGTCTGGCCCCTTAGGGATATCTCGCAGCATGAAGGACCATGTCACAAAGCCAACGGCTATGGGCCAAGGCCGCGTGGCCCACATGATTGAATGGCAAGGCTGGGGCAAGGGTAACAGCCAGCAGCAGCAGCACACGCATGAGACAGCCCGCAAGGACGCTGATGCCTACTCAGACCTGAGTGACGGTGAAAAGGAAGCCCGGTTCCTTGCAGGTAGCGCTAACTTCTTGGCATGTGGATTGGAATGGTTGGGATGTCCCAGAGCAGAATTCCTGAGAGACCAAAGTACAGGAACCTGAAAAAAAAAACCAAAACCCACGCTCGGGGAGGTGGGGGGGAGCTGTGGGTGGTTCAAGTGGCAGGAGGAGATGAGAGACTACGGTTGGAGTATTGCTGATGGAATGCGAAGTGGAGAGGGTGAGGGCTGATGGGTGTTGCTGAGATAGGACAAGAGTGGGGCAGAGTGACCAAAAGGTGAGGTCAAAGCGGGTGGTGAGAAGCGAAGGCTTTCACACGTCGCTGCTTCCCCTCCCTGTCTCCTTCGGTGCAGGAGTGATGGAGCAATTTGCCATTTCTGAGGCAACTCTCATGGCCTGGTCCTCCATGGATGGTGAGGATGTGAGTGTGAACTCAAATCAGGAGAACCCAGCAGGCAACTACTCTGAGAACTATCAGGAGCTAATGGAGAGCCAAGGTGAGCCGCAGTGCCTCTTGCTAATCTTGAAACGCCCCTTTCCTGCTCTTGTTGTCGTGTTGCTCTCTTTCCCTCTACCCTGTTTTATTCAGGGTAGCCTCAGTTTTGGGGATTGGGATCTAGCAGGTTTTTGTAGAGCTGTCCGAGGAATCTATTCTTGACTGGGAAGCTTCAAAGCCCAGTTCCTTTGCCCTTTTTCGGCACAAGTGGGGAAAGCTATCAGCTCTTGCAGTCAATTATGGTTATAATCACGTTATCTACTCACTGCCTAGAACTATCTTTTCTCTTCACCCTCCTCCCCTCTAAAGGATTTATCTACCCTCTACAGGACAGTGCCATGGACAGGCAACCAAGCTATCTGCCTGAAGGAGCCAGCTTGGCCTAGAGAGGGTGTCTAACTGTGCGTTGTTTCCCTCCTTTACTTGCAGAGCATATGGCCCAGACGCAGTATGACAGCTGGCCTCATTCCTACGTCTCGCAGGGCATGTATTGCTTAGGTTCATCTGATGCCTGGGAGACCAGTGACCAGTCCCTCATCGCCTCCCCAGCGACCGGCTCCTACTTAGGCCAGAATTTTGATGAGTCCCAGACAAACCTTCAGGAGAGCATCCTGATTCAGAGCAGCCTTCTCCAGCAGCAACAGCTGCAGCAACAGCGGCAGGAGCAGAACTTCATCCAGAGCACGGGGCTGGTCCACGTGTGGCCCCTGCAGACTGCTCAGGGTGGGGGTGGGGCTGAGTCCAGCACGTACATGGAGGACCACATTGAGGATGAAGGGAACCCACGGCTGGAGAAGGCTCCTCTCCTAAACAAGAAGCCCTCTCCAGAGGAGGATGATGCAGTGTGCCGGGACCTGGAATCACTGTCTCCTCGAGAGGAGATGGAACATGCTGCACTGAGCCGCAAAGTCTCAGACGTCACCTCCTCTGGGGTGCAGTCCTTTGATGAGGAAGAGGGAGAAACAAACAACTGATGCTTTCTGTGAAGTTCTCATCACTGCTGAACAAAGAAAGGGGTGGCAAGGAATGAAATGACAGGGATTCTTCTCTCCAGCTCCCCATACTTCCGAGCAGACACACCTTCCATTCCTGACATTTAATTATTTTTTTAAACAAGTGCAAAGTCTCAAAGTGATTGACACATGAAGACCTCTTCTTCCCCTCCACCATGGACACGTATTTTCGATTTTCATTGCTGTGGGCAACACATGTGAGGTGCTTGGAGAGATCTGGATTGGTAAATCATTTCTAAATATTTTTAATACAAAGTCTTGGCTATGGATACGAACTCTTCTGGTACTGGGGGTATGGCTGATGAGACAGGCTTGGTATAGAGAGCGGCTACATGGCTAGAATCCATTGTGGCAGAATGGATGTTGCTGTGTGGACCCTTTGATAGAATATATGAATATAAACTGGGTTAAAATGAAGATAATGGCTTTACAAATAGCAGATTGCACTAGTATTGTGGTTGTGGCTGATACAGAGGATAAGGCTATATTCAGTACAGACCGTACCGAGTTTGGAAGGTTCTCTGTGTAACCAGATCCTCGATAGCACCTTGATCTGAAATTGCAGGCTGGGTGGATGCAAGCCACGCTCCGTGGGCAGGGGCTGTGCTGCAGGACAGATGGTGTGGCTCTGCAGGCACGGCTCCGCCGCGGCGAGGAAGGACGGATGCAGATACGAATCGAACCCCGCTCTCAGATGTTCACGCTTTGGTCTCTTTCTAACCTTTCACGTGTTTGCTTCTCTCTTTGACATTTCCACCTTCCCAGGAGCTGGCAAGAGCGGTGTGTCTTTTTTGGCACTGGGCACTGGATGCCAGTGGAAAGGACATTTTCAGCTACGGAGATAGTCATAAAAAGCTGACTCTTGCAGGGGGCTTGAGAACATGTCCGTCTTGGTGCTGCTGCTGTATCCTTCTGTCTTTTCCCTTGCCAGCAGTATGGGGAGACCCAGAGAGTAGGCAGCTGATCCAGGAACAGCGTGTACAGCTATGAGATCACAGATAATCCAGTTTACATTGGAGTTTTCCGTTTTGGGGTTTTTTTTAACCTTTTTATATTGCTGGGTAAGTGTTCCTAACAAAGCAGTTAACGGTGGGAAAGGCCTGTACTCCAGTCATCACTTAACAGAAATACTGCACCTTTCCCATTTCTGCCACTCCTTCTGCAGTGCCAAATGTAGCTGAAGGAAAAGGGGTGAGAGGAAGTTTTTTCCTCCTATTTATTTCTTCTTCCTGCCTATATTTTCTTCTTTTGTTTCCCTACCCCCAAGCAATGTAAATAGTGCTCACTACTTGGTCTGTTTGTTTTTCCCTCGCATCTCTTTCTTAGGAGTGGAGAAAGCTAATTTCAGGAGTTTTCCCTATTTGTACGGGTTCTATATTTTTTTTGTTAAAAAAATACGGTTCATTGACTTAGGGGGAATTTGGTCGCTTGCAATTCCTCGCCATGTTTCTACAGACCTCCTTTTGCGGGGGGGGGGGGTGAGAGGAAATTGAAGAAACTGTCATCTTTTAAGCTCTCACCAGAAAATAAACAGGGGCAAAAGCAAAGGTAAAAATTGTATGAGGCTGTCAATTTTGCCAGAGGACTGAACAGAACCAGCAGAGATTATCCAAGTGCTGAGTTTTAATTGCAATACCTCTTGCGAGGAAGCATCAGCAAAGCATGGGTTTAGATCAGATGCTAGATCTGGTGAGCTGGAGGAAGGAATTTGCCTGGACGCTGCCATACTGTCCCAGGGGCAACTCTTTCTCACTTACTCTGACTCATATCTACGCTGTTTAATTCATGATACATTTGTCTCTTCTTTGCCTCCTCTTCAGGCTCGGTGTATTTTTTGGATGACAGGAGAGTGACACATCCTCCTTTCCTGATTCAGGTTTAGTCCCAGCGTATTTGCAGGGAAGAATGTCTGAGGAGAAAAAAATATGACTGAAGTAGTATCATCAAGTGTCAGAGTTCAGACAGCTCCTGGCAAGCAAAGCAGAGGATGTCCAGGAATTATGGAAAGTACGAATGGGACTCTCAGGTAGAACTTCACCCCACTCAGCTTTCTCCCCCTTAGACAGGCAGCTGCATGAAGAGGGTCTCCTCTGTGAACGCCCAGGTCTTTCCAGCTGAGTCCACCTCAAGTGGATCTGTCTTCCCTCTCCATTGCACCTCTAAAGGAAAGACCTTTGGGATATTTAAATAAAGACCGATGATTCGGTGTAGGTAGGAGATAAAAGTTTTTGTGACCACCTTTTTTTTACCCATTTGCTTGGGCTTGCTTACATCTCTCTAAGGAGGTAGGTCTTGTCCCGAATGATGACCTTTCAATATCTCTTTAAAAATGTTTACACATTCAGATGCTAACCTCCCCTGGGCAGGAGGGCCAGTGCTAGGTCATTGTCCTGAACTGGTTTGGGTCTAGCCATGGAGCAAGGCCTAGGAAATCTCACTATCAGAACAGGGAGGAGGGGCAAGTGCCAAGAGCACCCCAGCAGATGACAAATGAGTAAGTGTTAACCTCTTCTTATTTCTTTTTTTAAAAAGCCTTCAGGGAAACAAAAATGGTCGGGTATGTTCCTTTGTGGGAGAAGATTTGGGTGGCTTATTGCTTTTTTCTCCAAACCATTTTGTTCCCATGTGCCTCTCCAGGACCAATCTGGATGTTTACGGTAACTTTAAGAGTAGCTTCTAATGATCCCTCTGTGTTGTTTACAGGATTGGGACAAGTGGGTCAACTTGTCCAGGGCTTCTTTTTCTTTTAATGTGGACATGTGGTATGTTTACTGAGATGTCTGATTGATGTCTAGAAGATGTACATTATCTCCATGCAAGGCAGTGACAGGGAGTTATCTAGATGGGAGAAAGTGTGAAAAAAGTTGACCTTATAGAAAATTCTATGGAGCTCAATAGGAAGAGAAAACCTATCTGTAGAGTTTCCTAAACTCTGTGGAATGGGATAGAGAATTATACCCTGCTGTATAATTCCATAACCTGATCTCCAGAAAGTTGTAGATAAAAAGCTGTAGAACTCTCATTCTCTGTGAATTCAGACTAAGTTGTTTTTTTTTCATAAAGGTCTTGACTTTCTGTGAATAATAAAATTTCAGCCTTTTTCTGAAAAAAAGAAAAAGACTATTTTGCATGATCTCTCCCTGGTCCGAAAGAGAAGTGTATCTATGTTTACCAGGAGCTTGACTGGAGAGAGCAGGTCTGCCCATCCAGACTTGCTACCTGAGTGAGCACCTTAAGCTGAACGGGAAAGGCAGTTTGAGTCTCTTTGAAAATGGAAAATGGTTTGTATAACCCGGCCTTTTCTTATGTAACAGGCCTGCTGCTTCTGGGTATCCAGTATAAGAGAGAGGGACCTGGGACCTACTGTACATTTCCCAGAAAAGCCGTTATTATATAGCTACACCTATTCAAACATATGGAAGGCACAGGTGCCTTGTGAGCAAGATTTGGCCTGCAGCTCCTTTATCCTGGTGGGGAGGGATGAGCTGGAGAGAGTCCAGCCAAATACTCAGAGCCCAAAGTGAATTTGTGAAGCTGAAAACAAGAAGGAAAGGTAAGCTCAGTATCCCTGATCTACAGTTACTAAGAAACTGAGCCCTGCTGTTCATTTACACAAAGCCCTTGTAAAGCAGAGCTGCACTACATGAAAATGTTGGGTTTTCTTGAAGCAGCAGAGGTAGAGGATTCCCATCTTTCCCCTCAGGCCTTTGTCTTCAACAGGAACTTGTTGAAATTGTGCTGAACACAAAGGAAGGCTTAAATGCAGGTACCCTAATGAAAAAAGATCTCTGATTCCACTGCAAGAAAATTCTCTCTTGTTCTTTGTCCCATTATTGCTCATATCTGATCAGTAAAAATTTCTTAAGTTTTTTTTTATATTAATCTTTACATGCTTTGTGAGCTCTCTTCAACTCCATTACCTCAGGCTCTGGGATGGAGAAGTCAATCTGCTTCTTTCAGTTCCTGTGCCTCTAAATCATTCTCTTCTTCTGGGAAGCTGCTGACGAGTCACCCACTTGCTTTCTTCCCACTTTAAAAATTTTAGCATCACCTTTCATGATAGGCTTGCACCAGAGAACAGAGTTTAGCCTTATCTCTAAGCTGAGCTGCTGTGAAGGAGGCAGCCCTCTGCCCTGGCTCTGCTCACCTCCCTCAATCCTTGTGCAGATGCTGATGCACAGCTGACCCCACAGCAAGCCACTGCACTTTTACCCTACAATAACTAACCCAGTCCCCTATCAAAATAAGGTTTTCAGTGGAATCAGCTCCTTGTATTGTTTCTTGGTGGGGCAAGCATCACTGAGCATATTCATCGTAGGAATGTATTCTTCACATCATGTTGAAGAATGTTTCTTTGGTTGCTGATGCAACTTAAATTGGCTTAAGCTGGTTGTGAAATACGTGTCTGATAAGAAAGAATCCAGCTGGGGTACCAGGGAGGACATATACCAGCGAGCTAAACCATTGCAATTGGGCAGGAGGAGATGAATAATTTGATATACTCACGGAATTAATAAAATTAACATGCACACATCTCATTTACACTCAGTGATTACACTCCATGGCAGCTAAAGACTCTTATAAGTCCTCTCCTGTAATTGCAAGAGGCAGAGCCTTGTGCAGGAGTGAAGCACAGCTGTTGGAGGTGAGGTTTATCCCTATCTTTAAGCCAATTCCAGGTTGGTGTGAGATGCAGAATGGCACTTCACGCCTAGACGGAGCCTGTGCATGATGTACTGTGTACAACAATGACTAAAATAGATCAGTTGTGGGCCCAGAAAAGAGAACAGGAGAGAAGGAAACTGATCTTTTCATTTGACAGAGGTATGAGGTATGGTGGTGAGGCAAGGTAGTGTGCACAGTGCAGGCTGAGGGCACCGATGTGTGTTCTGTGCAATGGCAAGAAGTCTAGCCAGAGAGGGAAAGACATTGAGAGACAGGCTTGGGAAAAAGACCAAGAAAAGCTTGATGTCTTATGTTTATACAACACAGGTAGGAAGCTTTGTGTAGGCAGAATGAGCCCAGGTGTAGAATTGCTATACAAGCTGTAGCTTCAGGACTGGTGCAGCTTATGGTACTCCTTGGTCCAAGCCACACTTCTTTCTGCAAGACAGTGCTAGGAAGATCTCCCCAAATTTGGGCACCTACTGGCTTTATCATCTTCTAAAAACAGTTCACAATTTGCTTAATTCTTCAGGGGAATCGTATAAGAAATACACTAACTTAGTCATCGTCCAAATGAAGTTAGTGTGAGTTCTGTTCTCATTGAAAACATGAAATATCTAAATTTAGCTCATTTTGCCTTAATTGTTGTATTGTTAATTGCCTAGAAGGAGAAACAAACTAAAATAAATCACCTCTAAATGCTGTAGAGAGCAGAACAACGTTGTCATAGTGTAAGCTCTTCCTTCTAATTTTTCCCAGATGGAATTTCCCGTGTTCCTTGTTCAGACAACTCTAAACAAGCAGGCATTTCCCTTAAACTAACTGTTTGACCTTTTCCAAAAGTAAAAACAAAAGGAGAAAAGAAACAAACAAATCAGTTCCAATACAGAGATTATCAGCAGCTGGTGCCCTTACATGTAGAAAAATATAGGTAAGTAATAGCTTCATCTTGGATTCTCCTCCTCTGTATCAATCTGACAGGGAAAGATTTCTATGCCATGGCTCAGGGAAAGGAAAAATAAACAAGGAGAATGTGAGTAAAGTAGTGCCTGTTAGAACTCCATGTCCGTGTAGGACAGCCTGCCGTCGTTAAAGCACAGTCTCAAATACGAATCCAAGCTGTAAAGTCAACGTCAGGTGCCTGTCTTGTGCCATAGGCTTTCCCCAGGATAAGCAGTAGTGAACCTGCACGGGAGCAGAAGAGGACAGCCGGACATCTGTGCCAGATCACTGTCTCTCTTTGTCTCAGAACATGCCATGGAGCTTGGGCAAAGCTACTGGGGACACCGTGCTCTCTCAGCTGCATGGACTGAGCCGGGTAGGGATGAAGCCAAATGGTTATTACGCTAACAAATGGATGTGTAAGACCTGTGCTTATAACATTAAGGTTTATTTCCATCCTTGCACTGACATTTTTCCCCAGCATAGGCAGGACAAAGTGTTACCTTTTCCTTGGGAACCAAGAGAAGCTGTAGTTGGTCTACGCAGTGTTGGTGTCAGTGGTGGTCTGCGCAAGAGAAAATACCTCTGTGATTTATTTCTCCAGTGCAGATACATGTTCTTGGAAGAGGAAAGATTTAGACAGGCTGCGACTCTGTGAGAAAGAGTATGTTTACTAAAACTGTAAAGATTTGTTCAAGAGTGTTATCCTAGACTGGTTTGGGTTGGAAGGGACCTTAAAGATTATCTAGTTCCAACCCCCCTGCCATGGGCAGGACTTACAGCTGCTGTCTTCTAGGAAGAGAGACCTTGCAGTGTTCTGTGGAAAGAGTGCTGCTCTCATCCTCCTCATCTCCTTTGACTGGGGACATTTTAAATGCCCTCTGAAACCTAGTCTTGTTTTTTGCTTTCCCATAAGGGATCAAATGTTCCTGCTAACAGGACAAAAACATCTAAAAAGGCTTTTCTCCATTATGGAGACAAGATCATGCACCAAAGTTTACTTCTAATAAGATAAAAGCATCTAGTCCAGATTCATTGGCCTTCTGGATTCATTTTCATTGGGTGTGGAAATCCAGTCAAGAGTTGGAGGCCGAAAGGTTAAGAACCCTTTTCCAGAGCTCTGCCAAGTTCCCATGAGACTAAGTACAGGTGGACTTCCCTTCATTTCAGATACTGCATGTGTGAGCAATGCAGCAAGCCAAAAGCTCTTTTGCAGGTACATGTTCTTGTTTGGCTTCAATTTTCTTTCTCCAATTTGTGGATGTTGTGCATGTTTGGAAGTCTCTGGGAATCCCTACAGTATAAAATTGGGACTCAAAAGTAATTTTACAAGGAGCAGGATTTCTCTTGTTTGAGCTCTTTTCAGATATGGGTGGGTACAGACTGATGATTTGGGAGGTACAAGGGTGGTGGATGGGAGCCTCAGGGGTGGCATGCAGAATGATTCCTGAGGCATGTTTAAAAGTAACGAAAGGCTTGGGTCTTCAAATGTTGTATTCTCAGTATCTGAAACTGCTTTAGCAGAAGTGTATGGGACAATGGAGGCTGCTGCAAAGCAATTTTAAAGAGCTTCCCCCAAGCCTGTACACATTTTCTGCAGGGGGGGAGGCTGCATGGTGACTATATGTATTCTTTCAAGCTAGTATTTACAGAGGCGCATTGATGTTCGGGGGGAAAGTACTGAATGGAAGTAAAACAAAAAGGGAAAGGGACCCACTAGTGAAAGCTTTTGTCCTTACCTTGTCCCACACTAGTCCTTAATAACTAAAATGAGTCTGATTTGCCTTTGGTCTTCCAGCTCCAAAACATGTTTGCCTGAAATTTTTTGTTGGATATACTTCGCATGTTTTGATAATGTGACTTATGAGATAACACTTCTACAAAGATATATATAAATACATACATGTACAACCACATGCATACATGTGCACACACTACATATAGACTTAGGAGACTAATATGGCACTATACACCTCCATGCCTGTACGTGGCAGCAACCACAGTAAAGGAGGGGAGGTAGCTCAAAATAGCATGTACAGTCCTTTATGGAGTTGTTATTAAACAGAATGTGGTCTTGCCGTCCTGGCTGGTGGAAGTGTTTTATTTCTGTGGGACTGGTTCCAGGGGACTTGCGTCTGAGGAAGGAGGATCCTAGGAAAAGGGGCGGGTCTCAATGAGGTAGCCTGATGGAGGATGTTAAAAAGGATCCACGGTGGCTTGGAGAAGCATCCCAGAGTAGGAAATACATGACACGCTATTTCTCGTTAAGAAGATAAGAACATCACCTGTTTGACTCTACAGGGCTGAAATCTCATGAGCGCCTGTGGCTACCGTGACAGAAATCCCACGCCGTTGTGGCAGATTTGATGATAGAGGGTACCACGTCGACAGGATCCTCTGGTTTAGCCTAGAGTGAGCTCTCCTGTTACGCTGAAACAGCATTTTCCAGGTGATCCGTTTGAGTTGTTCCCGATGTTGGTGACATGCAGACACATCTGGTACGGAGTTGGACAGGAGTTTCACAAGAGCAGGTTAGGACAGGACACAAAGAGGAGTCCGGTGTTGGGGTTGTAAAAGGCACTGGCACTGGGTAGCAAGGCTCTGGGTTCACATTCTGGTTCTAACCCAGCGCTTCTCAGCCTGCTGTCCTCACAGCAGGTCAGGGAGTTGGTGGTGGTTGACCCACAGGGAAAGGAGCATCTCTGCACTTCCAGCATTGTTCTGTCATCTGCTGCTGATTGAGGACGTTAGGCTGTATCCAGTAGTGCTTTGTTTACCATATGAGAATTTTAAGTTCTAGCCGTAAAAGATACCTATTTCCTCGTGAAGATACTTGCACTTTTCCATGGGTTCTTACGGGGGCTAAGAGTGTCACTTGCCCTGCTTAAGGCATAGTATTTCTCACTATCAGGGATATTTAGCTGATCTTGAGTTTACCTGCCTTTGCTACTGAATAGATTCCCACCTACCCCTTGGTATGTATGTCTGCATAATTATGCTCATATAATTAATTGTGACTTACATAAGACACACATACTTAACTCCTTTGGGGGTTTTTTGGTTTCTTTTTTTTTTTTTTCTTTGTCAGTCCTGTAGGTCCCCTAGTACTTGCTTCTGTTTTTTGGTTTGTTGGGTTTTTTTATTCCAAATTGCCTCTAAATTGTCTGTATTTTTTTTTTTTTTAATGTAATGTGCCAAATGAAATCAGTTTTTCCACATATGTGTGAATTGAGTACCTGGGAAAATAACATGTCTCTGGGCCTGGAAGTTGTGCCTCTGCCTAGGAAAAATGTCTTTTTTTCTTAATTTCACATTATGTTACAAAGTTGGTGTCTAGCTGCTGAGTGCTTCGCCTAACAGAACTCTTTTATCATCATGCTAGTCTAGATTTATCCCTCAGTCAAGTACGTCTCCTCTGGATTTAGCTGCTTAGCTCCAACGTGAACCTCATTTTGTGGTAGCTGCCTCAGTCTCTGATCTCCACTTTCTGCTTATTTCTCTGTTTAGACTAGATGGCAAACCTACCATATGTTTCTCTCATGTTACTGTCTTACAAGCTCTCATCTGTTACTTCCAAGTCATTAATGAAAACAGTAAATAAAAAGGGTATAGGACCATTCTTACTGCACACCTGCCAAGGTATTTTCTATACAGTCCCTCAGACACTTCAGATCTTCTGTGCCACAGAAAGTGCAAATTTGACTTAAGCATAAGATTCTGTGCCGTATTTGGTCATAATCCAACCATCTCACAGCTACCATTTCTTCTCACAGCCCATTTACTTAAGTGCACTGTAGATCGGGGGAGGGGGAAGCAGATTAATTTTTTTGGGACAAATGTATTCCTCATAAATCTTCCATTACTGTCTTTTGCAGTTGTTTCTGGGTGGAAAAACTGAAAAGCTTCTAACTTGAGTTTGTGTGACTTTAATTCTGAACATATATCTTAGTAGGTCTTGTATTTTTACCTACTGTTCTTCAAACTAAGTTAGTAGCTCTTCAGTAAACAGCCAGATATTAGGAGCTATTAGATTATTGTTCCTGTTGCCTTTGTAAATTTTCTACTGGAGTTTTCCTCCACGTACTTTGTCCCCCCTAATAAGGAGGACAGTCCTTCAAGTTGGCTAGATTTCAGTAACTGGTTTTACACTTTGCACAGGAAAACTGCTGGGACGTGAGCAAGTGCTCGTTTGAATGGCCAGCGCTTGAACTAGTGATAGGTTTGGCTGAGAATGGCTTCCTTAGACAGCACGCTCATCCCGTGTGTCACACTCATCCACAGTAGTGTACTGTGAGGCTGCACCAGGATTTACTGGCTTCCAGCAAGCTGAGGGAGGGGGAGATGTGGCTCAAAGTACAGGCAAAACAATTGCAAAGCTATCTACTATTGCACACCCGTGATTGGAAAAAGGTGATGTGGTTGTGAGTTGTGTGTGTGAGTACACGTGCACAGGGTTGTCTGTCCAGTATGGGGTGGGGGGGGGCACAAAATGAGAGCCAGTGGTTTACGGTCAGGACCAGTTTAAGCTTGCCTCCCACAAATAAAGCCTTAAAATTTATGCATCACATGGCTTAAGATAAAACGTGTTTTTCTCTGTTTGAGAATACTAATGCTCAGGCATGGCTTTTGTGTGGAAATATTAATTATTGGTCTCCGGCGTTGATTAAATTGTTATGAGAGCTGTGCCCAGATCCTTGATTATGTGACCATGAACAACTTAGTGCTTGCTGTGACAGTATTTTTAATAGTGTGTTTTTAATTATACCCTTCCTGGGGTTGGACTAATTGGCAAAGGGAGATCTTTCCTTGCTCAGCTGGTTATTGCCCTGTCTTGTACTCTTTGGCCACAAAACACACACTTCTCTACAGTGTTTGCATAGCTGGGGAGAGAGGGGGAGTTACTTTTATGAACTCTTGAACTTTTATGTCTGTCACTCTCTCTATTTCTGCTTGTGCTGACTGGTTTTGTCCATATGGTTAACAAAGTAGAGTTTCTTCCAGTCTGAAATATTTTTCCACCCAAAAATGTTATATTGTTGAGGCAAATTTTTCTCCTTGTCCAGTAGTTCCCATCTCCACGTGTTTTCTCCTTCATCCACATCGTGACCAAGTCTCTTTGCGTGTCATAACTACCCAAAGTCCTGTGTGTTGCCTTGTCAACGTTAAGTCTTCCTTATTTTGTTAAAAACAAGACTTCAGCTTTCACATTTAAATGCCGTGGAAGAGTTCAACATTTTGCTAGATTAAAATGTAATAGATAAATTCTTGCCTTCATTAACTGAGTGTCAGTAAACTGGCAATTTATTGAGATTAAGACTACTTTTATCTTGAAGATACAAGGTCAAAGGATTTTTTTTAAGGTTTTTTGTTGTTGTTGTTGGTGGTGGTGGTGGTGGTAGGGTGGCGTTTTCCCAAAATTTCTGCTCCAGTGGAGATTTTTCACTATCCTGTTCTTCTCAGACTGTTATATGCTGGGTACCAGATGTAGTTTAGCAGGTGCTTGGGGTTGAAAATGCTGAACAAGATCAGTTCTATTTTCGTGCTTTGAGTGGTAGTGGCAAGCTTGGTGTAACATGAATCTCTGCCCAAAACAATGATTCAAAGCAACTGTGCATGCTATTTAGGAGAAAAGCAAGCTTCTGTGGTTCAAAACAGCCTCAGAGCTTCTTGTTTTTCAAGCCTCATGCTTGGATTTTTGGGGGCAGATCTGAGATTTGACTTTCTAGCTGAATGGGAAGGCCTCAGTGCTGATACAAATTCTGGGGATATTTTGGGTTGGGGAAAAAATGATTTTTGTGCGTAGGTGGCCAAGTCTGTGCTGCTTGGATAGGATGAGAGATGCAGGAGTGACAGATCAGTGTGACTTTGTTTGCTGGACAAAGGTTTCAAGTTTAAACTTTGAGGGGGCGTACTGGAGTTGCCTGAGAGGGCTCAAGCTCAGAGTTCCCTTGACAACGGTTCAGTGTCGGTTTACTGCAGGTTTTACACCTATTAAAGTACTTGGCATCAGCTTAGTGAAGATTTTATTAGTAAAATGGAAGTGGAAACATCTTCAGCCATCACAAGTCATCTTTGTAGTGTGGTTTTTTTTGTCCCCTCCTGGCTCCCTATACACATTCATGTATGCATACTTTTTCGCAGGTGAGAAAAGGGTGCAGATGAATGCTGCTTCTGCTCGAAGGGTGGGAGCAAACCTGGAATGGATCTGGAGTAATTGCATGGATCTGGAGTAAAGTAACATGGAAGTGCTGGAGCACGTCCAGAGGAGAGCCACCAAGCCGGTGAGGGGTCTAGAGAACAAGTCCTATGAGGAGAGGCTGAGGGAACTGGGCATGTTTAATTTGGAGAAGAGGAGGCTGAGGGGAGACCTCATTGCCCTCTACAACTACCTGAGAGGAGGTTGTAGAGAGGTGGGTGTTGGCCTCTTCTCCCAAGGGAATAATGACAGGACCAGAGGAAATGGTCTGAAGTTGCAGCAGGGGAGGTTTAGATTAGATATTGTGAGGAATTACTTTCCTGAGAGGGTGGTCAGGCACTGGAACAGCCTGCCCAGGGAGGTGATGGAGTCACCATCCCTGGAGGTATTTAAGAAATGTGTAGACATGGCTCGTCAGGGCATGCTCTAGTGCCCAAGATTGTTGGTTTGTGTCTGTTTGTGGGGTTTTTTTGGTTTGTTTTTTTTGGTGGTTGGACTCAATCATAAGGTCCCTTCCAACCACGAAGATTCTGTGATTCTGTAATGCCTCCAAAGAGCAGCAGTAACACTCACCTTTCGGCTTCCCCACAGAGAGGAGCCCAGCTCCTCAGGGTAACCCTGGGCAGCTGAAGGCAATAGGAATGGGGAGATACGTCGTGTGTGCATGTGGAGGCCCACATGTGTGTGCTTTTGTACTCTCAGGTGACAAACCTTAAGAAACTTTCCAGGTTAGCTTGTGTCTTACTCTGAGCTCTCCAAGCCTCTCCCTGTGCATCATTTTTGTTCCAGCTTCATCTCCCCCAGCTCACAATCTGTCTGTCATGACTCACACGCTCTCTGGCTTTGATTTAGACTCCATCTGCTTTCTCAGCCAGTCAGATCCCACTTCTTCTGTAACACACCGTAGGAGAAGTGTGGGACTGGAGCAGAACATGTATCTGTATTCAGGAGAGAGGAGGGGGAGGTGTACTGATTCCAGCATCAAAGCTTCTCCTTGTCTCATCTGCCTCAGTACAAGCGTTTGGCTGAGCTGCAAGATGTAATTTGTACTTGTAATAAGGCTGGGGCTGACTTGGAGAAACTTGTCCTTCCTGAGGGTGTGGGGACCCTCAGAGCAGATTTGGTCTGAGAGTGTTGCCGCTGCATATTTATGGGTTTTTAAAAGGAACGTCCTTTCTCCCTTGCTTATTTAAAGGACTATCACAGTTCCCTGAGAAAAAATAGCAGTTTTTCTCTTTTCTTTTGCCTCTTCTCTGCAGGCAGGGGAAGGTGACACGAAGGTAGCTGGGAGGCTGTGTTCTGGCCCAGCAGCCAGAAACGGGCTGCAATCCTCTGTTGGAGGCAAGCAGCTGGTGTGCGCAAAAGACTTGCCCTCAGATCACCACTGTCTTCCCACAGGGACAGGGTGACCCTTGGAGGACTGAAGATCACTTTAGGCAGGGAAAGGCTGTCCCCAGTTAGCTCATAGAGAGGGATCACATGTCAAAGACAATACTCATGGGTTCTGAATTCCAGACAGCAAAAATAAATCTCTCCCTCTTCAAGAGACTAGCTGGGGAGATTTCCCTCTACTATAGGCTTATCACAGACTCTTCCACCTATGAGCATCGTCAGAGAGGAATTAGTACAAGGGCAATCCTTGGAATTAAAGCCAGGAGGGAATTCTCCTTGGGAGAGTGGGTTAGAAGTAATGATATTTTTTTACTTGCTCCTGAGGCAGCTTATGAAAACCCACCTGTTAAGGTGAAACTGGTCATTCAAAGTTAGATAATGTTTTACTAATATCAGGAAAGGAGATGTGGCCCAGCATCAGGGAGAACGCCCCCCAGAACATGGCTTTTAAGTAGAAACATATCCAATAGGCTGCTTGGGACTGCATGTAAGTGCCATGACTCACCAAAAATACGATAGAAGAGGTAGGATGTTAGAGGAAAACTGCAGAATACACAGGATTTGATTTTGCCTGTTTACTGAGAAAACCTCACAAGGACAGTGAGTTAAACAAAGCAGCATCTTATCTTTGGATGCTAAAGTTTTGCATGCACGACACGAACTGACAAGACATCTTTTTGCAAGATACAGATCAAGGTCTGCTCCAGATTTAGAACTGGAATAGAGAGGGATACTGCAGACAAGGGTTGAAGTCTCTGCTGTTAGTCACAACGGAGAAAAGCTGGCAAAGTAGAGAGCTGGAATTCTCAGATCTGAGGTATGCAGAAATATGTGGAAAGTAGGCAGGGTAGAATTACCAGGAAAGAGAGCAGGATTTTTTCAGAGAGAAACCTGTTTTCAAAGTGTAGAAAATGTGGCTTCCCTCTGCTGTATTTCTTGGCAGCCTGATAACACTCCATTTTTAATTTTTTTTTGAGCTCTTATATTTTAAGACTATAACTTTGTAAAAATTGTGAACAGTGATTCAAAGAGACAAAGACAGGTATTTGAAATATAGGTGCATACGTGCTGTTTTACTCCTCTTCCTCCAACTCTGAGGATGGCCTTACTTTAGATTTTCCCATTCTATTTAAAAATTCCAGAGATGATGGGAAAACACAGGGGCTTTCCTCCCCTCCAGTGCTTTTCTTAGAGCCCTGGCTGAATTCAAGATATAAAACAAAGACCAAATATTTTCATCCCATCTGTTTTCAGGGCACGGCTCAGCTGAAGGACAGAGGAGGAGCTCCTCACTGCACCCCCATCCAGGAAAATCCCAGAGTAAAAATTGAGAAAGAGAAAAAATATTCTACATGGGAATGTTTGCGGGGGGGGGCGGGGGAGGGGAGCTGCAAGATAAGAGCTAGTGAAAAGAAACTGCAGCAACATGGAGATGATTGCAGTCAGAAGCTGCAATATGCTTCTAGGCTGGAGAACTGGTTTACACTGGTGCCTGCAGGCCGGGTGTGACTGGAGGGATTACACCGATGGGGAGAACGAGAAGAGCTGCTCCTCCTCCACTTTCCACATGGCAGAGTGACCCAGAGCATCCTGACTGTGTCCAGCAGTATTCATGTCCTGTTACAATCCCTTCTGTCTGTTACGTAGACATGGCAGAAGCCTAAGCATTATGAGCCTGCCCTTAGCCACCTTGCAGTCCACGTCTGACCCCTGCAGACACCCGTACAGCCCCACAGCCTAACAGTCTTTGCACAGCAAGAAAGCAGCAGAAGAAAGGGTCAGTCCGATCCCCCTTCTCCCAGCTGAATCAGCCCTCTGTGGGGATCGCAAAGAACATCCAAAAGCTTCTCTTTGAGGAGCAAACACAAGAAGACTGATTCAACTCCCAGCCGGACTACTCCCCTCACACCAGCTATAAGGGCACATCCTCATCCTCATCTTCCTCCTCATCCAGGTCAGTGGAGCGTAGGCTTATGTCCTTGAGGATGTCTGAGATGTTTTCAGCAGCCGGCCCTGTGAGCTCCATCTCTTCCAACTCGGTATCAGTGGCATAAGTGGAGCACGGGACCTCCCCCTCTTCGTGCAAGTGGGAGGGCTGGGGGGAGCGTGAGCAGGGGGGCAGTGGGCTCTCTGTGCCCGAGTCCGCTGCTTGCTGTGCTGCCACCGTGCCGCTGTCCTGCCGGCTCCACACCTGAGCGGGCTGTCTCACCTTCTCACCGCTGATGGAAGCCCGGTTGGTATCGCGGAAACTGGCAAGGGGTGGGCGGAGGCGAACCCCAGAGCGTGTGGAACCCTCTATTGCCTTCTGGAGCTACGAGAAGAGGAAAAAAAAAAAATCAGAAAAAATGGATGAAAGGAAGGCTGACCCAGCCCTCCCCGGTAGAGGTTCATCTGCTTTCCAGGGTAAAGGGATCACAAATAGAGCCACAGCTCTACCTCTGGGGCCTGTGGGGATCATCTTTTACATTGGTGTTAACAAGTTTTCATTCCATGTTAAATAATAAATTCCACACCACTTTCAGAGACAGTAAGAGCCACTCAGTTAAGAGCCCTATGTTCATGAAAAGGACGAACCATCTAACATCCCGGTAAACAGTATCTGCTGCCTCCTCTGAAATACAGTCATCTGTTCCTCTACATGGCTTCCAAAGGGTTGACTCAGAATTCAACACTGGGTAGAAAATGGGGCAGTCAGTTATATATATATTCCCAGCTGGATCTTCCAGCACCTGTAAGTTATTGCAATGATCCCCAGGACATTTGCAGTTGATTAGGAGGAGATGAAAGGACCTGTACTTACCTCTTCCAAAGCCAACACTCCCCTCAGCTTCCCCCCACTGGTTATATAGGCATGGCTGAGGCCCAGCAATGAGAACAATGTATGTGTCTAGGAGCAAAAAACACAAAAGCCCGTTTCAGAGACTTCGGAAACTGGTAACATGATACTTGGTGCTAGAGCTGGGACTTGGAATTTAGAAATGGGAATCACAAAGGCACACAAGTCTACGCTTATCCCAGTGAGAAACTACCTCTTCCTTTCCCCTTCTGCAGCTAGCAAATACTACCCTTGGGTGGTACAGCCCTAGTTGGCAGTGTGTTGATGATGGAGAGCACGTTCTCAAGGTCGCTTTCACCCTGCATCTGGCAAACAGAGATTCATGTGCAACTCCTGCCTATTTGGGGACTTGCGCAGATCCTATTTCAATTTTGGTGCTGGAAATTGAACTGTATTATAGTAATATGCAAAGCCAGAACCTGCTTAGTTTATTCATTCCAGTGCTTTCCTTAACACTAGAAGATTTCTTTTTTCCTGTTCCAGAATATTTCCTGTCAGAACTTAAGCTTGTTGCTGCTTATCCACTGCAGTGTGGACACTGAGAATGATTTCTTCCCTTTCTCTTATAAAGCCTTCTTAGGAGGACAAATACCACACTGCTATCGGTCTTCTTTTCTTCAGGCTAAACATACCCCATTATTTTACTGTTCCTCATAGATCAGGCTTTCTAAAACTTTCAGCATTCTCAGTGCTCATCTGTGGTGTATCTCCAACCTCCAAGTTCTTTAAGCTGAGATCTAGCTTGATTTTACCTGCAGTCTCACATGAAGCCACTCTTTCAAAGGTGGTGTTTGCCTTTTTGTTAAACATCACATGAAATGTTGAATGCCGTGTTGAGGTATAAACTAGGGAAAATCTAATTTCTGAGGAATAAGACATTTTACCCTAATATAAAGAAACTCAAACTGGTTAAATACAATTTGATCGTGATAAGCTGTGATCTTCTCACCATTGTCAGCAGTCTCACGTTTAGCTCTAACTGTGCGTACTTCAGATAGTTTGGTCATTTATTCCTACATCTTTTGCACATCCAAGTTAAGTTGACTTCTTTCAAAGCTTCTCATTTGCTCTTTTTTATGAGAGGTATGAAACTTTTCACCATTTGCAGTCTTCAGGTATAATTTTGTAACTCCTATATGCTCAAAGATAAACGCTAGCGATTTTCAGATTACTTCAGCTAGCCCTTTAGAAAACACCAAACTCATCTTAAGCATATGCTAACCTGTTCTTATTTTTCTCAAGGCTGAGCTCTTACCCCTTTGATAACAGTAATTAATTTTGTGCAAGATATATGCTGACCATTCACATTAAATGAATATTGATTAAAACATGCGCTGTGCACCTAAACTTCATTAGACTGCTCCATTGAGTGAAAGCCAAGTCCTCTCTTACTCCTGATATACAACGATTGCTTTTATCCCCAGTCATCCTGTGCTAACCCTAGAATTTGTATGATCCAGCTTCTTCTTTACTCGTGCTTCAGTTCAATGAGGAGCCTACGGTATAGGGTGGTTTCAAGCAACTCTTCTCATGCACTGAGGAAGTCTCTACACCCTGACAAATCCAGGAGTACTCATTCCAGTGCTGCATGCTAACAAAGCAGAGTGTAAATCTCAGTGTAATGTCCCCAGCAGCAAGGCATACAATGCTTCTGTTAATGTAGTGGCTGGAAAACCCTACATGGTGTCCAAAAGCTATTCTAATAAATGCACTCCTACTTCTTATCATGTAGCCTTTCATTTTGCA
This sequence comes from Calidris pygmaea, assembly GCA_003697955.1. Lineage (NCBI taxonomy): Eukaryota > Metazoa > Chordata > Aves > Charadriiformes > Scolopacidae > Calidris > Calidris pygmaea. The sequence goes on along the minus strand of QJSC01021738.1, from coordinate 491,697 downwards.
GATGATTGCAGGTACATGCAGAAGGTTATAGGAACAAACTGACTTCTGTAGCTGATGTTGAAGTAGCTGCTGATAGTAGTTGTAGGTGAAGACAAGGTGAAGAAATATGTCATATACTAGACTTGCAATGATAGATAGGGTGGAGAAAATCAGTGTATGCCTCAGAGAGACATCTGCACCCACCTTGTGCAGGGAAGTTCTTTCCACCAGTTGGAAAGGGGAAGGGTCTATGCGGCAGCTGTCAAAGCACACATTCTTGTTCAGCTCCTCCTGTTCCCAAGCATCTATCTGACACAGGAAAGAAGAGGAATCACTCTTACGGTAATCAGCAGCATTGTTGCTGTCTTCTGTACCCAAACTCGTCCCATAATGCTTCTTCCTTCCTATGTAGATCATTCATCGCGCCCATTATATCACAGCCCTCAGGCTTCCCATCCCTTCCTTGCCACATGTCAAGTGCCTGTGGAAATTTCACTACTTCACAGGTTTTGTAAAGAAGGTGAGGTTTTGCTCCTTCCTGCTTAAAGAAGGAGTGAACATTTTAGCTTTCCTTTCTGAGTGCATCTTCACCTTGTTACTGCAAGATAATAGTTCCTTTGTGTAAAAATTGAAGGAACAACACAGATGCACAGAAAGATTTAGGTGAGGGGGAATCTCTGGAGGTCTCTAGTCCAAAACCCTGCTCACAGCAGGGCTGACTTCAAAGCTAGAGCAGATTAGTCAGAACCTTACTCAGCATATGCAGCAGAACAATCTCTTCTCTTACTGGGTGAGACTTGCCCTCTGTGCAACTCTGAGAAGAAAATGGCTTTAGCTATGGCTTTATGTGGCAATCACTGAGGTTGTCAGAGTTCAGGAAGTATTGCACATGATAGGAAATGGGCAAAAGAAATACTAAACTGACCTCACTCCCTTTCTGCACCCAGTCTTACCTCTTCTGGCTTCATTGTGTCGACTTCCTCGGGCTCCTGTAGGAGAAAACACTGTTCAGGACACACAGAGAACCCACAGTTTCACAGAGTACAGAAAGGAAAAAATTTGCACAATCTCCTTATCCCATGTTGTCCCCTTTTTGTTCCAAATAGTATATTACTGAGTGTTTAGATTTTCCTTATATTCATATATTATGGTTTACTCTATATTTGCTGTGCTTCCCCTGCCAATTCCAAGATTGACTATGGTGGAGCAATTCAGGTGCCGAAACATAGTCATCTAGCACTGCTTTAGATGCTCTCAGATAGCCCACATGGGGTCCAACCACTGCCCTAGAGTGGATGGGTCTCCCATAGGCTCTGTATGATATTCACAAACTCTGTGCAGATATGTCAGATACCCAAGGGCATCTAATATGGCACAAGGCAAAAGCATTTTTGTTGTTTTTATCTGGCTAAAACTGTTTGCCCAATGGAATAGAACCACACTTTATTCCAGGTTAACCAAAATAGCATTAAGTTATTCACTGAGAAAAAGATGCCTGCACTCAGTCATGATGGTAGCCCTGACACCTGAGCACAGAGGGCTCTTTGGGAAGCTGCACGCTCCTTTACAGTAATCACACCCTTTCTCCTTGGAGAGAGTTCCCCACTGACACTGTCAGAGTTCAGAGCCCTAAGCGTGTCCACGCTTTGGCCGAATGTTGAATGGCTCCGAGTAGTAGGTTCTATTTCCATTGCATTCCCTTCTTTCTTGAGGGCACTACTAGGCTCTCTGCATCCCTAACCTGGCCGGCGCTCTCTGTTTCAAGTGGGCGGTTGTAGTGGCACAAGAGCTGCTGGATCAGTTGCCTCAGACTCCTGAAATTGCCTGAAGGATGAAAACATACACACAAATAAGAGAGAAGGACAAGTTAGAGACAAAAATACACAGCCCCATGCCCATCTTGCCCAAGGCAAGCTGGGAAATAATATGAGGGACATAGTAGATAGTATATGACAGGGCAGAGCCAGTCACAATCTAGCATTCAATTTGTAAGGTGGTGTCTGCGACATGCTAGAACAAATATTCTCATGCACTATTTTTTTCTCAAGGAGAGGAAACAAACCATTGCAAAAAAAAAAAACAAAAACACAAAGCCCAGAAGCCAGACTATTAACACAGCAAACAATCTGATACAAGGGATAAAAATGCTGTGACGAGAGGTTTCTGCAGTCCACAAAGAGAATGGCGTTTGGAGGATGAGTATAGAAAGGGGAGGTGAGAATACAGTACCACTGTACTGCCCTGGAAGCATAAAGAGGATTTTCCTATGCCTTAGAGGTTTAGTCATACATGAGTGGTGTTACAGAACCAGAAAGTGCTATGTGCTGTATTTTACGTGCTAGCTGTTGGGTGCCTAAAAGCATGAGCCAGAGCCCTATCCTCCGTATTCATTCTCAAGACTGGGCTACACCTCTGTGCTTACTCACTCTCTGCATATTTCAAGACACATACAGGAAAAAAAAAAACCCAACAAAACACCATCCTGCATCAAATATACATGACATACGAATCAGAAATGAGCTATGAGTACAGTCTTGGAAGCAAAGCTAATACAGGCTGGGGTGGCACACAAAGAACACAATACACCAGTATTTTTCCATCATATTAATGTAGCTGAATCAAAGAGATGCGTGTCCAAGGGAGGAGCTGTTCAGTTTTGGAGATGGCTGAGCAACAGCCTAAGCTACTCAAAAAACAAGTACAGATGTTTAATGATCAGGCTGCTTTTCCCAGGGAAAATAATTCGTGGGGTGAAGGAGACAAGACCCTTCCATGCAGATTCTCCAGAAAATGTCCGAGGAGATGTTATTGCAAAGGATGGAGTGTGGGGAGTACTGGCAGAGGGAGAGCAGCCTGAGTGGGTCTACTTTAGCCATGCTCTCTGAGGGATCACAAACAGAAGACATTTCCAGGTACGTTACGCTGATGTTGAGGTGCATTCGCAAAGTACCTTTAATACAGGAACAGCAGAGAAAGGTCCTTCTCTCAGTCTCTGGGAAACCAGCACCTCGCACAGGCACGTACACACAGTTAGCATGGAAGCTTCCACAAGCTGGCTAGGATGTGGCTGAGGCATGCCAGAAGTTACCATACCTGGGAGTTGCTGTGGCTCCAAAGTTTCAGGTATTTGTTTAAGAGGACTTGTTGGGCCATTGGGCTCCTCTGGGTAACTGGGAGTGGGACTTGGGGGCCGAGGCAGCTGTTACAGAAAGGGGAGAAAACAAAGTCCACCCTGTGTCATCTCTTTCTCAGCCTCTCCAAATGCCTTACTGCTTCTTAAGCAGTCTCTGGGTTGTAAGTCTCTCCACTTCTCTCCCTCACCTCTCCCTTCTCATCTGTATCCTCATCCTCGTCAACATAAGCAAAAGATTCGTGCTTCAGCTTTGGCAGGGTTGCCCACGGCCCCTTGCTGTGCCCATCGTAGGGTGACTCAGACAGCTTCTGCTGCATTTCTCTGTGGAGGAGCCGTCGCCGTTCTGGGCTTATATGTCTCTGGAGGAGAGTCTGCAGTTCAGATCGCTCTACAGACCCCAGAAGGATCATGGTTTCTGCATAACAGAGCAGGGAAGCCATTAAGCCACTTCAAGGTTTTGAATGTCCCCTGCCACACACTGCCCCTTCCTCCCTCCAACCTCTTCAAAATGCTCGGACTTGTACTATGTAGAGTCATTGACCATCCCTGGTAGGTGCAGCTCATACGCTGTGGGAAGCTCACCACCCCTGAGTTGTGCCACTCCTCAGCACCACACCAGAAGCAGGCTCTTTACTTAGGCAAGATCTCTCCCCGCTGTCACAGTTCAGTCCACAAACTTCCCCCACACCTCCCTTACCTCCCCTATCTGCTTCCCTGCCCACGCTCCAGCTTACCTGTCTGACCAGCTGAAACAGCCTCCTGTCATACACCGTCCATAGTGGAAGATTTTTAGGATGATTTTTTATGTATTGGGTCACACTATCTCCTGCACAGCATGTAATTTGAAAGCTAGTTTCTTTGGCTCTTTAAGCTGAGACAGTCTTCAGGAAGGACCAGTTTCTCCACATTTGCTTACCTGGTGAGTCCACCAAAGGCAAAGTCTTAACGGTGGTGCTTTGGAGTAGAGTTTGCAAGTCTCGGTATTTACAGTTGGAGGAGACGAATTTCACATCTTGGACCATAATATCCTCAACAAAGACATTGTATTTGCTGTGAATTTATGGACAATAAGGGGAAGAGTTAGCATATTAAAAATGCCTACCGGGTGAGTTCCGCTAAAGTGTTCTCAACACAGTTGCTAAATAATCTTCTGTGAGAGTAACCAAAGAGGACTTTCCAACAGGATCAACACAGATTAAATGGATTTTCATTACAGTTGTATTCCAATCCATTACCCCTCACCACAAAAATACACACATATATATACACGTATGTATGTATAGATGTTTTATATATACATACCTATGTATATTATATATACTAGAGAGAGGAAGACATGTATATGAATTTTGTTTAAAGCAAACTATCCACGTACAATTATATTTTATTTTATGTTTCTCCGCTTGCTGGAGAAAAAAGAATCCAAACCCCATTGAATTCAGAAAAAAAGGAAATGAGACACTTGAATTTTAAATTTTTAAACTGAAGCAATGCAGCAGTATTAATAGAAATTCAGTAATGTTGCAGATTATTTAAAGCTGTGCTTTCAGTGAAAAAACAGAAAAGGACTTTTCTCCATTTCTGTGTATGAATCCTAATTGTACTCCACCGCTCGCTTTTTCTCGCTGCAGGCCTTTTAATTTTCTTTGTAGTACTATCCCCTTTTCATGGCCTTTTATTCTCCCATGGTTTCATCCTCTTCAAGGATGTGGCTTTATTTCTTTGCCACTCCCCACCTCCATCTCTGTTCTACCACTGTACCTTATGGGATTCCAGCCCAGGTCTGGCAAGTAGGGCAACTTCTTCACCTGGATGATGCTATCATAGAGGCTGGGCTGCAGACTCTGGGCCACCATGTTGGCAAGAATGACAGCCACCATCATGGGGAGGATGTGAGAGATCTGACCTGTCAGCTCGAAGCAGATCACAGCAGTGGAGACAGTGTGGCTCACTGCTCCTGTCAGAGCTGCTGCACCTTTCCCAGGTAGGGTGGAAAAGAAATAGGGAGAAAAGAAGACTGTACTAAAGAAACAGCATGTCATGTCAACCAGGAAAGTCATGGGGATGGGACCAGGTGAAGGAAAAGAAAGACATGGAGACTCACCAATGACAGCATACCCTCCAGGTAAGATTTGGTAAACGATACCATCAAAAAGGATCCCGTTGGGAAAAAGCGATGCCATGATTTCTCCAATAAGACGCCCAAATGCAGCACCTGGAAAGTATCACTGACAATTATGGAATTAACATCTAAGGAACACCTAGTCTGTGCTGTGCAGCTGTGCTCAGCAATCACTAGAGTATTTCTAACAGAAACAAAATCAAAACTTACATTAAAATGACAGTAGGGACTAAACAGTAGTTCTCATTTACAAAATATTGAAGTTAGACTCCAAGAAGACTAAAAAGTACTAAGATGTGTGAATACCTTAGTTGACCCCTTCCATTTAGGTGCATCAAGGCACAGCGGTATTTGTGATACCCAGGTAGGAGGAAATATTTTTATAATATGTACAACGTCACTCCAGATCGCAGTTGAGGCCCTTCACATACTTCATGCTATGAATTTCCAAACACTAGAATCACAGCTCACAGAAGATTTTAGGCGGGAAGGAACTTTTTGGAGGTCTTGCTCTGACTCCTGCTCACAACAGGGCTAATTTCAAAGGTCACGCAGGACCTTGTCCAGACAAACTTTAAAAGTCTGCAAGGAAGGAGATTCTCCAGCCTTTCTGAGCACCTTAACCAAGGAAACATTTTTTTTATGTCCCATCAGAATTTCCCCTGTTGCAACTTGTGCCTTTACCGCCTATTTACTGTGTGTTTCTAAGAGGAGTATTTCTGTTCTCTCTGTCCCCTGCTGCATTAGGTGGTAAAGGCCACAGTTAGAGCCCCTCTTGGTTCTCTTTTCTGCAGGCTGAAGAAGCCCAATTTCTTCAGGCTCTCCTTGTTTGCTTTGTGCTCCAGCTCCCCAACAATCTCTGTGGCCTGCACTGGAGTCATTGCATTTTGTCAAAATCTCTTGTATTGGTGGACACACCAATGGTTTATGCTATAAAATAGCATAACATTCCAGAATTGTGTCCAAAATACTGAATACAGGGAAATAACCAATTTCTTTTTCTTGCTGGCTCAGCTTTTCCTCATACAGCCTTGTTTGTGGTTAGCCTTCATCACTGCAAGGGCAGGCTACTGACTCATGTTCAGTTGCTACCTGCCAGAACTCAGAGGTCTTTAGTGCACACCATTTCATAGAATCATAGAATTGTCCAGGCCAGAAGGGACCTCCAAAGGTCATCCAGTCCGACCTTCCCGCAGTCAGCAGGGACAACCCCAACTAGACCAGGTTGCCCAGGGCCTCATTGAGCCTCACCTTGAATATCTCCAGGGATGGGGCCTCAACCACCTCCCTGGGCAACCTGTTCCAGTGCTCCACCACCCTCACAGTAAAGAGCTTTCTCCTAATCTCCAATCTAAATCTGTTCCCCTCCATCTTAAAGCCATTGCCCCTCATCTTATCACTACAGGCCTTTGTAAACAGGCTCTCCCCAGCCTTCCTGTAGGCCCCCTTCAGGTACTGGAAGGCTGCTATTAGGTCTCCCCGGAGCCTCCTCTTCTCCAGGCTGAACAACCCCAGCTCCCTCAGCCTGTCCTCGTAGCAGAGGTGCTCCAACCCCCTGATCATCCTCGTGGCCCTCCTCTCGACCTGCTCCATCAGGGCCACGTCTTTCCTATATTGAGGGCTCCAGACCTGCACACAATACTCCAGGTGAGGTCTCACCAGAGCAGAGTAAAGCAAAAGAATCACCTCTCTGGACCTGTTAGCAATGCATCTTTTGATGCAGCCCAGGATGTGACTGACCTTCTGGGCTGCAACTGCACACTGCCTGCTCATGTCCAGCTTCTCATCCACCAGCACCCCCAAGTCCCTTTCCTCAGGGCTGCTTTCTAATACCTCACCCCTTAGTCTGTATTGATGGTAAGGATTGTTCCGGCCCAGGTGCAGAACCCTGCACTTGTTCTTGTTGAACCTCATGAGGTTCACCTGGGCCCACCTCTCCAGCCTGTCCAGGTCCTTCTGGATGACATCCCATCCCTCTGGGGTTAAATTTCTGGGATCAAATTTCTGGGATTAAATTTCATTTAAGAGCTGTAAGTACATAATGCTAAACTTCATAAGCCTGTATACTTTAGCCTAACAGAGTCTCTCATTCTTAACATTAGCATCATATTTTTTCTACTTTTTGGTGTTGGAATTAAAACCAGTTAAAAACCAATAAACTCCCGTATGTTACCATATTTCAGCCAGATGAAATGAATAAGCATTGGATTACATCGCAGGTGCTAGTTTTGAGGTTATCTCTTCTAGCTGGCCTTTAGGGGCAAAAGGAACAACTGCTACTAATTGTAGGATGAAAGTTTCTCCGTAGGTGAGGAGACAGAGAAATTAGAGGGCCATGGCTCAGCATGCCTCCCCACAGTGGGGCTTTCCTTATGTAAAAAGGATAGGGATTTTCTTCTCAGGCTTTGGATTGGGGGAGTGGAAAAACAAAAAAAAGCACAGACTTAGGCTGGTATATGGAGTGTTAATTGAGCTTGTCATAGGCATCAAGTGATGACTGCTCACCCACTAGAAGAAACCTACTGGGTACGTACACAATGTCTCTCTTATCCTCTCCACCTGTCAGACCTAAATGCTGCAACAGAAAATTGAAACTCACCTAGAACAAAAACAGGCATGAAGCCTCCACAGGGGATTGGCATCGTGGTAGCAATGACAGACATCCAGAACTAGAACAGAGGCAGAGGGTGCAGTTGTTACCGAGCAGCAATAGCATTTCCTGCAGCCCTACTCTTGAATCCATGAGTAGACATGTTCTGAGGGCTCTGGCAGTTCAGCCAGAAAGTTAAGGGTAAAGGGGCTGTGGGGTGTGAAGGGGAGCTGGAGCAACTCCAACAGGACACCAACACTGATGGCAGAGGATCTCTGGGTGACCACTGTGGTGGCAGGGAAACTGAATCACCAAGGGGATGGGTGAACATGAGAAATCGTTTGCCTTGGACCTCAGAACCGGAGATTTTCCACTGCTCCGAACAGCTTAGCTTTTCATAGACCAAGGTCGTTAGAGAACAAGATTTCGGTATGAAGGGAACTCTGGAGGTTCCTCCTCCAACTCCCTGCTCCCAGAAGGGCTAATTCGTAAGTTAGATCGGGTTGCTCAGTGCCTTATCCAGGTGAGTTCTGAACATGTTGAAGGGTGAGATTCCCCAGCTTTTCTGGGCATTCGTGCCACTGCTGACCCACACTCCTTCTCAGGTGAGAATTTTTTCCTGAATTTCAACTGTCATAACTTTTCTTTATTCTAGCTTGTGTCTGTTATCTTTTATCCTATCAATATTTTGGGCAAAATGATGAAATCTGTCCTGGTACAGCTAAGACCAATTCAAATGCTGACTTAGCCCGGCACATATAGCCTTCTTCTGGAGGCAACAGCCTAATCTTGCAAACACCTCAAAGGCCAAAACACTGAGACTTTCTCGGGCAACATGACAAGAGATTTCCACAGTTGAGGGAAACAAAGAGAATGCCACTGTTTCAAAAGCTTGTACAAAGAAGCGTATTGGCAAGATGTCCCTTGCCGCAGCAGTACCATCCATAGGAGAGACACAATCATGGTTCAGCACATCAAGAACAATAATTTCAGGTATTTCAGGACAATATTCTCCTCAGAGTGGGCAAATCCTTCCTGTTCAAGGCCCACCTCTGAGAAGGTAATGCCTCTGCAGACATTGTTGTAGCTGTAGACAGATGAGATACTAATCTGTAGACAGTCAGTTTGGTGAGAGGAAATCAGCTTTTCTGCTGTAACTCTCATAGGGTGGTTGGCATAAAAGGGAAAATGAAGCCAAGATATAGCCTGCTATTTAGGAAAGACCTTAAAAAAAGGTAGCAAAGAGCCCACAGAACAGCATTTCTCATCCTGTGGTAGAGGAACATGATATGAGGATGGGTTGGACCATCAATTTGATACTGGCTGTTGCTCTTCCCTTCATAAGCCATTTGAATATTCAAGAGGAGAAGTTCCTGGTGGCTACAGAGGCCAGCAAGCTGCAGAAGTGGAGTACTGCTAAGCTCTGTGTTTGCAGATCAACCCAGACCAAATACATCTGAGATCTGGGACTGTTGTGCAGTGGAGAATCAGGCCAAGTCTTTGCCCAGAGTTGAAACAGAAGCTTCTTTTTTTTATGTGGTGGATCCCAACTCAGAGTTGGGATCCAGAAGAAAATAAACTGCTTGGAGCAGTTACCTAGTGAGTTGAGAAAGCCTTGAGTTAATGAGACAAGGCCAATAAATCTAGTGTCTGAGGATAAAGCCCTTCCAAAGGCAAACAGGTGGACCCGGGACAGATACACCATGTAGTCCATTCCTCTTTTATTCAAGTAAATGTGACCTTATCTGCTTGGTACACTATAATCAGAATTATCTCAGAAGCAGGACTCTTAACAGCCTGTCAGAAATTCGATACAGTGTTTTACTTTAGGTAGAATCAGCTGTGTCAATCAATCACTGATGTCCATTCCTGATCTACCGAAATGTTCAACTGATACTGCAAGGTGGCCTCAGCTGTTTTGCTCCTTTCAACAAAAAAAAAAAAATTCAACATTTCTATGATATTTTTACCCTTTTATCTCTCCTTCCGCCTTTGGAAAACCTCTTTCCCGTTACTTGTATTTAGAACACTGGAATATAATGTTTTCTACTTTCAAATCTCTTCTTTTGCTCTGTCATGTATCAGTTACCCAGCTGATCCCTTCAGAGGCTGAACAGTTGCAACTTCCACAGACCATGTCAGCTCAGAACATTTAATCTGCTGTTGCTTTCCAAGAAGTGAGCAAAACTGTTTTCAGCTGCATTTCTCCCTCAAGTTACAGTACTGCTGACAAATCCTTGAGCCTCACAAAACCATAGATTGTGCTTGCATATTCTTACGTGTTTCCTATCTATAGTCAGGAATATCAAGTAGACCGTATCAGACTTCATTTAGACCAAATATAAATTCTATGAGAGTTTTTTACTCAATTATTTATTTTTGTGGAACTTGAGAAATCTTTCCTGGTGTAGTCCTCCCTGCCAGCTACTACTATGCAGTGGGTACCAAGGGTCATTCAGTAGGATGCATGAGGAAGATGACCTAGGGATGCAGTGAAGGAGGTCACTATATTAAACCAGGGAAATATTCCCTAATAAATTTGGTAATCTTTGCATTCAAGGTGCGCAAACATCACATCAAAAGATGTAAGAACCCACTGCAGTTGCAGGGCTTCATTCGATACCCAGCAACTCCTCATTGGCAGTTCACAAACTAGTTGACAAAGGACCAAGAGCATTTACTCTGAGAGGAGAAGCTTTATGGTGAGCTGGGTTTCTTACCTTCATGACGAAGAAGAGCAGGATGATGATGAAAACACTGACTTTAGGATGGATCCAGGCAGCAGATTTCCCTAGGATCTGAGGATCCCCTGTGAATTTTGCCCAGGTATAGTTATCAAAGAGAGAGCTGATGGCTTCCCGTGGCATCAACTAAATGGCAAAAAAACAGGCATGAGCCATGAGATTAGACCGAGTAAATATTCTATCTCTGTTCCAAGAAAGTGGAGATTTTTACTTCAGTAATTCATGATTATGAGACTTAATTCACATGTTTAATTTTCAGGAAGAGAGACAGGATTTTACCTGAACTGGTGAAAGGATAACCAGTTTTACATACAGGGTAACATCTTCCTTATTACTTGCTCAGGAGAGTGGACCTTTTTCAGGTTTTATATGAAGGAGATAGCAGAGATCATGAGTCTCAGAATACAGTCCTTCCTCAATCCAAACTCCTCCCATATCTTTCTTCCCATTTCCATGACAGAATCACAGAATGACAGAATGATATGGGGTTCGAAGGGACATCTGGAGATCATCTAGTCCAACACCCCTGCCAGAGCAGGTCCACGTAGAGCAGGTTGCACAGGAATGTGTCCAGATGGGTTTTGAATGTCTCCAGAGAAGGAGACTGCACCACCTCCCTGGGCAGCCTCTTCCAGGGCTCTGCCACTCTCAAAGTAAAGAAGTTCCTCCACGTGTTTAGACTGAACTTCCTATATTCAAGTTTGTGCCCATTTCCTCTTGTCCTGTCACTGGGCACCACTGAAAAAAGGCTGGCCCCTTCCTCTTGACACCCACCCTTCAAGTATTTATAGATGTTGATCAGTTTCCTCCCCTCAGCCTTCTCTCCTCCAGACTAAAAAGACCTAAGTCCCTTAGCCTTTCCTTGTAAGAGAGATGCTCCAGGTCCCTAATTATCTTTATGGTCCTCTGCTGTACCCTCTCCAGCATTTTCCTGTCTTTCTTGAGCTGGGGAGCCCAGAACTGGACACAGTGCTCCAGATGGGGCCTCACCAGGGCAGAGTAGAGGGGAAGGATGACCTCTCTCAACCTGCTGGTCGCACTTCCTGATGCACCCCAGGATGCCTTTGGCCTTCTTGCCCATAAGAGCACATTGCTGGCTCGTGGTCATTCTGTTGTCCACCAGGTCTCCCATATCTTTTTCCTCAGAGTTGCTCTCCAGCAAGTCAGCCCCAACCTGTACAGGTGCAGGGGATTACTTCTCCCCAGGTGATGACATAAGGTTATTGGCGCACAGGATAAGGGGAGACGGTTCTGCAGAATTGCACAGAATTGCAAATACATATCCCACACTCACCTCTCCTGCCATGAACTGCCCAAATCCTGGAGGAAAAGTCATAGTTGCTATAAGGAAGGTTATAACCCCAGGGTATATGAGGCGGCTGAAAAGAAAGAAAAGTTTATTGAAATATAAACCCACATTCTTTTATTGTAGCACTATTCCTTCAGGACTATGAATGCTGTTTCTGTACGAGCTCTCTGCCACGTTTGTATCCATCTCTTTGGAGTTCTGTTACTGTCAATTTAATGCCTTGCTCTACGGATCATCATCATTCATTGAGAGTTCAACTGTCAGCAATGCCGTTTTTCCCACCAGAATTAATGTCATGGGAGGGATGGAGGGAGAGACGGATGTACGAAACGCATGAACTGGAATGTGTAGCAAGGTAGATGTGCATTTACAGTGATGTGTTGACCAACTGTCAAAAGCCAGCACCTCCTCCATTTGTCCTATTTATGCCAGTCTTGCTTCTTCATCACCTGTGCAATATGTCCTGTCCTAGTGTATTTAAATGTAGGGGGGTTTCCTACATTTCTGCATGCATCCCCCACCGCATTACTTCTTATGAGAAAAACTGCTTTTCTCTCCATTGCATTGCTGATTTTTGGGAAGGTGTCCTTGGTGGCCAGTGAATCTAACTGTGCCGGGCCAGTGGGGCATAGCTGGGGAGCAGGGTGAAGTCATCTGTGTTTTCCTGCTGCTGTGTCCAGTCCCAGGATGGGTTTCTGGGTGAACTGTAACACCTCAAGGGCACTAAGACAACATGAGTCTAAGCTGCCACCACGTGCTGGACTAAGCTTGTGAGGTCTCCCCTGACAAATTGCAGTGTTCCCTACAGGAAGTTCTGGCTGAGATGCTGTGGTATGCAGGAAGACAAAATGTAACCTTTAATTTCTTCCTGTCTTAGGACCTACAAAATTCTGAGAACTTAGTCAAAAGTTTGAAGTAAATTCCCACTTTTCAGGCTTTGTCCCACTTCTCTAATAACTTCTTTGATGGTTCTGCTGGTGCTTGTGAGTAATGCTACATAATGAAGAAAGACAATTTTTCTTCCACACAATAAATTAAGTTAGTTTCAACCTCTTTTTAAGTAGTGGTTTTCTTCTGCTTAGATCTGCAAGTTGCTAAGAAATATAGGTCCTCCACACCTCTCAACTTAAAAAATTCTCATAGCATCAGATTTCTTCCGTAAAGAGACTGAAGTTATTTACAGTTAGCAGATGTCACAGTTACCTTTTCTTCTTCAGGTTATAAATTTATTAGAAAGGGAAAAAAATGATCAAGTGCCCCATAAAATCTTTATTGCTAAGATTTTTGTTTTGTTTTGCATTTCTCTTCCATGCTGCAATTCACACCATTTGATTACTTTCAGTTTCGACTTTTGGTTTGTAAGCATGCAGTAATTGCAATACCGCAGCACATTCTTTACAATTTTGCCTACATTTTGGTTAAGAAAAAATTAGATTTTGAAGACATAGTTAGATTTCAGTTGTATTTAATTTTCTGAAAATATAAATGATGTTGAATTTATTTTTTACTGATTCTAAAAAATTAAACAGAAGCAGCATGATCTTAAGAAGCACGAGCATTGATTTTCTAATTAAAAATATTTTCTGTCCAATCAATAGTTTCCCTTGTCCTCTAAATGAATATTACAGAGTCTCCTTTCTAAATCAAGAAGCTATTTGAAACTATTGGGGAAGAAAAGCCAATGCAGAACAAATTCTCTTGATGTTTGCAGGCATTTTACTTTCATATAATTTCAATTTCTCATATTTTTACTATCTTACACTTGATATAGTTCTACCAGCTTCCAGAAAGCATTTGGTACTCTCCAATACCAGTAGGGTATAAAAATCTGGCCCCTAAAGAGAGTATCTTCAAAGGCACTCACTATTTGGTGAGAAACTGGCTCAGAGCTGTGTGACGCCGGATGCATAGGACCACTTGGCGATTGAGATAAACGAAAAATGCTCCAAGGAATCCAGAACATATCCTGAAGTGGAAGAAAATAAATAAAATCATACCAAACAGCAGATAATACACAAACCACCAACCAAGAAAATGAGTTTAAGTGTTTTTCATCTTACAGCTGTTTATGAAGCATTTTAAATGTCACCTAGAGGGTTACTCCTACAACAACTCACTTGAAGACATTGACTCCCCGATGAAAGGGGAGAGATTATTTTTGACCTGTTTGTCACACACACTGCCATTTTACCACTTAAATTTTCTCTTGCTCAGAGAAGGAAATCCCATCTATAAAAATCTATAGAATAATCTATAAAAATAATACATAAAAGGGGGCTGACAGATCTCAGTGAGGGCTGATGAAGAGCAACCGGGCAAAGACCAGTATTGTCAGAACTTAGACATCAGGTTGGAACAGGAAAGAGTAAAAAATGAAGGGAGTTTAACTCCGATTCAGCAAAATTATACACCCACATCAAAAGCAATAGCAACTGTTGTGCCTTTAGCAAAGTATGCCATCTCTATGATCTTAATCACTTAGGCCTACGTTCCTGATCTTAATAAAGTCAAAAAAGTATAGTTGTCTAAGGACTGGCCTTGATCCTTATGGTCTGTAGCCTAATAAGACCTGGAAAAATGGGGCCTAATACTCATAGGTGAAGTAAAAAAAAAAAAAAAGTGAAAAAAGGATTGCACTTAGAATTGGTACAGGGAAATATTATTTTATATGGCAAATAAATTAACCCAAACAATACTGAAGACAAACAGGTAGCATTTTCATTCTATTGATTTTTAAATTGAATGGAACTTCCCTTTTTTATATGTTATACAGGATTTTGCCAAAGCTCATTCAAAGATTAATTTAGCTTACTTAAAAAGCTGTATGTTGAAAAAGATCCTGCTTGATCATTTAAAAATTACATAAAAACAAGTTTAAACTAAATATAAAGCTCTTCACAGACAAACACATCCAATGAACTTCTCTTAAATATTTTAAGCCAGCACTGTTTAGCACTAGTGTTAAAATAGACCAGTCCCTTAGGCAACATAAGCCTAAGGGCTGCACAGTGAACTGAATTTCTTTATACTAAAAAATAGATCCCTCCATTCCTGCCTATGAATTTGTCAATAAAACAGAAGTGCTTCTCCTGTATATATTTTGCAAATTAACAGCATTTGTGGACAAAGAAAAGATCTACCTGTTGATAGTGTTTGGGCTGGCTCAGTTTTTTTGTCCTATCTGAAAGTGAAGAAATATGTTGGATAGAAAGAGTTCAGCTTTGAGACTTAATGTTAAGAGAATTTGGAAAATTCCAAGTTGGCATCGGGGCTTTATCCAAGGACTTTATGCAAGTCTTTCGCCTGTTTTTTTTAAAAATACCACATGGGATACCCAGGCATTTGAAAGCATTTCACAGTTGTCGTATACTCCTTTCCTAGCTTATATGCAGTACTGAAAAAACCAGCTCTGCCAACTCTGTTCAAAACACACAAGGACCAGAAGTTTTACATTCTATCAGCTGTAAATCATAAGGGTAACATTCTTCCTTGCCAGTCTAAACAAATAGATTCCCCTGAGTTCAGCGTGCAAGTCTATTTAAGGAAAAGAACAACGTGGATACATATTACTAGCTCCTGTATATTTATAGATTTTCAACATATCCAATGTCTTCAAAAAATCTCACTTTAGTTCATATTCAAGTAAACGAATATGAGGGCAGCTTACTAAAAGGAGCTGCAAAACCTCAAATATATTTCTAGTCTTAGATCCAGGCCTTGCAACAGAATACGTTCACAGCGCCAGCACAGGTATTTGTTCCTACAGTATATTCCCTTCACTGCTGCTCCGCAGTGATTTCCCTCACACCTCTCTCAAGTTCTAACCCAAGACTTTTCCTCACAGCTATTCCAAGCTCACATTTTTCTCTAGTGTTTCCCAATTCTCTTCTCATTTTAGTTAGTTTCATTCTTTCATTTGCCAAAATTTCCTCCCTAAATGAAACCGAGTCAGGTATCTCCACAAATAAAATAAAACACTTATCTTCATAAATTTACCTCTGTTCTCACTGAATCCAATTACGGTTCAGTTACCTTTGCCACCATGCTGAGTGTACCAACCTCTCTTGAAAAGGATAACCATTCTGACCTTGTAAAAGAGAAACTTCCTGGTTAATTCTTTTGTCCCATTTTTGTCAAGTGAAAAGGCGATACTTGTTGGGTCAGTTCATTTGATGATACCATCAGAACAGTTAAAGGGCCAGTCAGTAAATCTACACCCAGAACCTAAACCAAGTTAGACTTACTTTTTTTCCCCTGAACTTAATGTCTGAAAAAGTTATGTGGAAATGAAATAACAAACAGCTTGATAATACTCACATTTCCTTCCTTACCCATTGCACTACATGGGCATAATTTCTGAAGGAGGAATCTCAACAAGCAGTGGTCTTATTTTTGACAATCAAAATGTCTAACAGAGATGTATGTAACTCTTTTTCGAAACAATTCCTAACAGAGCTCACACTATAACCTTTGTAGAGCAAGGAGCCAGGTTCCCAGGAACTTACCCTATTACAGCAAACGCTGGCAGCTCTTGCAGATCAAAGGGGAAATCCATGCGAAAGTTTGTTCTGAACAGGGCTGTGATGGTAACTGTGAGACAAGAAAAAGATAGAGGAGGAAAGGGAATAACAACATGATAAGTTAAATGCCATAAAAGCTAAGGGTAGGGACAGTTTTCACATGCTCCTCTGTGGCTTCATGACATTATATACAATATTACAGATTGGAATGCTGCTCTGATTTCAGTAGTGCTTATTTTTGAGCACTTGCAACACTAGCAGTCTAGATGGTATAGGTTTGGTTTTAGAGAATGTATATATTTTTTAGCTACAATCTCAGATTTTTAAAGGGTTTTCTTTTCTTTCTTTTCTTCTGCCATCCATTCTCTAGAAAATAAAAACTCTTCCCTAGCTATACTTGCTAACCCCAAAAACTCTCTTTGCTAAGGCAGGCAGTGCTTATGTATCTGCAGAAGCTGTGTCACAGACAGCTGTGGTTGCCTTCTAGAAACAAAACTCAGGTCTTCTCTGAACTTATATCTGCGACATTTTTGACTGGTACCAAAAGAATGAAAGTCATAGAAATCAGAAACGGAAAAGATGTGCTAAGCCTCATCTTCTCCAGAACCTGGTAGTGTTGCACTGGGAAAATTACTCTGATGTTGAAACCTGTCCTGCTTTTACATGGAGGTACCTAATTGTGTGGAAACAGTAAATATGTGTATGCCAACAGGTGACGTACAAACTAGCAATCTAGCGCACAGTGGAAATGCAGCTGAATGAGGGCGGATGTAAATCCCAACTTGCTCTGGATGAAGGAATTATTTGCACAATGAGGAAAGAAAAGAAGCAGTGAAAATCCAGCATTATATGATTATTACAGGAGACAGTAATTACTTGTTAATTAGCCAGACAGGACTAGGTTTAGAGCAATGATTTAATCACATCTCTGTGGGTTACGTTACGTAAGACACCTAAGCTTGTCTAACCACATGCTGCCATTCAAAATGGGAAGATCTTATTCCTTGCCTCTTCACCATGTTCCTTCCCTCCTGTATGCACTGTTCTCCCCTCCTGTCGGATCTACTCTGACATATGTCAAAGCCTTCACTGAGTTCTTTCACCTAATAAAAAACTACCGGAAAAAAAAAAAAAATCTACCTGCTCTTTTTCTGGAAAAGTCCTGTGCCAGGGAAGTGAGTTGAATGGAGGGGGCCAATGAACACAGGTGTGGTACAAGGGAGGGGTAGAGGAACAGTCAGGGATGGAAGACAGTGAGAAGCAGGATGTCAGGGTGTCCTATTTTTTTTGCTAGGAGTTAGGTCTACTCAGCCTGGAAATGAGAAGGCTCAAGGGGGTTCTAACAACAGTCTCCCATCATGGGGATGTCGTAAAGACACAGTGAAAGAAAAAGAGGCAATGGGCACAACTTCCAACGAAGGAATTCTGTCTACATATAATAAGCAAATGCTTCCTTTTGGGGAGGTGGTTCAGCACTGGAACAGGTGCCCAGAGAGGCAGTGGAAAGTTGTCCCTGTTGTAAGCAGGAGTTTGGAGTAGAGAGCTCCAGGGGTGTCCTCCAATCTAAATCTTTCTATGATTCTATGATTCAGAATTTTCCGTGGAAGACAGCAACATCTGAACATGATACTGAATTAGTCTACCCTCGTTGGAAGCAGAGAGGATTGCATAAGAAAGGCAACCTCCTGTCTTGATGAATGCAAAGTAATGTAGTGGGGGAAGGTTGGTTGATACATTAGAAAGGAATCTAATTTAACAATAGTATTTCAAGATGGACAGTTGGATTAGTGTAGACAGCTCTAAGAAAATGGTCTTTTCTCCTAACTGCAGCTGCTAAAACCGTGCAGAAGCTGCATAAAAATGGTATCGTAATTCACAGTATTGCATTGCAATATTGTAATGCCTTCCAATAAATCCATGCTATAGCCACAGAGCTTGAAACTCTGATCATCATATCTCAAAAACATTCTGGAAGAGAGGTGACCTAAGAAAAACCCTTGCATGAACCAAGACTGAAAAGACCAGGATTGTAACTTTCAGAAGGAAATGTGCAAGAAAAGACATGAAAGATAAGTTGGAGCAGGCACGATAAAAAAATCATGAAATAATGAATTACTTTGCTAGACAAAAGATTCTAGTTCCTTAATAAAAGGACAAGGACGTTGCCAACACAGACAAAGGAAATTCAGAACTATAAAAATGAACTATTTTTCATAGACAATTGGATAATGGAACTTTTTATCCCAGTCAGTCAATGAAGCAGAACGTAAGGAAACATTAGTGTGGATGTTAAAGCTGTCCAGATGATTTTTGAAGAAGGGACAGTAATTAAGATGTTTCAGAATTAAGCTAATTTCTAATGATTTGGGAGATCAGCAAGGGAGCAAGAGTAGATAAAGTGAACGATAGGATATTATCTCCTGTCATCTGCCTTTGAGTTTCTCATATTTTCCTCTGGAAAGAACAAAAAGATGTGTTTTCTGTGACAGATCTGATGGTTGAATAGCCCTCAATAAGAGGCAGTGTTTCCAAAAGCAAGATATAGTCACTTTCTGTATTCAAGTAGAAGTGTAGCCACTTTCTATATCAGAGAGAATATTCAAGCCAAATAATGTTTTAGCACAAAAAAAATAATAATCCAACCCTGTGAAGTCAGGAGAGACAAAAGTTCTAGCAGGTTTAAGTAAGGGAACTGCCTACATGGAGCTCAGATCAATAAAACAGATATAACTGTAAGAATAAAATATAAAGACATTATAAGCAAGAAGTTTACAAAGAAATAACAGCCTTCTCTGTCATCTGGAACTCAATTCCCACAGTATCTGGAATGCTCTCCTGAACAAGCTTGGCCTGTGCTATTTCTCTCTGCACAAATCTTGCACTCACGCTTTGCAGTTGCTTGAGACAGTTATGTTTTCAGGACCGTCAGTCAGACCCTACCAAACCTGCAGCCTTCATAATCATTTTATCATCTCAATTTTCTATACTATTTGGTTTTTACATTCCTAGTCAAGAGATGACCAAAGCAGACCATGGCAATTCCAGCAGATCACAGCAGCATACGCTATGTATTGCATCCTCTGTGATGGGATACCTCTGTGCTTGCAGCCTTGACATTATCCTGAATAGAGATAAAAATACCACCTCAGGGGGCCTCTTACTTGCTGAAGACTCTTAATTAGTCATTTTTCAGTCATATGCCCAGCACACCTAGGAATAGGTTGGGTTATACAATGATGACATAAGTTACTTCCCTTTCTTTTTCCTTCTCTACTGGTGGAATTCACACGTCGTGGCAGAAGTTTCAAACATCATACAAGGTTGTGTTTTTGAGGAAGATGGAAAATCATAAGCTAAGAGAGCAACTTTTGTCCAAAGAGAGTAGGAATGGCACTTAGCTTACCTGCATCCTTGTTCCAAACAGCAAGGACTCGGAAAATGAAGGCACTAAAGGTAGCTGCAAAGAAACCTCTCCAATAATTGCGCACAGCAAAGTAAGTGGAAGTGACCTCAATGCTGAAAAGGACCCCTAGAAAGAGATGGAAAGGGAGCAAAGTTAAAATCAGAAGTGAGGTGTTCGAGGCATGAGAGAGGCTTCTAAATAGTCTTCTAGAGCAGTGGTCTCCACACTTTGATCATGCACCCCTACCGATAAAAGATTTTTGAGCAGGTACCCCCTAATATATGTGTATTTACTTAAAAATTACATAAATTTATTACTGTACTAATATATTAAGTACAATGCAAAACATACACACACAAAAAAGCAATTAAAAAAGACAAGATAAAGACAAAATAAACAAAATTTTAAAAAAGTAATTTGTTTTATATATTAATGGAACAACATATTTTTTGTTCTCACTAAAAATATTTATATTCTTTCTTTTTGAAAAATCTTGATTTAATACTTTGTGATAAAGTGATTCAAAGGTCTGGTTCTATGCTCAGTCTATTTTGATATTTGGTCTTAATGGCTATCATAGCTCAAAAAGATAACTCACAAAGATACACAGATCCAAATGCAAGAAATGCATCATTGGCTGTGCTGACTAAATCATGATACTGTTTTTTCAATCCCATTCACCACTTTTGCAAAGATTTTTGTTGAAATTTGGATAGTAAATTTCTATCTTCCCTGATGTCAATCAGTTGTTCTTGCAAACTAATCAGAAGGTGTTGACTTTGTAGATCTTTAACAAATGGGTTCAAAACCCACTGAAACTCCTAATCTGGAAGATTTTTAAACAGGTTAGAATTTTCTGTTTCCAAGTCTTTTATGTCTACAAGTCGAGTTACTGACACACTTACATTGTATTTGGCAACAAAATCACACAATCTCCACAAGTTTCTATTGAAAAGCAGTTACTTTCTCAACCACTGATAGAACATCACTTTCACCTTCACATCAAGTATGTTTATTTTTTCGAAAATAACTGCTAGGTAGTGTGCTACTGACAGATGCTTGTCATCGCAGAAAAGATCAGCAAATTCAGAACACCCATCTTTCTGTAAAAGAAAAATGTGTAATTGGTCTTTAAAGTCAAAAACAGCTCATTGCTGTGAGAAAATTAGCAAATGTCTGTATGGTATAAAGTGTTTCCATGGTCACTCCCCACCTCATTATGAAGTATTGTAAAGATTCTACTGTTTCAAGGTCTTGTTTTTTATTAAACTAACCACCTTGTTGACATCCTGTAGCACCTCGTGCACGTCTGGCTCCAATTTCTTTGCTGCAATAGCTTGCCTGTGAACAACACAGTGAATGACTTTCAGGTGTGGTGCTATCTATGTAACCTTACCACGCAATCTCTTCTTACGCCAGTCAAAGCAGTTGCTTCACCAGTTGTTACACTTGCACAGCTTTTCCGTAAAACATTTGTATTAATGAAGTAATTTACTGTTGAGAATATAGCTTCTCTGGTAGATCTTTCCTTTAGTGGCTCACAGACTGTAGTTCTTCATGTATTTCACAATCAAAAGAGAATCTAGCAAGTATCATAAGCTGAGACATGTTAGAAACATCTGCACTTTCATCCAGCTGCATAGCAAGCCTCTCACGCTGTGTGATTTGTACTGATACTTGTTTCTTCAAACCTCCAGCAACAAGATGATCTCTGAAGGTCCCTTCCAACCCCTATAATTCTGTGACTGTCATTTTGATTGTTTTTTTTTCCTACACATCTTTCAACAGTGTTTGCCGATGAAGGAGTGCATTTTAGTTTGCCGTCATATTGCTTTCTTTGTATTATTGCAGCCATTTTCACTGTGGCAGGAAAAAAAATGCTTCCCCAGTGGCTTTTTGTCTTTTTCTATGAAGCAAGAAACCTCAAAGGAGGTTTCTAAACATTTATCATTAAATTCAGCGAAATTCTGTAAAGTACTGGATTGGATATCACATAGCTCGAAACACTGCTGAAAAAAACTGTAGAGGTTTGTCTTCATGTTCTGGATGCTTAGCTTTTAAATGTCTTGCTAATTCTGATGGCTTCATACCATCAATAGCTAACCTCTCAAAGCACAATCTGCACTTAGGGTGAGCTTCCTTGTTAGTGACAGCAGATGTAAATCCATATTTAAAATAGCCTTTGATAATTTTGATTTTTTTTTGGCCAACTTGTCAGACTTGATTAGCTGGTCATCGTTTGTACCCTGTAACGTGGCTGATTAAGAGCATGTACTAAGAGTAGAAGTGTCAGCTCTGCCATTCTCTTGTCGTTTGTCTGTGCTCACACCATTAGTATTATCTTCAATCCATGGCTCCTTTGCAGGAATCTTTTTAAGCCACTTGTCCATTTAGTGAGGGTTTGTTTACTTAACACTTGATAATATAATCCATAAATCCACTTAAGCCGGCACGAGTTGATTGCAATATATTGCAATATGCTGAAAGCAGGGAAATGAGGGAAGGCACCACTGTTAACCCTTCACATTACACCCAGGACACCTCAAGCACTGTATGTGTCAATTGGCCCCCTGACATATGGACCGAGTGAGGGCACCGCTGCCAATACATGTACTGAATATTAGTGAAGCTTTATTTCTTTATTTTTTAGAGTAAAAAAAAAAAAAAAAAAAAAGAGAGAAATTCAAGTATTTCCTTCCAACACCCCAAAGGATCATCTTAGGCACCCCCTGGGGTCTGCACACCCCCATTTGGAGACCACTGTTCTAGAGAGCCTTCCCCTCTTGCCTCCAGAAGGCTGACAACATGTGGAAAATAGAATGCGTCAGAGTAGATGACAGATCAAGACTACGGTGCAGGAAAGGGGGAGAGGAGAAGAGGACAGGCAGGAGGGGATTTAGGTACCTGAGAAAAAGGAAACAGAACAGCCACTTGCCTCCAAGTGGTGTCCCAAAGCAGCAGCCGACCCCCACAGCGCAACCCACAGTCAGGACATCCGTGTAATAATATGGCTGCTACTGGTGAAAGAGACAAAGAGAGACAGACAAACAGAAGAAAGAAGGAAGGAAAGCAGAGAGTGAGTAGCAGAATTGGCAGGTGTGGCCATGTGCTGTCACCTAGCTCTGTCAACCAGTCTCAGAGTTACAGCTATATATATCTTACTTCTCCCTTCTGGGTGGCTTCATAACATTCAAGAGACAAGACCTGGCACAAGGAAGCCATATACCTGCAGTCACATCCTCAAGACACGTGGAGGAGGCAGCATCTCATCTTTCATTGAAACATGCACATTTCTGTCACTGTAGAAGAAATGCCTTGTGGAAAATCCTCCAGAGGGTGAAGGGTGTTTTACTCCATCTCTTTCACTTTGGCAGGGAATCCCAGGATGTGCATGTGCAAGAGAGTGCCTCAAAAACCCCCACCCTAGAAGTCTGCACAAGGCACACGCGTATCTAGAGCCGAGTGTGGACAGATGCCTGGTCCTGTCACCTGGGGCAGGTGAGTGGGTTAACAGGTCACCTAACATTGTGCTGTCCTGGTGAAAACAGGGAAATAGAAAGCATAAGGGGTAGAAACAGTTTCGGAAGACATAGAGCTGTTGAAAGGGAGAAACTGCTCTTCTGCTCTTTCTCCAAGATTTGGCCCTGAACTGCCTGAGGATGGTGGAAGGTGAGCAGATAGGTTTTATTTTATTTTGTCTAAATCCTAGGTGATGTGTAATACACCAGTGTTAAAAGTCTGTGTATTTGGCACTTTCTACTATCGTGTGTTCCCAAAGTAGCCTGTTAGATCTCCCACAAGAGCTGTGAGAAAGGATGGTCTTGTGTTATGGGCATCTGAGTGGCCAGGCTGAATTCTAAGGCCAGAAGGTCATGAATTCCTTTCTACCTGAGCAGGTCTTTGATAGAGCCTCAACCAAAAGGTGTCTTGAGGCTACCTCTGCACAACCCAAGAAAAACGGGCCATGGCCCATTCCCTAACCCAGAGCAACATGTCCTTATCCACAGATTTGTCCTAGGTAACTTCTGGGTCCCATTAGTGCCCCTGTGCCTTAAGACATAATCATGTTCAGAGAGGGATGGGGTTCAGTTTGAAGAGAGGAATAGTGGGAGCCCACCAACATGGTGATTAACAGCTTTAAACTGAAGGTATGTGCAACATGGCCTGCAGTATGGCAAGAGGTAATTAAAGTTGTTTGAAGGCGCAAAGCCTGATGCGACAATGTTGAAGAACAGTATGAGAAAGCAAAACTTGGAGCAACCACTAAGAACATCTTGTGGCATATGGCATCTTACAGGATCCAGCACTTTGTCAAAGTGCTGGTGCTATGTAGCAGCATAGGAGCAGCCAGATAGGTCAAAACAAACAGACAATCAAAGAGTACCAGAGTGCACTCAGAAAAAGTAGGCTGGGCACCTTTTTCTTGTCAAGGGCTTTGAGGGCTCCTCATTAATACACAGGGTGGCGTTCACCAACACCACCACCAAGAAGTTATGCACCATGGGCAATATGACATGAAGTTTCAAGCTGTATCCTGGACAAAGGTTAGCTAAAGATTACATGACTCCTGGGGAATGGAAATCACATTCAGAAATTTGGTGTGAATCCATAAGAGGAACCCAACCAGGGCTACAAAAGCTAAGATAACTGTCAGTTTGTTTCCATACTACAATGTTATCACAGACTCACAGCAAGTTTTAGTCTGGAAGGTACCTCTGAATGCTTCCTCTCCAACTCTGCTCAGAGCTGGGCTAACTTCAAGGCTAGATCAAGGTGCTAGGTGAGCCCTGAGCACCTCCAAGGGTGGAAATTCCCCAGGCTCTCTTGGCATTTGTGCCACGTGGAAAATCTTTGGGGCTAGGGGAGATTACTTTTTTTATGCAAAGATATAATTTCCCTTGTTGCAAGTTGTGCCTGTTCTTTCTTGTCCTTTCACTGTTTTCTGAGAAGCATTTGGCTATTTTGTCTAACATCTCCTTTAGCTACAGAAGACATCAATTAGACCACTCCCCCTTTAACCTTCTCTTCTCTTCTCTAGCCTCTCCTATTGAACTATGTACAATGCGTCCTGCAGTCTCTGAGACTACATTAATTCCAGGTACAGAGAAAGAAACAAGAACTGTAGACTGTGTTATGGAAGGTTTTTTGAGTTTTGGTCTTTTTCATTTTTATTTTTTTTACATTAAGAGAGACACCATTCTCCTGTATACTGTCAATGGTTCCACCTGACTGTGGTCTAAACCTTGTTTCTGAACCTGCTTTCTCTCAAGGCTTTTGGCAGACTTACAAGTTTTGCCTTGAAGCCTCAGACTTCAGCTCAGACTGTCTCCAACTTGCTATATTGCCACATATACACAGCTCTCAGCCTCTCTTGCTGAACCTGATTTTCTTCCTGGTGCATCTTTTCTCAAGTTACCAACTGGAAAACCTCTAATTTGTAGCTGACAAACTATGCTACTTCCTTTTTTTTTTTTTTTTTTTTAAGAGCAAACCAGAGTAAAGATCATCATTATTGCTGATGAAAGACCATGTTGTATTTGTCAACTAACTCATCCATTTGAAGACTAACAGGAAAGTAGTGCATGGAAGAAACAAAGCCAACTTTTAGAAAAAACATCGCATTTCAAAAACGCTTTAAGCTTCCAGGCACAATAACCATGGGAAAAGTGAAACGAAGACACAACAAAGAATGGAAAACATTTTAGGACACATTATTTATGAATATATTTCCACTGTTTTATGAAGAAGTTACCATGTACCTGTGGCACATGTGCTGTTTAAGGAAATTCCATGAATCGGAAGACAAATGTGAGGGGACAGAGATAAATTTCCACATTTCTCCTCACAGCGCAATCATGGAAAAGTGGGAACCACTACAGGTGTTTCCTTCAACTCCCTGCTCTGAGTTGTGCCAATTCCAAGGCTAGATCAGGTTCTTGTTCAGGTAAGTCCTGAAGATCTCCAAGGGTGGAGATTCCCTGGACTCTCTGGACATCTGTGCCAGTGCTGAACCACCTTAGGGGGAGGGGAACCTATTTTCCTTATATAGAGTCAGAATTTCTCTTATTGTAGGTTGTGCCTGTTGCCTCTTGCACTGTGCTGCTCTAAAAAAAGCCTGGATCAATCTTTGCTAAAATACCTTTTCAGGTGGTTGATGACATCAGTTAGACCATCCCCCTTTAGCCTTTTCTCCTTTAGGCGGAGCAAACCCAGCTTCCTTATCTTCTCCACATACACCGTTACTCCAACCTCCCAATCATCTTACTGGCCCTTCTCATTGCTCTTATATGAGGAGCCCAAAACTTTACACACTGATAATTCTGTTCTCCAGTCCACTGAAGAAGTATTCATACAGTAGGTTCCTGTTCACATTATCACTTCCTGTCATACTTGCCACCTTCTTCTGCCCTTAGATGTTGCAAAAATTAAGGTTTTTTTTAACTTCTGTTCTCTAGTCAATCCTTATTGACTTTCTGGACAGCCCTTGGTGCTCTCCAGGTTGAACAACATCCATGGCAGGCAGGGACTGAACAAGCTGCATCATTAGAAATCAGCATATTAAGAGGTGTCATTTTTCCTACAGCCTTCCCTTTCTTTCACTGTTATCAGTTCCATGTGAAAAGAAAGAACTTGTGTTGCTAGAGTGGAAGGGGAATCTGTGGAGAACCTTTCCTGAGAGCAGGAAATCTCACAGCAAGAGGCTAAATGAGTTGTACATTAAATGTCACATATAGGAAGACACTTGCCTCCAAGAGGAGCCCCGAAGCAACATCCAACTCCAGCTGCGCAAGCCGCCACCAGGAGGTCGAACTGCCTATGCACATTCTGGAACAGAGAGTGCAGCCAGAGAAGGGCATGCTGGGGTTAGAGGGAGCAAAGCAAGGGGGTTAGGATCCAGAACACTGAAACAAAGCAACAGCCAGCAGCAGATTCAGCCACTGCTATTAAAAATAGCAGGCTCTACACACTTTAGTGCAGTCTTTAGTACTGGCAGCTGGTCTTCAGCAGTGACATCTGGTCCTTCTGCACAGACAGGATCTACTCAAGTAGAACAGCACCTCCTATTGTTGTATTACACAGCCAGCTTCTGCTAAGAGCCTGTATGTAAAGCAGTTCCTACATTTAGCTATATAAGCAGTTAATAGATGTTTTTATATATATTCAACTAGTCAATACAGTGATCAGCCTGCAGAGGCTGTTCTGCGACAGCAAAAGCCTGGAGAGTGTCAGTGTCTATAATTAGCAATGCTGTATAAATTTGGCTTAAAGACAAACTGATCTTTGTCTGCAGCTACTTTTTTATACAGACAGTGATTACAGTGCAAAGGTAGCAGCATCATGAGATCGAAAACTTGTCAAAGGCATATTTCTAACCAGCCTCTGTGTAATTGGTAGATAACATTGGTGGTCCTGCACAGTTATTTGACTGCGTATCTGGCCTCCCACTACCGTTTTCTTTGGGTTGTATTTTACTGCTCTATAGCAGCACAGTGAACTTCAATCCATATGTTTCCTCTGTGTTTTGTGTCCTACCAATGCTACCCTATGTGTCTCAGGGGTTCAACCTGGAAGAGCTGCATGCAGAGACATGTGCCTTACCTCATACACACCACAGAAGACTGACATGAACTTGCTGAGTACTGCAGCACAGATACTGGCAATATGCACAAAAGGACCCTAGAAGAGAGGAGAAGGAGGAAATCAGAGAGGGTTACCCTCTGGTTACTGACAATCATTTAGCCATTGCAGATCTCATAATTTCCCTTTGGCCATCTCAGGCAGTCCTCCAATCTTTTTTTTTTTTTCCATCTCAGAGACTAGCTGACTTCAGTTCTTTGACATTTTCTATATCAAGCCTTTCAAAGTAGAAGGAAAATGGCCAAATGTTGCTAGAAAGAGCAGAGCTTTAAGAGGAATGGTGGCAAAAGAAAGAAAACATTTATTGACTCTTCTTCCACAGACGACGACTCCTACCTCCCAGACCTGGCCACTACTGAACATGAAAACAGCAATATTTACCTCTTTCCCCACAGGCATGCCACTTCCAAGCCCAGCTGTGAGGCCCACAACTTTGGCCACAAAAGCTTTGAGAGTGAGATATTCCTTAAGGACCACTCCCCTCATTATGGTCTTGACCTCTGGGATTCCAGACCCTGAAAACAACAGCAGAGCAGGGGATGAACAAAACCCGCAGGCAAATGGAATAAGAAAAATGAGACAGACAGAAACAGATCTTGCCATGCCTTCTGCCCTCACCAACAGCCTGTGGAGAGACGAGGTGGCAGAAAATGGCCGCAAACAGAATAAGAACAAGTGGGTATGTGACCCACGCCAGGTACTGTAGAGGAACATTCGGGTGCAGCTCTCGGTACATCCACTTGTAGGCTGTAGGCAAAGAAACAAAGAAGTCGTCAGTAACCACAGCTGCTCCAAACAGGTTGGTAGACATCAAAGAATCACACACTTGCTAAACCTGCCCATACTAAATCTCCCTGAGAAATACTATTCTAAAGTCCTCATTTTCTAAGACATGCCTTGTTACATTTGGGTTACATGTTCCCAAATAAAACAGCGATTCTGCAGGAATGGGTAGAAATGGCTTCCTGTTCTTAAACACTATTAATACCTGTGCTCAAATGTGGCGTAAGACGAGGTATGTTACATGCAATTGTGAGGATGAATCACTGTACAGGGTCTTTTTATTTGGCAGCCCAAGGACCTTATGCGGATCCTGAAGGACAATAAAGTGGTCCACCGATAGCTAGTGCCCTCTCCTCCATCTCAATCCCATGAAAATCATTCCTTCATAAAAACTAGCTTAAGAGCTCTGATTTTGATCTGTCTTTTAGAGTAGCAGCATGAAGGGAGCTGTGCCAACTGTTAAAACAGCATTGGTACCATTGCTCATCCAGGTGCAACAGCACGACGAGCTGCTGAGAATCCAAACTGAACTGCAGCTCCTGTGCAGCAGGAGGAGGAGGCTCTTTGCCTGAGCTGGCTCCCCATACAGCAGGAGCCTGAGACTTGGTGGAGGGAAAGAAAAAAACAACAAATGACTCAGCTGTGGGCAGTATAAAGGACAGGGGCTCTCTGAGACTGGTAGGGGAAGCCAGACGCCTGGTGGATGGGGAAGCTCTAGAAGGAAGAACACTGGGCTGAGGAACTGCAGTGTCTGGTGGACATCAGCAGCCAAGAGCGCTGAGAGGAAAGGACTGGGATGTGTGTGCAGGTCAGGACTGGGACACCGAGGGTAAGGACAAAGAAACAGTGCAGTTAATAGAATGTGGGCAATGTCGTGTGTACATGTATGCACCAAGATGGGGGGCAGGAGGACTGAAAGATCTTGTAATTGTTACAGCTGGTAAAGGGGAGAGGAACCATAGGAAAAATGCAGTGAGGGAATATAAGACAGTGATTAGGAGATCTGTGTGAAAAGAGCCAAAGGAGAGAGCAGTATGTGGCCAGGTAGCAGGGAACTGCAGGGCACTGTATAAATAAAAACTGGAAAGAACAATAATGGGTAGAAAACAGAAACAGTATCAGGAGGGCATCGAAGAGCCCTTCTCCTGCCCTTCCTCCACGTGCTCATTATTCCTGGGGAAGATGGGAACCAGTATGATAGGAATGACCACAGTACCACAGATCACAGTACCCTGTGCCCCTACATGTTCAAGGGAGCAGGAGGGAAAGGGAGTCAAAATAACATGTTTTCTTTGACTCATCATACACATATCCTTTGTTTCTGCCCACTTACTTCCAAATTTTTCCTTGTCATCCCTTTAAAGAACCTCTCCCTCTTTAACCTTTTCTCTACTACGTTGCAAGTACTTCAAACTTCCCAGGCAGCAAGAGGTGAGGATGGGACACTGATGTTAAAGGAGGAGGAACATTGTCACTGGGCTTTGTAAAACATTAATATAATTTACAGTGTGTTTTTGCAACACCTGAATGGGACCCACCCTGTAGGCTCTTCGCACTGGCATAATCCATTCCCCAGCTCACCAACGCCATGGCCAGACCCAAGAGAACCAAGAAAATCCAGTCCTCTCCAAGCTTCTTGGTAACATATTTCTGGATGCGTCTAGCACAGTCTGTGGAGGGAAGAGTGAACCAGAAAAACTGAAGGAACATAGATGAAGCCTGTGTCTGTCTCTTGTCTCCTGTGCTGAGAACTAACTGCGGTAAGGATTTATTTGGAAGCATCATGGGTTTTGTGTTGGACTGATACCCATCTCTCTCTTACACAGTCCTGCAAAACCATATGCAGTTTACAAAAAGAAAAAAAAGTTGGGGTGGGTGGAATTTAACATTTTGTGCACTAGCAGCAAAAATCTAACATGAGAAAGCCCATTTCCTCTTGTTACAGAGATCTGTTACGGAAAATATTATTAACTTGGGACCGTTCTTTTTTCCAAACAGATCTTGGCTCTTCCTAGGATGAAAGCTCACATGAAAAAAATACTTTCGATCCACTGTGATTCCTTTTTCTTCCTTTCCTGCTTCTCCCCAGTCACAATTTTCCTGTCTTTTACCTTGCTAAAATTCCGTCTCTCTGGCTGGTCTACCCAATGTCTGGACATAGGGTAATGAAAGAGGAATTGCCCCTACCTTGACATTTGGAATAGTGCTCTTCTTTGATCTCTACTTGACTCTCGCGTTTCAGGGGTCTTTCATTGTTCTGCTTCTTATACAGTAGTTTTGCTGCTCCCTTCTCTGCGAAGTCGGTTATCTGATCTGTGTATTGGCCATAAAGCTAGAGGAGCAGAAAGCAAGAGAGAACAAAAGGGAAGGGTAAGGGAAATGCTCCTTCACAAGTAGAATTTAAGATGAAAAGGCAGATTTTCTAACAGTCCAAGGTGCAAACCCAAACGTAGCCAAGCAGGGAGACAGAGACACAGAAACTCTCAGACAGATGCAGTTCATCTTTTTTTTTTTTTTTCTTTTTCCTGTCTGGTTCCCTCTTCCCATTTGCTCCAAAATCTTTTTAATCTTTTTGGGGGTACAAGATATGAACACAGAATATTAATTGCTTTCCAACATCCTGAGAAAGAGCTGGCTGTGGTCTGAAGAGACTGAACAGGCTTTCTGGAGGTACAAAAGAAGGTCAAAGTAGTTCACACCAGACTGCCACCCTCAGGGCGGTCTCATAGATTTCAGCAGCACTGTCGAACATCTCTGAAGGTTTCGAGAGGTATTACACTATCAAACAGGCTGCAGGAACATCCCGCATCTGTTCCTCCTGCTGCCAAGGAATGCTTAACAGGGCACACAGCCACTGGTGGTGCCTGCAGAGGAAAACAAGCAGCAGCAGCTCAGACATATCACAGGGTACTTACACACCTTCTCCCATTATTTACCCAAATCATCATGCTAAGTCTTCTCCTATCTCCAGTTCCTCTGTATTTCCTAACTACCTAATCTAGTCTTCGTCTTCAGATACTGATCTTGAAATGCAATTGGTTATATGCAATTCACGCCTGTGTTTACCAATGCCATTTCATACATGGATCTGTAGTACAACTGGCAGTTGTGCCCCCTTGTCAACGAGACTTCAAGATCCTGAAGGATCCTGACTGTGCCCCCTTGTTCGTTTGTCAGATTCCCTGAAGAGCAGCTACCCTGCCTCACCCTTTCAGAGTATAGCTGGGGAAGGTGTGCATTTGAGAAGCAGAGAGTAAGCCTCTCCTCCTCACATGTCCTTCAAAAAACCAGATTTGGCTTTACTTGAGGTCAGGTCACCACCTGAAGCAGAGCCTGTGATCTTGGCACTTCCCAAGGTGACCCTTTGCTTCTTCCCCAGCTTTCTCCCCATCTGCTTCTCTAAGATTTTATGAGCAGCGGGAGGAGAGTGAGCAGTGCTTTGATCAGCAAAATCAGACACTTCAGCTGGAGAAAGACAAGACATATGAGAGATATAAAGCACTACCATGTGCTTAGGAGACATTTCTATTTGATAGTTTCATGTCTCCTCCTTTCAAAGTGACACAGGAGATGTTGCTCTTGTTACCTTGAGATCTAATAGATTCAGAAACTCACAGAAAGATTTTGACTGGAAGGCACCTCTGGAAGTTTCTAGTCCAAGTCCCTGCTCACAGCATGGGAACTCCAAAGCCAGATTAGGCTGCTCAAGACCTTGTCCAGGCAACTCCTAAATATCTCTAAGGGTGGAAATTCCCTGGCTTCTCTGACCACCTGTTCCAGTGCTCAACCAATTCCTATTTCCATGTAACAAATATGACTGAAGGTCCTAAATCGTTTATTTATTTTCATATTCCTTGTGAGAGACTTGAACCATGTACAGCAGCTCCCTTTGAAAACCCTAGTGTTTTTTTCACAGAACACACATCTAGGCTTTTTAAAATCATCTTCTTCTTAAGGTGGCCTACCTGCTGTCTCTTAAAGAAATTGATGCTACCTGAACATCTGAAAGTATTCTTCTACATTGGAAGCTGACAAATTGAATGTAATTATTAACCACATGATTATCAACACACTCTAGGCCAATTAAGCAATGCAGACTCTTTGCAGTGAGGAATGGACATGCTCTGACCCCCATAATACAGGCAGTCAAACATCAGGCTGACAAGCTTCATATATAAGATAAGCTGTCACATGCAGAATCCAGCCGTAAATAGCAGACTGCTCCTTTTTTCTCTCACTGTGTCTATTTCAGCCAGAAATGTCAAGTACCAGCAGATTTTAGACAAATGCATCTTTACATCACCTCAGCTAATGTTTCATTGCCTTTACATGGTCACGAGGGATAGGTTTATATCAAATACAGCTTAATCCAAACTATGAACTCAAATCCGTGCCAAGTATGATGTTCAAATTACAGTCTTCCAACTGCCCAGATGGAATAGCATGACAATATAATAGTATGAATGGTAAAAGTCCTCATATGGTATTCTAGTTCACTGCTTCTATCTAGCTGGAAAATGGTGCAGTCAGGATGTGGGGAAAAAGGAATTAGTTTCCAGACACAAAAATGAAGGTTCTGTCCTATAGACCAACTTAGTCTCAATTCACTTAAAGATTGTCTCATACACATGCTTTTCTTCTCCAGGACTCTGGCACTATTTAAAATGGCAGGAGATTGTGGGAGAGAGAAAGAATCCAGAAATCAGAGGATGACCTTAAAGCAAAACTAGGTTAGGTAAGAAATATCCACTCCATTAGAAGACATATAAAACTAAAAATATAACACAGTAGGACTTGGACTGTTCCTTCTTTTGATGCTCTCTCTAACACAAGGAATGCAGAGTTTCCAAGCACTAGTGGAACCGGAATGTTAAAATATATCAATTACCACCTAAAGGGTTGAGCCAGAAAAAGTACTATCATGCCCAACTTGGCTAAATGCTGAGTGAGAACATGATAATGGTGCAAAAACAGCTGAAGGTATAAATACTGTTAAGGAGGAAGAAGGGGAGAGGAGAACCCTAAAAAATAACCAGGGTAAAGTTCATTTTAAGGGAGATAGCAATTATTAATGTTTAACTGTAAACCAGCAGGGTTTGTCTTTCCAAAAAAGATGGGGAAGTTTCATTGCTTGAGTAATGGAGGAAAAGCTGCAGAGAATCTCAGGGGAAAAATATGTACAGCACCATAATCTCACGACTTTTCTGGGAGCTATTTTCTGAGAGCTCAGCACCTGCCCAAAATTGTCCTCATCTCACAGCCCAAAGCTATTCCCCATGCCATTCAGACTGAACAATATGTTCTTCACAACATACTATAGTCCTGAAATCCCTTCCCCCAGCATTCCCAGTGTATACTGCTTTTAATCTGCTGCTCCTGGCCACTGAGGTGGCCTTGGACTCTACTGCTCACCCCTCTCACTCCCACCTTGTAGCCAACCTGCTGTTCCTGAAACGATCTTCCTTAGGATTTTTTTTCTAATGGATCACAAAAGAGTAGCCATATTTGGTCTCAAAGCCGAAACCTCCCCAAACTCACTTCATAAGTAAATGTAAATGTCAGTAGAAGGTCTAGGCTCAACCGTTTAGACATAGAGCCAATGAGGCACGTGTGAGGGGTGGGGAGCAGCAACAAAATAATAGTTCTTCCTGAAGAAGGGAAGGCAAAGGGGAGATTTAATAGCAGTCCCACCACCTGAAGAGAGAGGGGGGTTGAAGAGAAACATCATAGCGATATTTCTTGGAGGGGCAGTGAAGGACAAAAGGAAAAAGCCGTAACTTGCAAGAAAGGAAAGTCTGTGCAAAAGGAAAACATGTCCCCATCCACTCCCTCCTGAGGGTAGCTCAGCACAGGAACAGGTGCCCAGAGGAGCTGGGGAATCTTCAGTCTTGGAGATGTTCAGAACATGCCTGGACAACCTGACCTAGCTTTTGAGTCAGCCCTGCTGTGGGCAGGGGCTTGGGCTAGAGACCTCCAGAAGCCCCTCTCACCTACATCTTTCTGTGAGCCTGTTGTTCTATATTACCGCATTGCCTAATTACTCATTACACACCCCTCCCACTACACCCATCTGTGTATTGCCATGAACATCCTTTCTATAGTCATGAATAATACAGCTTCTAAATACCTCACCAGCTGTAGCTGTTTTCTCATGCAGAAAGAAGACAATACAAAATCCTACAGTGTATGACAATGTATATTTTTATCAGTTACATCATCTATCATATACCTACTATCTTAATTGTCCAAAATTCTGTATATATTACTACTATTATCCGACTACTATTATTATTTTATTATCTATTAACAATTATTTGTTTTTTGACCATCAGTTTGGTCCTGGGCCAAAGACCAAGATTTCACTGTTCTGAGGCTTGTGTAAACCAAATCAAATCACAAAGCTGGTCTGAAATAGCTTCCAACCTACATACAAAACAGAAGGCAAAAGAAAAGGGCACAACAGAATCAAAATCTCTCTCTGCCAAGTGTTTTTTCACATGACAGTGGGGAAAGAAATCTTAATGGTTACTATGCATGGAAATGGAAGAAAATATGGGCAGAAGGTTGTTTTTCTTGCTAATAACATAAGTGTGCGTGTTTGTACAAGGTACATATATATAAGGTATAAATATGCATTAGCATGTTAAGAATATATATTAGCGTATAATATATATTAGCATACCTTATATATAATGCATATTTATACCTTAATTTAATAAGGTATTTTTAATTTTATTTTATAATAACAAATAATTATTTATTTTATATATATAGTGATTTTTATATATTTATATATAGTAATTTTTATATATGTATATATAGTAATTTTTATATATTTATATATAGTAATTTAATAATAATAAATACCTTAATTTATACCTAATGCATATTTATACCTTATATGCATATACCTGAATGGCTAGCAAAATATACATATGCGCGGCAAGCCTGGTTTTGCCAGAATATGTCTGCATGCAAAGTTTCATACATAAACGTACACGCACATGTATGTGATTGATTATGTAAAAGTATTTCTAGGGCATATTTTTCAGTAAATCTATAAATACGCCTGTCTGGTTTCTGGATTGCAATTTGTGTTCACAAATGCCCGCTTGCCTGGGGACATTACTGCCTGAAGATATGCACGAGAATGCATTTTAAGGCCTGCTTGTTTATGTGTGAGGTTGTCTATCTACTTATCTACTGACCAGCACAACTCTAGAGCACTGGAGAAATCCCACAGCTTCTCCCTCCCTGCCCACATTTAGCACAAGGTGCATTTCCTATGCAGTTTCAGGAGAGAAATTCCTGAGTATCGCCATGAAATTGATTCTCTAATCTTTTGCAACATGGCACATATAATCCTCATGGGGAAGGTTATCTACTGGAAGAGGCTTTTCCTGGCAGCAAATGTGGTTTTGTTGTTATCACTAAATCACAAAGGTCTTCAGGAAATAATTAACGCATCTCCTCCTTCATCCCCCAATCATTCACCTAAGCGTTCATGCGTCACGTATGGAGAAAATATACACTCTGTATGAATTCCACACTCACACGCTCTCTCCCTCATCATTTGACCGGACCCTTCACTGCTCTAAAGCCTTCTTAAGTCAGCTTAGCCTGAGCAGGCTGAGTAGGAAATTAGACACCAGGACTCTGCTGTAGAACCTCCCCTTTGCAGGAGGCTGTCCCAAAAGGAGAGGTAGAGGAGATACAGAGCATAATGGAACAAGAAGCCATAAGTAACCAAAGTACATCTATGTCCCAGATAGTTTTTCTGAACCGCTGCTTGTGTGAACTACAGCAAGAGTTGGGTCAAGTTTAAGGGTTAGAAAATCTCTCACTCACAGCCCCCCTAAGAGTTACCAAAACTATCCATATACAGGTATGGGTCTGTGACCATGAAGTGCTTTTTGGTCGCATGACTTCATCTGTGCAGATAGATACCCATCTATATACATCACTGTCCTCTTTGTTTTTAGTCACTCTTCAACTGCAGTTGAAGATCAACTGGTTGATTTTCCCCACCCCAGCTTGCCCATTCTATCTTTGTGTCCATGGCAGGTGAAAATGACCCCTGACTCGAAATGCTGATAGCACTCCTGGATGCAGGTGCAACCATGAAAGTCAACGCTTGACCTGGGAGTCATCAAACGAAGGGGAGAGTTGGTAGGAGTGCGAACGGACAGGGATGTGCGCTCTACCAGCACCGTCCTGGGAGCCCCAACAGCCTTCGTGATCCCGGGGAGACCTGCGCTGCCGCAAACGTCCCAGTTGTCCAGCCCTACCTGTGGGTAGCTGAGGGAGGAGTTCTCCAGGTAGTGCTGGTCGTCCCCTGTCCCCTGGACCTCGCGTCCTGCCTCCAAAGGTATCCCGTAACGGGTGCATTTCTCAAAGCAGACATAGTCGTATTGCGGTGGGCCCTCCCACAAAGCTGACTTCGATCTGGGTTCCTGCGTCAGGGTCTTTGAGCTCTCCATGCCTCTACTCTTCCTCACTCCCAGTTGTAATGGAGCTGCTGGTCTGGGCCTTACCTAGAACCACCTCATGTTCTGGCCAAGAGCATGGCCTCCGCACTTTCCTCTGCTCCCTCCTTCCTTTCTTTCTCTCCTCAGACCACTCTGATTTGTCCTGTTCCTTCACTCACTTTCTCTCTGCCCCTCCTCCTCCTCTTTTTGCCTCTCTCTCCCCTTCCTGCCCAAAGGCAGTGATTGCAAGGTTTAACTATATTTATAGCAACCTTCCTCTGCCACATGATTCCCCAGTGCCGTGTCTGATCTCAGCAAAAGGCACTAACTCCGGCGGGGATTGAATATCAGGTGTGGGCCAGAGGGGAACTCCTGAAGGAGAGGGAAGGGAGAAGGGGGGAGGAGGAAAGAAGGCGGTAAGACAGACAGAGACAGAAGTACAGAGGCAGAAAGCAGACAGGAGGAGGCAGAAATGATTATTCAGGAGATCTCCTCTTTCACACCTCCCCATCCTGAGCAAGCCGTATTTGCAGTGAGAACAAAATTCAGTGATCTTCCTTGTTCGCTTCCCAGATAACCAGGTGTCCAAAAGACTGAGTGACAGTCATAGAGATGACAGCGACTATGGTGAGGTAGGACATGATGGGTACACACTCAGTGTCCCGCGACAATTTTTTTAAGTCCGTGGCCCACAAGAGAAAAAGCAAGCCCTAATGGAGAAGTCAGGCATCGCTGTAAAATGCTGAGGGTTACAGCTTAATTGCAGCTTTCCCACGTGCCCTTATGGCGAACACTTTACCCTTTTGAAGAAGGCCACCACATCTGTGGGCATTCAATTAGGGGTACATGCAGAAATTTATTCTTCTTGATGCTCACTTTTGCGCAGGCTAGAGCACTCAACGGCTTCTCCTCTCCACTCTGCCACTTGTTTCTCAGCCAGGCAAGAAAGCAATGAGCTCAGCCAACACCAGCGAGCTACCAGCCAGCCACAGGAATGAGAAGCATGTTGTAGCACATGGTCTAGAGACACCTCCCGGTACTGTCACTGGGCTGAATGTAACCATATGTCTTTTGACAGCTATTAATCAATGAAAAGCAGTGAGTTCAAGATCCTAGAAGTTATGTACAAGAAAAGAACCCCACATGCCTCAAACACAGTCACTAAAGAGCTGCTGTTAACTCCTCCTCCCTCTTGTCCACTATCACCTCCCCAGAATAATGGTTTCCAAGTGTCTCACACTGCAGGATAAAAGATTTGCAGGCAGGACAGGGGACAGAAAGAGGCAAAACACCCTGTTTTTGAGTCCAGAATGGTAGTCTCAGTATTTCATTTTGCAGATCTCTGTAAAACATTTCTCCTGGAGGCTCCTTTTTCTTTTTCTCAGTCTGAATGGTTCTTGAGAGTGGGATACAAAGAAACTCTCTAAGAGGAAGACACACTTGATTTCCTCCATAAACCACCTCCCCACCTCCTCCAATGTTTCTGCTAACCATACCCATATGGATATCCATTAGCAATAATACCCATATGGATATTAATAGCCTGTACAACCCACACCTTGTGGCAGGCTGGGCAAGCTCTAAATATTTATAAAAACATATAGGATCATTTGTTTCATTCTCACCAGCCCTCACTTTATACAGTATCATATAGGCACTGTTCCCTGGAGGAAGACTGTGGCCCATCAGTAGGAAAAAAACTTGGAATGAACCACCTTAAAGAAGAGTTTCAAGTGACTGTGTCTAGAAAATTGAAGAAGAATATTTGGATACCCTAACAGTTTTCCATCATAAAGGCATTAACTGCTCCCAACTTATTGAGATGCTTTTGGAAAACCAATGTTGCTACGGTTTATATAAAAAATGATACACAGCATATACTATATAGTGTATAAAACACTAAAAACTGTATAAAATATAAGTGCACATCATATATAGAAAATCTAAAAACTAACCACAATAAGCCCCAGCAAACATCAAAGCTGTAATACAGCACCAGATATTCAGTTACTATTACATTTATTGGAGGAGAACACTCATCACAGCCACGGGAGAAAACTAATGGGAACCTTTACCCAAATGTGCACTTTTTTAGCTCTTGTTTTTCAAGATGTACAAAAATACCACATCAGAAATTTCTTCGGTATATAAAAAAGAACACCTTGCTACCAGCTAATCAAACTCTACCCTTCTGTCTTTATCCACTGTTGTGGATTTTCCATGGAAAAGAATTATGTAATTATAGCCTACAATAAGATGATTCTACCCTGAAAGGTTTTTTCCAAGAACTGTCCTTCTCAGCCTCCAAACTGGCCCCAGCCTCATTCACCTGATCCATAAAAGCATGAAGGACCCCAAGGCCAACATCCACCAAATGGCTCTAGATGCTCCTTGAAAAACAAACCTTTACTATCCTCGTGAGGAAGACAACCCACCATAACCCTGCGCCATCACACCTCATCCAGTGCACCAAATAGTAGACTGATAACTATACAGATGAAACTGAACTATCATTGTGCACACAGTGGTACATGTGTATGCTCTAAGGACATCTGCAGCTAAGGAGCCAGAATTTATCTAATTCCCAGTGGGAGAGCACTTTTCATCAAGCAATCTCTCTGCCTCTGATCTCTGTACCCAGATACTGTCTACCGAGGAAAAGACTGAGAACTGAAATTCACCATTCCAGTGCATTACAAAATATATGCCATCTGTAGAGATACTGGATTTATGTTACATTATTTCCTGTGTCCTGAACACTAATCTTATCATGCTCCACAGCTTATAAATCACGCCTCTCCCTCTTTCCCCTAAGAGAAAAGCACTTTGTCAGCTCTCTGGGCACTATTAACATCCTCTCTGTTCCACAAGGTACCAATAATCTTGTGTCACAGCCTCACTGACACTAGTCTAGTTAAATTCAAAGAAGCAACTCTCAACTTGTATTTGCTTTGAGGTCTGCTGCTTCTATTTCAGACTCAAAGAACTTGTAGACCCAATAGCTTGTCCACAGCTGACCTAATGAAAGGTACTTTTCCAGCTCTACCCATTGTCTTGTCTGCATTTTCAGACCAGCAGAGTCCCAAAAGCACAGAATACAGAGCACAGCCTGAAAAAGGTCTCCCTTCCTGCACTGCTGTTGCCCAGCAGCTGCTGTGAAATCTCCCCTATCGCTTTTCCTGAATTTTCCTGCCACAGTTCTTCTTGATGTATTTTCTTTATTGCTCATCTGTCCTGTTTTCTACTGCCAAGGCCTAGCTCTGCCCTTCTACCAGGAGACGGCAATGTAGCACTGCTGTTGCTTGAGAGGTTGCCAACAGCCTCAGGAGACTAGCACAGAGGCGGAGGAAGATGTAAAAAAAGAGGAAGACTCTTCAGGATTCAGAAATATAATTCCTAGCCTTCCCATCCTACTGCCTTTATGGGGAAAGCTCTAATAGTAGGGGGGAGGGATGATTGAAGGCTCGTGCTTCTCTCATGGTCCTGTCCCAGGATATTTATCACCTGAAATCCCAGTACTGTTAATCAACAGTGACAGGCTTAATATTGTTCCCTGCACCCTGCCCACACAATTATCAGCCATCATACTAACTTCTGAGCCTTCTGCCTATACTAGAGCTTTTTTGGGGGGTGTTTCTCCAGCAGATTCATCCTAAAAGATGTAGACCACTTCGTGACTTCCCTTATGGCCCGTGACAAACCTTATGGCCCACCGCCAGACTGCAGCCTCCTCTGGAATGAAACACAACATTTATTTTTCAGCTGCCACCAGTACTGCATACACAGACACTATAGCAGATGGTGATGCAGAGCCCTCTACCACCCCAGACTGAAAGGAGTTGAATTTGTGGAGGTGGAGTTATTGTTACTCAGAACCACGCATGCAAAAGAGAAAAGCAGCCATTTAAGAATAAAGAAAAAATAATATTCTGTGCTTCAGAGAACTCAATCCAACAAGGCTGCGAAGGAGATAATATGAAAGATGGGCTATGAGACAAAAGCAACTGTAAAGGTGAAAGGGAAAAATGGAGTTTTGAAGGAGGAAGAGGAGAAAGGTGACAAAAGGAGGACTACTTAACAGTAACAGAGGATCTAAGAGGTAAACACAGAGGCAATAAGAAACAAAGAAAGCGCAGGAGGACATGAGGCAAAGAGATGCAGGACAGAAAGAAGTCACATCAAGTGTACTTTGTCTCAAGCAATAGCTTCAGATGGAGCAAAAAAGAGTGAAAAGGAAGGAAAAAGACTTCAGTAGACCTAAGATAAGACACTGTCTTGTAGGTGAGAACAACGTGCTTGAATAGGACATTTTATTAGACAAGATACCCATAGAGGCTTCAAAGAGCTACAGGAGGCAATTGGAGCTTTTGGAGAGAAAGAATGCTGTGAAAAGGGTTAGGAATAGGGAGGGAAACTGGGAGAAAAGACAGCTTTTATAGTGAAAGAAAGAAATAGACTGTGGACTAAGGATTAAACAGTAGCAAAAGACAGAAATCTAAGCTGTACAGGAGCATACTGCAAGCAAGGCTGAATATGGAGAGATGATGACAGAAAATTCTCAGAGAACACTTGAAAGAAGGGTTGAGTTCACAGTAAAAAGTAGAAAGAAGAAGTCCAGAAAGTTTAAGGGCTTTCATCATGGAGAAATAACAATATGATATGATGATATTCAAGAGACTAGTACTAGACTGAATGGACAGAAACAGGGCAGATTTTGAGAATCATCAGCTTTTGATAACTCAAGTAGGGAGATGATGATGCTGCCAGAGGAAAGGTAGAATGGGGAAAAAAAAGATAGATCTCACAACGGAAAGCAGATAAATACTTAGGAACACAGGGACATGAAGGAGCAATTGAAGTAGATGCTGGAATAGATGGACTTGGAAGGAAACTTGAACAGATCATGGTATGATATGATGACACTGTGGTATAACATAATGTGACATTATGATATCCCATGACCTGGCAAAACCCAAATGAGCTTAAAAGGGACAGGATTGTGTCCCAGTTCTGGAAACAACCCAACTGTCACAGTCTGCACAGAGCACTTTGTGAATTTACCCCAAATTCAAATGAAACAAAGCCATATCTGTGTTGATGCTGGTACCTAAGGTAAATTACTTGTTAATTTGAGGTTGTCTTATCTTACATCACAGTGTGGCACAGT
The DNA here is from genome assembly GCA_003697955.1 of Calidris pygmaea. Lineage (NCBI taxonomy): Eukaryota > Metazoa > Chordata > Aves > Charadriiformes > Scolopacidae > Calidris > Calidris pygmaea. The sequence continues at coordinate 449,841 of QJSC01021738.1, read as the reverse complement.
TTGGAACTGCGAGCGAAAAGAACAAGCAGAGAGAACTTAACAAACTCAACAGAAAGAGCAAGACAGAGAAAATCAGATGAAAGAGAAGATAACAAAATTAGGTTTTATAAATGGATCCCAACTCACCCAGAACTTTAAGGTGGATCTGACTAGATGTCCTGGTGAGCTCTCAAGTCAAGACTAGCAGGCTTCAAAACTCAAAATAGAACTTTCTTTACCAGAATAAAAATAAGATTATTTGATTTTTTTTTAAATAGAAAAAACTTCAGACGTGCAAGTCAGGAAGCACAGAAATAAATATATAGATTATACATAACTCTCTCCCACCCACTGTGGCCTTGGTTGCAATTAACTCAGTGACCTTCTGAGCAGCTAAAATTTTGTGCTTACACTCCATTGCCTAGGAGATTGTTTCTGTACCTCCACAGCTTGGATGGCTCCTCCCCTACAGCTGCCCCTCTTCTTAAATTGCAGCCCTCAATTCCCTCAGTGACTCTCTGTCCTACAGCACTCTGTAGCCTCTGTTAAATCATTTCTTCCTTGCATATGCTCGATGGCTTTCCAAAGGAAGATGTGTCTTGCTGGTGATGTAGAGATTTGATTGTCTCATCTTAGAATAAACTGAGAACAAATCAAATAGGCACTTTGTGTATACAAGTATCAAAAAGGAAAAAAAAAAAAAGGAAAAAAGTAAAATTAGACTGCAGAACATTTTTAATAACTGTATTATGCATCCAAAAGCAGCTGAAGTCAATAAGAACTAGCAAAGAGTCAATGAACTGTTTGAAGTGGTTCAGTGGAATTCTTATTTTCTGGGAGAATAATGTTGCATCACAAGCATTCTCTGAAGTAATCCGCTTTTTAGCAGAGAGACTAAGGAACATCTAGAAAATATAGGCTCATCCCTAGTGATCAAAACATATTAAGGATGCTTTTAAGCTTGTTGAAATTGTTATTATTACTGAGATGAAAAGGGAAGGTTTCAAAGACATATTAGGAGTACGCTTGAGCTGGCATTGGGCAAGAAGTATATATGTATGTATATATAAAAACATACATACATACCATGAGTATGGACAGATATCTCCAGGAGGCCATGGCTAGGATTAGAGCTATGCAAGGAAAGAAATAATCTATTTCATTTTCCTGATACGTGTTCAACTTTCAAATGCTTGAAAAGTCATTTCTTTGAGGCCATAGAATCTCTTGATCTCTCTGAGAGGGTGATCACACTACTGGTTTAGGGGATTCAAGGAGCAGACTGATTGACAAGGACAGTCCTAATTTGTTAGGTACTGGAACTCGTGATCAAGAAGCTTGATGCAACAAAAAATTAATTTTCAGGTTTCCATTCCAGCTGATGCATGCCCACATGAATGTTAGAAAAGCAGGGGTCAGGAACACACCTCGAAAGGAGGAAAGGGACTGCCTTTTCTGATTGCACCAGAGACATAAGCAACCATAAACCTTTTCTCAGTAACACTTGGGTCTTCCTTACATTTCAGACTTTCACCATTATTAGATGCTATAAACTACTTACATGAACTTCATGGTACCGGCTGCTGACTGTACTAAGTAGTGTGCCCTGTCCCATCTCAGCTAACTGAGATGAATGACATCAATAAAAAAGTTGTAACACAGACATGTTATCACTACCCTTAAAGATTTTAAAATACCTTCGTTACTATCAAAGTTTTGCTAGTGAATCTTTTACAATTTTGGCTAAGCTTCCAACTTTTCGTTCTCCTCCCCCCATCCAAATGCAGATAACCCACACGAAAACACCAAACCTTCCTGCACAGCGGGAGTCTTGCCAGTTCCCCATAAAACAATCGCTGGTGGCCCTACGTGATAAAGAGGAAGATAATCAGAGAGAAGTTCACTTGGCAGCCAGAATAGTAAATCCATCACGAACGAGGGCAAAGCAATTCCCCTGTGGCAATAACCTTTCCTGTTATCACTGGCTGCTGATACAGGGATGATAATGAGACTCAGTATAGCATTCACTGGACTCCCTACCTCTTTTATCAGCCCCCCCCCGCCTTGACTTGAGGGGAAGGGAAGAACTGTATGGAGGAAGTGCATCCAGGTTGAAGTACGACTGGGTCACATTTGGCATGAAGGCTACAGAAAGTCTTTTCTCTGTGGAACTCATTAAACTAAAGTTGCTGTACGCTTACCAGCAAGAGTAAATTTTGACTGTCACAAGGGGAAAACGGTGCAAAAAGTACCCCAGGGCCATAAGGGAACAACAATCTCCAGATCTCAGAGAGACAGGTAGACTAGTATTTTAAGCCCAGGACAAGATAAGTTAGTAGAAGAAAGTGCAGGAAGTGCCCCAAAAATGGCATTGTATCCCGAGGTTGACATTTAATGTCCATGCCATCTAAAAATGTTAAAACTGGAACAGGAGTCCAGGGAGGGGTTTTAGATTAACATTAGAAGCTACTGACCAAGGTCAGGAGTGACGGAGGGATATTGGACCAATGAAAAATAAGGTGCAGACAATAAATGATGGGAACCATCCCAACTTTCATTTAACTTGAGAACTGAAATTAGTTCTAGAAGCTGCTAACTCAGATTGTTCATGAGACATTACTTAATTTTTGGATGCCATGTTTGTATGTTTAAAAACATTACTCACCATCTTGCTTATGTGCATTATTTGGTGTTCAGAGTCGGCAAAAATCACTGAGAGTATTTGCGGTATCTTGTTCAGTCATTGCCCTTGGTCTGGGAGTAACTCAATTTTTGCCTATCTGTATCAGAGTCATATTCTATTCCACAAGTAGTATTATGTCTATAGCATATTTTGATAGCAATCAGTCAGAAAAAAAGCAGAGATGGTCCTTCTGAAATTTTTCAGATCCTACTCCCTCTGCTGCTTTTCCTTGTGTCTGGGTGAGAATTATTACTCTCTGCCAGGTGCACTGACTGGGCTGGGCTGGGGACCTTCACTTAGTCCACAGACTTTTGGGCACTACAAGGACTGTCAACTCAGAAAAATCTGCAGGCTCCTCAGACCCATCATGCTGAGGGACAAGCCGTGCCACCTGCTGAAGACTCATTCCTCTGGGAAGAAGATTCAGCTGACCCTTGCCAGGGCAGATTACAGCCTCATATTCATCAGTAAGGGCCCTGTTCAAGGAGGAAAGGTGACCCAGGGGGCAGAGTGCATCCCTGTACTATGGGGATTGCAGCTCTGGCTACAGACCTTGCCTGATATACAGCACTACTGGTACCACTGGCACCACCACTGTTGGCCAAGCAAGTTCCTCACACCCCTTCTCTCTCCCTCCAAGAGAAACAGCTCAAAATCCCACCACGAAACCCTGTGAGATGGAAGGAAGTTCTCTGCAGGGGCAGAGTACTCTCCTTGCTTTGGGTAGGAGGGTTCTCCATTGTGTTCTACAAGAGACCTTCACCTTGGCAATCCAGCTATACTTCATGGCAAGACTGTTTGGACAGACATGTCTGTCTATGGAATCTCATATTGAGTTTTGCCACATTAATCATTACAACCCTGTCCTCTCTTGACCTATAGTCTTGAATACTGGAGAACATGATCGTTGTACTAGATCAGCTTCTGCACATCCAGATCTGCTTAGGAATGCATTAACATCTTTTATATCTGTGTTTTGATACCAGGTCTGCAACGTCATTTTTATCAGGATGCTTTCCTCAGCAGTATCAGGAGATACTCAGCACAGGAGTGCCTGGGCCTGCCTGTGAATTTTCCTTCTGCCCTGATCACAGCAAATAAGAGGCAGATATCATTGGGAAGGCAGGAGGGTCAGCACTCCTTAAAGGATACCTGGTTACCACCTCTAACCAGATAATAGTACTTTTTTCACCTACATCAAAGAGGAGGAGACAAGGCTGAGCCACTCCTGATTAGACGGAATCTGCATCTTGCACTGGAACATCTCACAGACAGTCTCTGACACTGGACTGTTGTCCTTCCCAGAAAACCATGTACTCTCTGCGAGGGGTGCTGTCACTTCTTGCTGGCCTACTGGCCATTTTAACACGGGCATTGTAGGACCTGTGGAAAAACAGGGCCAAAGGTTTTGTGCAATGGTGTGTATGTATCTGGCTATCTTGACACAGATACACATAGAGATGGCTGCCAGCAGAACGATGTGGCAGCAGGGCAGCTGTAGCAGGAGATTTTGGGACTGGATGGGTGCTTGCCTGTCTTGTGATCCATCTTTCTACACTGAGTATTGGGAGCTTATGATCGCTCATTCTCTTTAGACAAGATTCCAAACACACTGGTGTTGCAAAGCGGGGAGAAGGAGAGAGAAGCCTACACTTGCAAATAGCAATTGTGTTGGAAGTGGAAAAAACTAGAGGTTCTGAAGTAATCAAAAATCCTTGTGGAAGGATTTAGAAAGGGTATGCCAGAGTATCTTAGGGTATTTTGTCAGTACATTATACTAATATTATAGTATGCGCTTGCTATAAGGATATCAGGTTCTATAAGGTATCAGGAGTTAGCTGTGTAGAACATAAAACAAACGAGGCTGGAAGAAACAGCGCATCAAGAAATAATTAGCAAGCTATACTTACTGAATCTCTTGCTACCAACTGAGGATATATGAATTCCTTCCCTTCCTTTCCCACGACTGGCACTTTTGAAGAAAAAGGTCAATTCAGTACTCGTCCAACCCCTGGAGTTCTGTTCCTTAAGATGCTGCTGAGATGAAGGCGTGAGGCAGAGCTCAGAAGGGGTGACCCAGTAGGGCACTTTGGGCAGTTGTTGGTACTGCCTCACAAGTTTAAACTGTTGTGGTTCATGCTTCAAGGGTGGTGGTTTTTAAATAGTTATGCCTACGGGTAGCCTATGTAGCATTTGAGCAGTTTCCTGCAGTGATGGAACAGTAAAAGTAAAGAATAAGGGTGAGATGGGCTAGAACTGAATGGAGAGTGAAAAGTCCTATGGGGAAGGACTACTTCTTGCAGATATTCTGTCTTTCTGTGGGCTTGTGGTGAAGGGCAACTAGTCAGGCTGGAATAGCCAATGCTCCCTAAGCCCTACACAGAACAGGCTGCCTGTCACACTGTGCTCCTGCCTAATCAAAAGCCAGTAATGCATCAGATCTTGAACTTCTTAGTTTCCCTTATTCCACATTTCAAAAGTCTCAAGTCTGGTCTTTTGTCTTTTGGTATAAAGGTAGTTAAAAAAAAAAAAAAAAAAAGAAAAAAAAAGAAAAAAATAAAGGAACTCTTCAAGGGTGAAGGGGTAAGAGTAGTTGAGACTGTTTTTGAAAGGTAAAGAAGAGGCTGGTTAAAGAAGAGAGAACACACAGTAACTCAAGATTTTCCCTCGTTGGCCTGAACCTTCACAGCTGCCTCAAAATTGTGAGCATCATAAAGAAAGGACAGTCACATTCCCTTCCTTGCACCAGCTCTGATATGTCTGCCCTTAGCATTGTGAAAGGTAAACTGATAGAAATACATTCACGTCTTTATGTGGTTAACTTCTTAGTGCCGTGCTCCGAGTGAGTTCACCATAGGTCAGGGAAGCAACATGTAAGTAAAGAAGCTGTTACATGTGGTGGTCAATAGATCATGTCAGCTCCAACGTACACCCTCACATGAAGCATTAAAACACATGTTTAGGCAGCAGGAGAACTTTACGTAGCCCTGGCTTAATCTTCCCAACAGAAAAATTTTCAAGTACCTCTGGAATAAAGTTCCTACAACACTGACTATTTCTTCTGTCACTGCTACGTTGCACAGCTGCCATGTGTTTAATCTTGCATTTGCCTTTACCATTCCTGGAAAGCTTAAGTGAACCCACAGTTCTTTTACCCTACAGGCCTGGAGCATTATGGACTTCCAATTAATGGAAATAAGATTTCCAACATACCCTGTTTCTGTATGGAATCAGAACTAAAAGCAACATACTCATACACAGAATGCCTTGTTATCTAGCTCTAATAAAAAAACTTGATGCCAAGCAACGTAATATCAAATACCTCTCTGATCTTGACTGAATAACTGTATAAGCACCTTAAGAGGATGACTGAGCAATAAAATGACAGGTGAAACAGTCACAATAAATGATGACTGGGAGGAGGAACAGATGTTCTAGTTTGGCATACACAAGAATCATCCAACTGTTACTGTTTAAGCTGGCTTTTACTATTTAAGAATAGGGTCTTGAGAATAAACAGAATGGTCATGACAATGACTGCCTCAGTATTTTTTTAGAAACATGGTTTAAGAAGTAGGAAAATAAAACTAGACAAAATGAATGTGCAACTACATCTTGAGTAATATTTACATTTCTGTTTCCCTCAATCTCAAAAATAATATAATAGAACTGGAAGAGTTTCAGAGGATGGTCAAAATTATGGAATAGCTTCTGTACGAGGAACAGCTAAGCAGGCTTGAACCTCCTAGGCTGGAAAGGGCAGCAAGGACTGGACATGAATAAAATCATGAGTGATACAGAGAAAGCGAAGTGAAAAGTTTTGTTTTCCTGTATTTTGGGAGCTAGGCAACCAGAATATCTGACCCAGTAATATCTTTTTAACAGTGAAAAGTTTTGTCAGCTTCTGCGAGTGATCTTCAGGCAAATTCTGTGTCCCAGTAGAGCTTTGGGTAGCTCCAAGTCTCAGGTTATAGACATCCATAGTCACTATAGTAGTTTACACAGGATCAGTGAATGCTAGACTATGCACAGTTAAAACTAATTGGCCTAACTTCAATCTGAAACAAAGGTGAGGGTCCACACTCCTTCCTCACATCATCAAATCAGAAACTGCATGCAATTTGTCAGAGTTTTTAGAGCTGCAGGTAATGGCTTTCTTTGAAAAGGTGGCACTCAAATTTGCATTAGCACCGTGCAATAAATATGGTGAAGTTGCTTTATATTTTCCTGTGCTTTTAGAATCAATGCCTTTAGCTGACAGACAAACGTTCCTGATCCATGACCTTTTATAAATATTTTGTGGAAATGGGTGACTGTCAATCCCAACAGTGACTTGGTTCCTTTAAGGACACGTAAGAATCAATACTTCACCAGGAGGTGGGAATTTGTTGTAGAGATACATGGCTCAATTTTAACAATGTGAGCAAAATCCTTTAACTCTGCCCATATCCTTAGCAATGTCCAAAGATTGAAGTGTCTGTTGCAGTAACAACTTGTGGAGAATCCCTTTGCTAGTCCTATGGTCATTGTGGAGACTTGTATAATTTTTAAATACAAAAGCATAGTATGCCTTCACATGCAGATAACCAGCAATGAATTCTGGTTCCCCAAGCAGTTCTAAGTTCACTTAACAGTAAAGGAAAACACTTTAAATAAGCAGGTTCAGACAAGGTAGTTTCCAACATTAACAGCCTATGTCTGTCCTCCCCCTGTGTTAACAAGATGAGTTAAGGGAGTCAGCACTGTATCATGCAGGTATGTGGAGGCTGTTCTACCAGTATTAACAGCAGCAACATCCTGCTACTTTCACTAAAGGAAACATTGACGACTGATTTTTAGGTAGTGTAAATTGCCAGCTTCTCTCCAGCATGGCCAGGTTCTTTGCTGTGATTTTGTGGAGGTTCACAACAGTAGCCAAGTTTACCTTGAGGATTTGTGTTTGCGGTACGTTTCTGTATTGAAGCATTATTTCTCATGTACTGTACTTCGTATGCCACCTGCTGTACAGCTTGGGCAGTAACCTCTGTTAGAGGTTAGTAGAGGGGCAACTGCCCCTCTACCACTCTACTAAAAAATTTTACTAGCAGCAGGTCTAAATTTTTGAAATACCAGGAATGCTAGTACATGGTCTTTCCACCCATCCCCTATGCCCCCCACCCCCAAACTTGTCTAAAATAATTTAATATGCTATACTGCCAAATTAGCATGCAAGTGTCAGCTGTCAAAACAACGATGTACTTTCTTTTTCCACGTGAAAAAACGTACCGCATGCAGCCTACCCTATTAGGTTTCAATGTGGGATGTCCCCTTATGCCATTTACAAACAAGCAGGCTATTTTACTTTTTACAGCGCAAGATCAATGGCAAGAGTTGGACTGATCAGCATGCTGCCAGCCCTTGGCATTTGTTTTTTCGGACAGGAGGTCTGTACAATTTGTGGAAAAGCATAAATTTTATAGCATTATAAGTAAGGGACATGTAGTTGCACCAACTCACTGAAGTATAAAGATGATCTTACTGCTACTGTGTTATAGTTGGCAGCTCTCTCGGGAACAGACAACTGCAGTGCTCAGAGACACCACCACCGCTATTCAGCTAGCTCCTGGTGTGCAAGATCTCCACTTTGTAGCTGGACACCTCAGATCGTTTGGAAATAACATATTAAAACATATAATTCTGGACACCTTCACAACAGAACCCAGAACCTGAATGATGCTGGAAGTGGATGAGAAAAAAAACGGTTTTCTGCAAGCAGCAGCAAAGGCTCGTTGCAGCACCCTGCCAGGACATGGGAAGTTCCATCTAAACATGAGGAGGTGGTGGAGTCTCCATCTCTGGAGACACTTAAAACCCACCTGGACACTTTCCTGTGCAACCTGCTCTAGGTGGACCTGCTCTAGCAGGGGGGGTTGGACTAGATGATCTCCAGAGGTCCCTTCCAACCCCATGTGATTCTGTGAACTGGCACCTGTGAGGCTGCAGCTGCTCCCAGCCAGGCAAGGTAGTACCAAGCAAAGTCTTTGGTGCCATTTCTGCTGCTCCTGTTACTGTTAAATCAAACTTTCTCCATGGGACAAGCATTTAGGTCAGCACTGGTATGCAGCTGTGGGTGTCACCTCAGGAAGTCTTGCCTAGGTTGTTGACTGGAGAGGCTGACGGAAGTAGGTTTATTCACCCCAGAGAAGAAAAGGCTGAGGGAGGTCTGCTTACTGTCTGCCATTACCTGGAGGGAGGGTATAGACAAGATGGAGCCAGGCTTTTCTCAGAGAGGCACAGGGAAAGGGCAAGAGGCAACAGCCATGACTTGCAATGAGGGAAATTCACGACTGAGCAGCGGGTTGGACTGGACACTGCCAGAGGTCCCTTCCCACCTAAATCTTTCTGTGACTGTCCTTTTTGTTTACTACAATAGAGACAGAACCAAAAAAACTGACAGACAAACTAAAATTATGAATAGAACTACGAAGTCCAGGTCCGCTAGCACTACAAACTGGAAATGAGATGATTTCGTCAAGAAGCTTGTAGGTCTCACAGTGGAGCTTATGCCCACAGCAAAATAGATGAAAATTTCCTATCCCCATGTTTTAAACAGGCAGGACAGCTGTGAACATCTCTCATGCAGTGATGGGCCCAGCACCGCTTTATCGTTTGGGGAAGATGTTCTTACATAAGTTATTTGTAAACAGGGTGGATAGGAGAGCTACGAACTGTTTGTCTCTAGGGCCTGGCGCTCTGGAGAAGTAAATCTATACTCAAACCACTCTTTAACCTGTGTCTAAACCATAACCAATGAATGCCATGTGTATTCCAACTTACTAAAACCTTAAAAAATAAAATTCATTTTACTTTAAGAAAAAGCTAGTTGTTAGTAGGCCTGTTCTCATTTCTTTTTTCCTCAGCCTTCCTCCTGGCATGCTGGGTGGCACTGGAAACATGCTGTTACTCACCAAGATGCTGAAACCAGCCCTTCCCTCAGCTAGGAAAGGTCCAGGCACAACCCCACGGCGAAAAAGCAGGAGGCCTGTTTGCCCGGTGACTGACTGACAGTGAGAGAAGAGGAGCACTTCTATGTGTATATTGCAGGAGAACGTCCTTCAGTTCCCCAGGCATTTGGACCATGCAGCCAGGACAAGACCCTATCACCAATTTCCACAGCCAATTTCTGCCAAGGTATTAGTTCTGTGATCCCACTAGTGGGAAGAGGGGAGAGAAATGAATGCAGATCTTCAAATACGCCTATAGAGCTGAGTTAGTAGATGCCAAAGAACGGTGAACTAGACGGCAAGGTATATATGGTGGATAAGTGAATAGAAAGCCTTTAGCTTCAGTAGATATTAAATTCCAGTCTGACCTATGGGAAGATGGGCAATGGACCTCTTCTTTTTGCCTCCGTTAGTTCCAGCAGGGGCTGGCCTGGGAGCCAACGAGCACTACCAGTATACAAGAGGTGACTCCCTCCCTGCAAAGACTGAATATTAGAAGCTAAAATTGTTCCGTAATAGCAGTAGGTGATGCTTCTAAATGACTGCACTTTTAATCAGACAGCAAGAAACTGAAGAATTCCTTTTTAAATTTCCTATTGTCATTGTCAGCAGCCTACATCTTGCCCTGTAGAGCTTGGCCCTGTATTACTCGGCACCTCTTGTCCTCTTGGAATTAGCAATCGAAATCTCCACAAGTGATCTTTCTCATGACCTCAGTTCTCCAGGTCTCCTCCGCCTTCTAACATTACTTTCTGTATGATTGACATCATCTTCAAAAAGAGAAAGAGGAGAGGGGGGCTGTGGAGAATCTCCCCACTGCCTTGGGACAGCACAGGGAAAGGGTCACACGGGATATTTTTAGAACAGAATCTGATGGCACTGATGTGAGGAAGGCGCAGAGAAAAACACAGCTGTGAAACCTAACACTTGGCCTCATATATACTGAGAGCAGGAACAGCAAAGAAACAAACTGAGGAGACCCAGCAGATGACAAGAGGGAGAAAAAGGTACATGAGGATAACAAGAGAACGTTAAAAGAGAAAGTGACAAAGAGGTAACGAACATCTGTGACAGAAATGGCTAAAAGAGAATATGGGAGAGAAATAGCAGAAGACTGAGTCAGGAGGAGAAAATTTTAATAAACTGGCCGTGTTATATAAATAAGCAAAGATACTTTAATCACAGAAGGGATCGAAGGGCAAGAAATGGCCAGCTGACTCATCAGCACTTTTACGTACATGATTTGTGACCTTGAAGGGGGACCAGCAGCTACCCGGGCTACCATTTCCCCAACATCCTGAGGCATAAGGGCTTCATAAGTGACTTAGGTCACTTATCAGATTGTGATACTGCAATTGATTTTCTAAATCAGGGGAAAATAGCAAGCATTCCTATAGTCTTTAAAGCCAGGTGATGAACTACCGTCTCTCTTTTACTATAGACCAGCACGCCCAGAGAGCAGTGACTGCTTTATGTATGAAAACTAACATGTAGCATTAGTTTCTAAGTCCTCTTTGCTCCTGTTCACTTGCTAAACAAAAATGACCTAACATGACTGAGTGCATGGAGTGGACGGTGGTAATGATGATACTTGATAGGAGTATGCTCATAAAGATAGCATTTTAAGGTGCAACCTGCTAAGACACTGAAGTCCCAAAAGTGTCTGGGATACACTTGAGACACCTACATCCAAAATCACAGTCCCTTGTTCATTTGTTACATCATCCTTAGAACTTTTCTCCATTTTTCATGTTTGGAGAAATAATTTATCCTTCATCAAGGTTAGTGATTCAGCACCTACTTAGCACTGATGCCTGGATTAGATCCAGGAACTAGCTGCTCTCAGTAACTAGCTGCTACTCTGCCTGTGATCCCTAAGGACTCAAGTATATGATCATTCTCTAAGAATTCCCAAATTTACAGCCACCGCTTTAATGAAATAGTTTGAAGTATAGTTGCCCCCTTAGCATAAAGCTTATCTAGGAGGTGGGTGACTTGAATGCAATTAAAGAACTAAGTATTCTGGTTTTCTCCATGCAGACACTTGAGGGACACATGCAGCTACCATTTATTACACAATCCTGTCCAGAAGCCAAAAAGGCTCTCAGTGGCAAATATTTGGGATAAATTTATGAATAAATGAAGATAATGCAGCATAATGTTTTCTCTCTTGAATAGCCATTCAGTAATGTACAAGCATTTTGTCAAAGAAAATTTGCCCTAGGTCAAGGCATTGAGCTCTTTGAACTCAAGAAATCTAATATCAGTTGTGTCTTCCCACAAGCATTCAAGAAAACTGTCACTAGTCTAAATACTCTGACTAGTCCAGTTCTAAACTAAAGAATCTAAACCTGAAAATTCTAGAGATTCATGAGTTTGTTACAGTTACAGAAGAAATATAGCCATTTTCCCCAAGTAGCGTATTTGCTGTCTCTTGCTCTCTTCTTTACCACTGTACTTGTTGAGTTTTGTAGTATTTCCTTACAACTCAGTATCTCGTGAAATTTGATCAACTCAGAAACCAACTCAGTTTAAATTTTTGGTCTCAGAACCTGACTCTTGTTCTCCTTTCACAAACCTTACATGTTTGTATACTGTGCAAATGGGTCACTACAATCCCATTATGTCATATATTAGGTCCAGTCTCCATGCTCTAGTGTTGGTTCTACTCGATCCTGACACTGAGGATGCTACAGAAAGCCAGGCCAACAGACATGAAATATTTCATAATCAAGCCTTTCCACTGTAATGATTGGCTCCTCCAGCAATGTTAATACTTCGTAAGTGATAAATAGCATTCTCAGTAAAACACTGTGGAGCTGAGGCACATCACAAACCCAGACCCTATGAAGAGCACTAAAAAATTTACATTCATTACATAAGTCTGGATTTGAAATCAAGTGTTCAGTCACATAGGGCTATATGGTCACACTAGAGATCATACAATTCTTCATTCATCTGTAAGGCACTATGTCATACACATAAGCAGGGCTTAGCGGCAGAAAATGTTGGACTGAAAGCTACTCTCCTGGTCTTCACCTCAGCTTTCTGTTCCCAAAGGCAACCATACATTCTCCCTAGTAAACCAGGTGTTCTAGCTTCTGTAAAGAGTCTCTCCATCTTTCTTCGCAGTAGCTCAAAGAAAATGAGGTTTCAGGTTTTCCTCAGCCCCAACGCAGTGTTATTTGTCTCCAAACTCTGCTCTCAAAATTTTCCATGCTCAGGTACAAACAGGCCACCATTCATTTTTAGGGGCTGTGATTCCACTCATGCTGTTCCTTAGGCAATCTAGAGTGTATGATGCCAATTCTCACTTCAATTACCAAAGGAAGTAGCTCTTTAGATACAGTACAAACTGGTACCTCAGCTTGTCCAGAGAAGTGTGAGGACCCATGAGGTGCAATAAATCTTAGTTCTCCTAGCTGGCAGTAATCTCTTAAAGTACTTAAACCAGAAAGTGGGGCAACAGCCTGCATCTAAATACCTACAAAGCAAAGCAGTGCAAGGCTCCACTGGGATGTGCCCAAAAGATGCCATAGATCAACATGCTCTGTGCTCTCGTAGCAACCATTAACACCCAGCATGGCAGGATCCCAACTGCATCTTCTTGGAGCTGTCGCAAAGGGTAGGGAAAGGTTTCAGTGCCCTATCTGCGGTTGCCTGGAAAAAGGAAACTCATTCACAACCAGCAGTGACATTTCCATACAGTTCTGCAGACTAGGTGTCCCTACCGACTCAGCCCTGAGAGTCTCCACCATTTTTTACCTTGTCTGGTGAATTCAGCGATGCAAATTTTTCACCCATAGGTATTAGGAACTATTGACATTTTCATACTGAGAAAAGGAGAACAAGGCCACATTCCCTCTTGGAGGCGGACACTACTGGGGCATGTGCTCAGGCCAAACTCTCACAGATTCTTCCTAATAGAAACAGGGAAGGTTATTGGTAGGCAGAGAAAGCGTTTAGCCCCTTAAGCATAGAAGGGAACAGCTATTATGTAGGAAACATTCTGTTCTCCTGTAGGTATTGTACTCACCAGAGTTTGTTGGTATCGGAGGGCTTTTGTTGGAGAGGCATCCCCAGTCATATCCCTAGAGACGATGTCCTGTGGAGTAGGGGTTATTCCGGGCAATGTCTTCCTCCTCTGCTCTCCACGGCAAAATCATGGAGCAAAACAGACGCAAGGCTTCAGCTAGAATCCCACAGAGCACCCTGAGAGAGAAGGTTACTGGTGAGGGAAAGACAGAGAGGGAGAGTGTAACCAGAGACTCCCTGCCCCCTCCTGTTCAGTCTGTGCTTGGACTCAGCAGCCGCTTCCCTGCTTTAATATCTCTCTGCTGCCCTGGCACCAGGACAGCTCAGTAAATTAACAGGAGGTAAGGTTTCCCTCTCCTCTCTCAGGCAGTATCCTTCTTCACTGGATTTGGAAGGGGTCAACAGTGGGACCCATCAACGCCCATTCTTCAACATAGGAAGAATGGGCGTTGATGACAGCGAGAGACTAGGGAAGAAGAGGATGGAAATTAAAAAATTACCAGAATTAGAGACAAGAGAACCATCCTGCAACTTGAGCAGGATTATTCCTACAACCTGTTTCAGGGACAACTTTGTGAAGTGTCAGCATTTGAGAGGGCAAGTTCTCCTAGCAGGCCTCGGAAGATTATTCCTTATATAAATTACATGGTGTCCTCATTCAACATAATTTTTCTTAAAGCGTACTCATTATTGCTGATACCCTGGCCTCACCACAAATAAACAGGCTTTCCCACAGTCCTTCTGCCATCATGAACCTTCCTCCACTGTATAACTAACACTCTATCTTTTCTATACAGAATCACAGAACGATTGAGGCTGGAGGTCATCTGGCCCAATTCCCCTGCTCATGTAGAGCCATCTAGAACAATTGCCTAACGCCATGTCCAGATGGCTTTTGAGTATCTCCAGGAATGGAGGCTCTGCAACCTGCTCCAGTGCTCAGTCACCTTACAATAAAACTGTGTTTCTTGATGTTCAGAGGGAGCCTCCTGCGTTTCAGTTGTGCCCGTTGCCTCTTGTCCTGTCACTGGGCACCACTGAGAAAAGCCTGGCTCCATCCTCTTTGCATCCTCCCTTCAGGTGACAACATCCCCTTGAGCCTTTTCTTCTCCAGGCTGAACAATCCCAGCTGTCTCAGCCTCTTCTCCTACAAGAGATGCTCCAGTCCCGTCATCATCTTTGTAGCTCACTGTTGGAACTCTTTCCAGAATGTCCAAGCTTCCCAGCTGGGTGGCCCCCAGCACGTATTGGTGTTGCTTCTCCCCAGGTGCAGGACTCTGCATTTTTTGTTCAACTTGATGAGGTTGACTTTACTCAGCACTTGTCAGACCACACCTGGAATACTGTATTCCATTTTGTACTCCTTGCTATACAGTCTGGAGAGGGTCCAGAGGGCCACCAAGATGATCCAAGGACTGGGAAGCCTGTGATATGAGGAAAGGCTGAGAGAACTGGGTTTGTTCAGCCTTGAGAAAAGAAGACTGAGGGGAGACCCTATCACCACGTTCCAGTATTTAAAGGGTGGCTACAAAGAAGATGGAGACTCACTTTTACAAGGAGTCATGTGGAGAAGAGGAGGGGTAATGGGTACAAGTCACTCCTAGGGAGATTCCAATTGGACACAAGAGGAAAATTTTTCACAATTAAAACAATCAGCCATTGGAATAATCTCCCCAGGGAAGCAGTGGATTCCCCAACATTGCACACTTTTTTTCCATTTTCTTTCTATTTTTTTCGCCCATCATCCTCAGAAGTGATTTTCAAGTTTTGAAACATTTTGTGAGGCAGATACACCAAAAGAATATATGTTATTTCATTCATGCAAACTACCTTAAAAAGATCTTATATTTTCCTCTTGTGTTACTGTTGGGGTTTTTTTCTTAATCTCTGACTATAAATGGCCTGTGAATATAGAAGACAACAAAAAAAGCTATGCTTAGCCTAATTTGTTATACCTAAAACCAGTCAAAGCTGCTCAACGGCACAGCCAGGAAGGGTTCATGGGATGTTGAGGATCCTGGAACATCAGGAGTCTGTGGGATTATGCAAAACTTCAGGAAAGGAGTTGGGGAGGAACAAAGTGGGAAACAGATGTAAAAGGGCTGGTTTTGCGGAAACCAAGGCTGGACATGGTGCTTGCCTGATTGAGCAATGTTCCGGATCTCCAAAGTCTGCCCTGCCTCTTCATTAAATCCTTTCTTAACTATCATTCCACGAAATGTCACAGTCTAGTGTACCTGAGTGAGGATGAGGTGCCAGCAACTGGTGAGACTGGTGTGGAAGGCGAGGTGGCTGGCTGCATCTGTGCTTGGACTCCTGATAGCACCGAAGCCAGGTGCCTGTTTCTGAGAAGCACACTCAGCCTTGCTACTGTTTGAACCTGCAAATAGAAAATCTCTTTAACTGTTTTTTTCTCTTAACTGCTTATTTCTATGTAAAATCAATTTAGAAAAGCTAAGCCTATGCTCAGTGAGATCTTTTCCCCCTCACTCTTCAATACTGAATACTTTACTGAATACTAACTACTAACAGCTAGCTAGATTGTGGTTTGTTCTGTTTGGTTTTGTTTTTTTTTTTTTTTTTTGTTGTTGTTGTTGTTGTTTTGTTTTTTTCACTACCTAAACATAATGGATCCAAATCTAAATATTTTCTCACTGCAGCATGATGCTAACCTTTGTCAAAGCAAGGTTCCTATGAGAGGTGTTACTGTTTCTCCTTACTTTGCAGCTGAAAATCAGAACTTTCAGGAGTGACAAAGGAAAAAAAAAATATTAAAAATCAACAGCCTAAACCCAGCAATTCCAGTTATTTTTCTTAAGCTAGAGAAGTCTGAATACAAGTCTGAGCTCTTTGAAAGATGTAGTCAATTACACAGGAGACGTCTTCAGAATTTGTGCACCCAGGTGTAACAGTTTATGCAAAACTACAGTCTGGAGACTAAGCTATTCATAACAGTGACTATAAGCAAGGTAGCAAATGCACATGAATGGAAACAAAACAATACCAAACCTTCACAAGAGAGAATTCTACACATAAAATTGGCAACAGCAGCAACACATGGCCAAATTGCACTGAGCAGGACTTAGAACTCATGCCTACTGAAACAAGTGTCACCTAGGTTGTTGACCTTGTGACAACAGTTGATTATAACTTCCCTGGAGATTCTTGTTTCATTCCTTTCCTTTAAAAGAAACTGTTTTCTGTATGCATACGCTAATAAAATCATCACTGTGTAGTGAAGATGATTTATTACATAAAAATATCTTATTTTCTTGCTTTTCCTTCTCCTAACTTAAGTTAATGTTGTGATGTAGTGAAGACAACGGTAAGATCACATCGCACAACACAGGCACAGTGTATGTTAGGGGTCTCAGCTTTGCATAAATTTTATTTTACAAGGTGTTTTATAGATGTTTTGTTAAATCTGTTAATGTTCTGGAAAGCATGCCCTCTTTCAATACTATTCTGTACATACTAATTTTTATGGAGATCAACGACTATTTTTACAAAGTCAAATCCTCTGAATACCTATTACTTTTCATAATTACAAATAGGGAAACAAAGCCAGGTTAGAATTACTACAATTGTATTAATTTACTGAATTGTTCTACTAACAAATACAGCGATTTTCATGCAACTCAAGATTTGTAAAATACCTTGTCTACATCCTGTTCACTGTTTTCACTCCCTGTCCCACAAAACTATTGGCTTTATTAGTCTTTTGGTTTTGGGCTAAAATGCAACCCGGTTAACATTTCCCTAGTACCCAAGATTTTAAAGTTATTCCTTAAGCTATGCCAAGTAGCTCAAAACTTATTTATCTGAAATACAGACATCTTGCTTACTTCATCTTCTGTACTACTGGAAACACTTTCTGCACAGGTAGATGTTGGCAATTCCACTGCTAGTGTTACTACCAGGTTTTCTGTACCAGAATTTGGGATTACTGAAAAAACAACACGCTCTTTCCATAAAACAGAGAACTGAGACGACAGGAAACAGTCTTTTAGGTGTTACGAATGAGAAAGAATAAGAAAATGGCAGCCTCTACTGGATCTGTTTACTGGAGTTATTTTACAACTAATGAGAACAGAGCTTTTACCTCCTTATTTCACACTCACCCACTGGCTTTCTCCCAGGTGTGTTACCTAGGTCTCAGCTTCTCTTGCCAGCAGCGAGATCATTGCTGGTCTGTGAAGGCGGAACAGAAAGTTGTGTTGGTTCTGTGCTACACAGCTCCTTGCAGCTACCAGTCTTGAGTACTACAAGTCAATGTAATAAAAAGTCAAAAGTCATAGAAAGTCAAGGCCTCTGGGCATCCCCAGGTAGACATTTCCATGCAGCTTTGATCCCCTGGATCTTCTTTCTTCTTTCCTGCAGCTGGTACCCTTACCTTCTTTCTGGCACGCTTCCTTTTTCCAAGGGATCTTCTTTATTTCAGGAACCCTTCTTTTTGGCACCAACTCTTCTTTCGAGAACACCAAGCCCACAAATTTCCCAGTCTGTAAATATTTTATAGACATCGGTGTCCTAATTGGTGGTTCTGCCTCGTATCTCTATTAAAGAATGTATTAACTTTAGTGTAGCCCAGGTGTTATCAAAATTCACAGGCAGCCCATGCAGCTAGCAAGTAGCAGGCTTCTACCCGAGAGTGCAAAAGAGCCTCTGGGAGGTATTAACTCAAGAAATCATGCAAAATTCTCTTTGTATAAGAGCTCCATTTCTTCACAGAAGTATAAGTCTCCAAATGGAAGATACTGCACAGATTAATCAAACCAGAATTCTTTATTTTGACACCTCAAGGCAGTAAAATACAAGTATACAAAAAGTATATACGAAAGTGGCAGTGATAATGCAACTTGATGCAATCCTACAGAAATGTAATCCATCAGAATGGACAGCTTCATCAACATACGTATCTGTAAAATATTGCACCATTTCAAAGAGCACTCAGGAAGAAAGTGTTTATACTCCAGGGAGGTACAACAGCCCCTAAACTGATATCTTAAACTTCAGAATAAGGCACCAATTGGCAAGTATGATCCTTGTTCTCTTCATCACATCGTATGTAAGATAAGTGCAAGATGCATGTTAACGCTGCACCTTTGTCAGCTGGAGGAAACACAGCCTTCATTTTCCCAGGCAGAACAATAAAAATAAGCAAGTGCCTAGTTTTCCAGCCTCCCTCTGTATCCCTTTGTGCTTCCTATTCATAATTCTATCCTGAAAAAATATTTTAAAAGCCACACTTACATAAAAAGAGTAAGCCAGGAACTACGCCAGTTTGCTGCTACAAAATGGAGAAGATGGAGAGTCAAGTGAACAGACTGTAGTCCACATGTAACCCAGCACAGCAGGATTTAGGCTCTACCACAGAAAGAGAACAATGCCCATCTCCCACATCACATCAAATGGGAGTAACTGCAACTGGAAACAAGCAAGAGACAAATCACAGCACGAAGAGACTGTGTAAAAAATTTCCAAAATAAGTGATGGACCATGTCACAACATTTCTTATTGCCCAGTTGAAATGACACTTGGCAAACAGTATAAGCTGAGCAAATGCCTTAAATGATCATGGTTGAAGAAAGAAAACTCACCTAATAAGGTAATAACATGAAACTCTTCCCTTTCATTTAAAAGGGAAAAAACCTGCAGTGATAAATAATCCAAGCAACACGCTTAGATTGTAAAGAGCTGCCTTGAATATTTTTGTTAATTAAACAAAAGACAAAAGATCCTTTTGTACAAGGCTGTAGGGTTTCACGGATCCACTTGTACAGTGCAATTTATAGACTCCTGAGAAGCTGGTTAATTTAATGCTATGCCTGTTGTGACACACAGGCACTATGGCAAACAAATTCCTCACCAGTAATATTCCATGCAGTTCACTCTTGAGACTATGGGGAGCCAATCTAGAACTTCTAGATTCAAAACTTCTTCTGGGGCACTTTATGAAGGCTTATTTGTCTGTATAAAAATCCTGTATCCTCTTTTATTGATAACCTGGGATGTCTCTTAACCACTTGGCTACTGAAGGAATGTGCACAAATAGACTTTTAAGTGATCAAGATGTATAGAAAAGTGTCAAGCACTGAAAATATCAACCTTCCTTTTTAGAGACGGGAAGGATTCTCCTTCACAGGGGAGCCCTTTTCTAATACGCACAGGAGCTGACTGTCCTACATGAAGAATCAAGTAGAAAGCATTTAAAATTTTTTAAAATTCATGATAAACAGCATTTTATGAATAATCTTCCTTTCAGAAAGGCTCGACTTTTAAAAAGATTGTACAAATAGTCTGTTTCCCTTCTTACATTTACTTCGCTTGCAAACATCCTTATTGTTTCCTTCCAAAGGATGTTCCCACTTCTTCCCTGTTCCAGTGCTGATGCTCTTTCCACCAATTTCTATACATATGGAGTAAGTCAGGATATTAGAATGTTAAAGCCTGAACTGAATCAGGTTACAAAGAAAGTTGCCAGACCGTTTTAAAAAAAGACATCAAGAATTGGACTGGCCAGATATAAACAAGCGTTCCTTGTTTGCACATCTGATATCCCAGCCCACAAGAATGAAAACACAGACATCCATACTCAGAGTTCAGCTTTGGCAGTATCTCTCTTCCAAAATAGCTGGCAGGGTTATTTTCCTGGCAGATAGCCAGGAAACAGGTAAAGGTCCCGACAGAGAGTGCTACAATATTCTGACATTTCCTTGCAGCGGTGAAATTCTGTGCCTGGGGCATAGCCTTCTCGTTGCTTGATTTGCCTATTCACCTAGATGTGGGATTAAGAAAAAAAATATTAAAGTGACTGGGAGGATTAAGAAGACAGAAGTAAGAAAAACATCATTGCTTTCTGTACTCATAGATTATTCTCTTTAATTTATCAAGTAGTACCCTATGTATTGTCTTTCTAAATTACAAGAAGAATAAAGAACTACGGTGCAGTTCCAAGCCTCTCAAGTTGTCATGGTCATCCTCCTGTCTTTACTCCCTCTTCCCTCATTTTCTTAATCTTTACCTTATGTGAATTCAAGTACTTGTGCAACTATGGGGTAAATCTGTTCAGGGAATTAATCCACCTGAAAAAAGCCCCTACTTCTACACAAGAGAAGTAATTCCTGGCAAGCCAGATTAATTCTTCTCATAAATTCACAACATATCTACACAAGCAAAGTGGAAGAGTAGAAGAAACAGCATTTTTACTTTGGTTAAACTGCTGCTGAACTGTATAGAAATATCTATATACACACAGATCTTTATCAATGATATTATTGATTTTTGATCTTTATCAATGATCTGGACATGGGGACCGAGTGCACCCTCAGTAAGTTTGCAGACGACACCCAGTTGGGTGGGACTGTCGACCTTCTCAAAGGGTAGGAAGGCTCTACAGAAGGATCTGGACAGGCTGGATGGATGGGCCAAGGCCAATGGGATGAGATTCAATGAGGCCAAGTGCCGGGTCCTGCACTTGGGTCACAACAACCCCATGCAGTGCCACAGGCGTGGGGAAGAGTGGCTGGAGAGCTGCCTGGTGGAAAAGGACCTGGGGGTGTTGGTTGACAGCCAGCTGAACATGAGCCAGCAGTGTGCCCAGGTGGCCAAGAAGGCCAACAGCATCCTGGCCTTTATCAGGAACAGTGTGGTGAGTAGGACTAGGGAAGTGATCATCCCCCCTGTACTAGACACTGGTGAGGCCCCACCTCGAGTACTGTGTCCAGTTTTGGGCACTTTACCACAAAAAGAGACATTAAGGTGCTGGAGTGGGTCCAGAGAAGGACAACGAAGCTGGTGAGGGGTCTGGAGAACAAGTCTTATGAGGAGTGGCTGAGGGAATTGGGGTTGTTCACCCTGGAGAAAAGGAGGCTGAAGGAAGACCTTATCACTCTCTACAACTACCTGAAAGGAGATTGTAGAGAGGTGGGCGTTGGTTTTTTCTCCCAAGTAACAAGTGATTGGACAAGAGGAAATAGCCTCAAGTTGTGCCAGGGGAGTATTAGATTACCTCTTAGGAACATTTTTTACACTGAAAGGGTTATCAAGCATTGGAACAGGCTGCCCAGGGAAGTGGTGGAGTCATCATCCCTGGAGGTGTTCAAAAGATGGGTAGAAATAGTGCTTTGCAACACAATTTAGTGATGGGTTTTGTCAGTGTTAGGTTGATGGTTGGCCTTGATGATCTGAAAGGTCCCTTTCAACCTAGACAATTCTATAATTCTATAATATATATATATATATGTATTTAAATGGGAAAAGAAGTCATAATTTTGCTATAAACAAGGCAAGAACAATTACTTTAACAGTAGATTAATACCAGCACTGAAAGCACCGAAAGGCTCTTCAGAAACCGAGTGAGTGATGGAGAGGAAAGACACCCCAGCTCACCTTCACCAACATGTCAGCCACATGAGTGTCTCGGGCGTCCTCTGCAAACACAGAGGTGAGAGCCTCGATATACCAGGATCCACGTTTGGTGTTTCGCATGGCCGCAGTGCCTGAGAAGAAAGCGAGTATGATGACAATTCTGGGAACACAGACACATGAAAACTCCTTATGCCCTAATAATTAGGGCTTCTCCCCAGTACCTTTCAGACAAGCGTATCCGCAGATCATATCGGAACATGTAGGCAGACGCAGCTTGAGATTTTCTTCCTTGTTTGCATCACTTTCCTCACAGCCTGGGGAATCTGACCGTTCTTTCCCATCTCTTTGGTCCACTCCCCGGTCCGTCTCATCTAGGGGTGGGGGGGCAACAAACAAGGAGAGGGAGGGGCAGAAAAGGAAAAAAAATAAAATAAGAAATTATCCTGAATTACTGGATGTAGTTTTTCTGTACTTCCTTAGTTTTGGGGTCTTGTCAGCAATGCCAGAACTACTGTCAAGCTGAAAGCTTTTGCATGAAATTTAAGCTTTTTCAGCTGTTTTTAAAAAGCTCATCTGAATGTTCTTCTGCACAAACGAATGCAGATAAGTGCTGAACCTCTTCAGCCTAACATGACTGTTACTCTGCATGCTGATTTATATTTCCCCCAGCCCTTTTCTTTCCTATACAGATCATGGGATAACCAGAAAGCAAAGAAGTTTCTGATAGTTCTTCACCATGCATGGATGGATTTGATGCCTAGCCCCAAAGTTACTATGTTCCACTTCTACCTACCTTAGAAGTGTCCAAAAATCTTTTCTGCAATGCTAACTACCTACTTATTGCAGAACTCAAATGAGAGTTATAATTTTAGTTGTTAAGGTCTACCTCCAAGACACCAAGAAAACATGGACCAAATATCTCACCTAGTTCTAAATCCTGGCTATAGTATTACTTGTTTCAAAGGCATAAATTATGCAATAGTTAAATGCAAAATACTTTGACCCCAAACATAAGAGAGAGAACTCCAGTACATGGAGATTAGTTTAAAAACTGGAGAACATTTAATGTCCTTTCCAGGATTCATTAGTACGCATTATGACAAATGTAGATATTCTCAATGGTTTGTTTACATTATGCAGAGTTTCCATTTTTAACCTAGACTAACTGCTCAGTGGCAATAACTTTTATAGTCCAACTATGTTGCAAGAAAAATAAAACTACAGTTTATAGGTTTTCTATATAATTTTGCCCTTTTTTTCCTTTGTTATGAGAATCTACTATTCTACTTATTTCCTAACAGCGTGGGTTAGATTCTAGTCTTAGGAGGTGTATGTGTCCTCTTCAGAGGCCTTCCTATTACAATGGCTCTAGGTTTTTGTTGCCAGGTTGTGCCTAAGAAATGCATTTGGATTTTCTAACCCTTCTACAGGGAGTGGCACTGGTGGCATCTCGTATTTATGCACAGGAAATGGTCAGTTCATAAATCAGCAATGTTATCCTTTTCCTCCAAATAAAAGCAGCAGTGGGAAGGGTGTGATTGTCTGACTGGCTAGATATAGCCTAAAATTAAGGCTCCATAGCTCAAAATTTAATGAGTACTTCCATCAAGTTCCTTCACCATCTCTTTAAGGTAGCAATGCAAATTTTCCCATTTTAACCCCATTTTTTTCATGCCTTTTATCACACTTCTCCGAAACCTTTTTGTTCTGTATCTTAAAAATTTAGAGTACGGTTCAGTTCCCAGTGTATGCTATTTCAGATAAGACTCAGGTCATTTTACAGTCAAGTTATATTATTCACACTGTCATCACCCCATAATGTATAAAGTCAAAACCTTTTTAACTGAAGCTTCAGAATTAGATATCTTCCTCATGCCTTTGTCTTCAAACACCATTCTATTCAACTTATCAAAATAACTAAAAAGTGTAAAGCACTAAGCCTATCAAGATATTCCTCCGTATACTTAACCTCTAATTTATATCACCAATAACTGCCACCCAATTTGATCTATTTTGTTTTTATTTTTTTTTGGTTTTGTTTTTGTTTTTACTGAAGGTCCCAGATGGCCATTTTCCCAATTGATTAAATAACTGTCAACTACTTATTTGTCATTATTTACCACAATTCTTCACTTTTCTGGATCAACTACTGTATTAAATATAGACGTTAAACAGCTTCAAAGCCTCATGTCACAGTGAAATCTGACTATTTGTCTTCTGCTGTTGGTTTCTGTTGCCTCTGGGTTTTGATCCCTGACTGTAGGTGGACTACTTAAATTCTGTAGTAGACTCCTGCCAAAGGCTCTTTGGAATTAAGTATAACTGTACCAACTCTTCTTTATATTTTTTATGTGCCATTAATACAAGATAAATAAGGTTTATTACGTAAACTTAGGGAAAAGAGTAACCTATACATTTCTTATTTTGTTTCAACTGGTTCCAGCTAACTTGTATGCCATAGAGAGATTGACTACTAAACTAAAATTGTCTATGCTATTTATAGTCTTTTAAATGCTGCTTTAAAAAAAAAAATAAAATGTATTGGCTAGACCTTTGAATGCTAACATGAAAAGGCACACGTTTTTGTTGCCAGCTCAATTGCTTTGTAACTAGCTTTCCCCTCCAACTATTAATAAAGGTTTAAAATAGAGGTTAAAAAAGGCAGGTTTGTGCTTTTTTTTTTTAATTAAAGAAAGATTTTTCCCTTTCAGTTGCTCAAGTCTCAATCCTTTGCCTATTGCAGTATCCCAGCTCTGCAGCATTTTGCATAGCTTTCTTAACTGAAACCTTTTTGGGGAATTGGAAGGCCAAGCCTGATTTGCTGATGTCAACAGACCCATTGTGGTAACACTGCAGTCAAATAAATCTAATTACCTAATTATGTCAACTGCCAATTCTGGCTTATTAAATTTATTTCCACACTATTGTGAGTCTGCATATTGACATTTGTTCAAGAGTATCTAAAGGTTCTGTAACATAAAGGAGAGCAATCACATTTAATTCATATTGCAAACACGCACATTGCAGTATTACCAAATGCTTAGAAGGATCAAGTATTTTTGATACCCAAAATACTTCATGTACTTTAGGTTTTTCTCTGCATTGGGATTAAACATGACCAGGTAACAGGTGAAACACTCTCTTCGCTAGAGAACTATAACACCCAGTTTAAAATGAAAAAGAAGGGAGACAATTGCAAGGAACAAGGGGAAAGAAGGGGGAGAAGCATTTCTCTAGAAATGGTAGAAAAATTTCTCTATCACAAGGGAAAAAGCAAAGCTTTCTAAGATAGAGCTTTTCTTTGAAGTATCTGCAGTTTCACAGTGATCTCAAAGTCCAAACACTTTAGGGAAAAATTTGGTCATTAGCAAATCTGAAAGGTAGTTAGTTACAGACATGTGTTTATTTACATGAGGGAAAACAAATAGAAGAATTGGAAAAAAAAAAGGAATGGAGAGTGTGGAAAAAGAACCAATCTATGAGAATCCAGAAAAGAATTCAGTTATTACAATATTATGTGGAAAAGGGTGCAAGGAAAGGTCATTTGGAGTTTGAAAGCAGGACAGGGTAAAAGGGAAAAAAAAAAAATAAATAAGACGACTCAGAGCCAACTTTGATGGCTCAAGAGACAGCAACACAAGAGACACAACACCTCCAGGATCAAGAAAAAGACAAGACCTCAGACAAGACTCCAGTGCTAGTGAACCACTCCATGCTGTGCTGCAATTGGATGCACCAGAGGCCCCACTCCCCCTACTGCAGGCATGGCAAGAGAAAGGCTCAGTGTATGAGTGGGATATGATAGAGCTTTATACCACTAAGGTGCTCTGGGGTCTGCAAGTCAATGCACACACCTCATGCAGAGCAAAGTACACTTACAGAGCAACAGATGCAGTGGCAGCAGCAGGGCAGAGGGAGGTGAATATGGGTCCCACTTACACCTGAGAGAAGCAAAGAGGAGAGTTGACAGCAAGTTGAATGTGAGGGTGTGTATGTGTGTAAAATGAGCCTTAATGGCATGCCAAATACATGTCTTTTAGTATTGGGGCACTCACCTCCCCGGCAGGCCTGAATAAAGAACATTTTGGGCTTATTCTGGAGATTTGGACAGTTTGCATTATCAAAGAGCCGGAAAGCCTCCTGCAACTGAGAGAAGAAAGAACATAAATATTTTTTACAGCAGCCTCCTGTGAGCCAGAGTCTCACCTTGCTTCCCTGTATTTTGGTTATTACCTTGCCAGTCTTAGTATTTTCTCCTTTATCTCTAAACTCACTGTGTGACAAACACATCCCCTTCCCTCACTTCTCCCCCAGCTCCTACTAGTTTGAGTTTATCCACTCTACCTAGTACTTGTACAGAAAGAGAAGATGAAATAACTTCTCCTACCTGCCCTATTTTTATGCTATTTTTTATCTTACAGACCTCTCAGACAGACCCCTTCCCTTTTCTTCCCACAAGCCCTTATTTTTTTCTTTTTAGAAAATGTAAATCCTCAGTCTCCCATCACTTCACCTTCTCTCTCACTTTTTTCCCCCCCCTGCACTTTTTTCTTCTTTCCATTGTTACTTTCCATGATATAACCTAGAACACCATATTAGGTCACACGAATATACCTGTAGTAATTTGCCATCGCTGCCATAAACCCCACCCTCCACACCATGGGAAAGTAAAGCTACAATACAGGAATCCACATCCCGATGATCCGGCAGCTTCGAGAATCTCTCCAACACATTTTGCATCTCCTGGAAGAGAGAAAAAGAACGCTTTCCAGACTTGCACAGGGAACGTGGGTCAATGTACAGGAAAAACAAAAATTGTCCTCCTGTTATGAAATCAATCCTATTTACAACAAATTTATGGGACAAAAGACATGTGTTCCATTTAAAGAACCAGCAAAACCTTCTTTTATGCAATATTCAGTCTTAAGTATAAGATTGTGAAGCAGGAATCACTTAGAACATCTACATTTCTACACTGGCCAATGGGGGGACGCAGCAAGCATCCGAGTTGATATATATGGATTTAACACAGGAGAAATCAACTGTTACAGAGGTTTTACACTGACACTTGAGTCCAGGTGGGACATTGGAGCAACTTAACAGATACATGCTCTGGTGCTTCAGGCATTCAAACGCTAGTGATCAAAACACAACAATTTACAGTGGAAAACGTTAGGAACTCTGACAACATGGCAGGTGCAAAGGTCTTATTACAGTATTGCAAAAGCTACCTTCTTGAATAAAACACTCTTTAACGTGTTCTGTAACACTTGGTTTCATAGGGACTTAAAAGGAGTAAGAATAAATGAGGCTGGAGAGGGCAGCAATTGCATTCCTAGGGAAAGAGTGGCTTGATTCAGTCAGCTATGGAACATTACCAATTTTCCTAAGTGAAGTATAACTACTTCTCTGGCAAAGCAAAGACTGAAGGAGTGGAACTTAACTGCACAAATACTGGAAGACTGAGAAACAGGATGGCAGTTGACTTCGAGCACATCAGGAACACACCACTTACACTTGCAAAGATTAGGTCAAATATTTGCAAAGTTAGACTTTTCCAGTATTCTGCTATACTAGAAGTTAATCTAGAGTAAACCAGAGACTTTGTTCATTTGTGGTTTTAGCACACATGCCAGGTATGGTCTAGAAATTCTTGTGCCTTGCACTACAAGGGGTCAAACTAGAGTAGTACCTCTTCTGGTCCTTTGTAATCCTACTTTCCATTAAGTCCATCGTATTTGTCAGTATGCTACCAGACATCATCTCATTTAGCCTTATTTTCTATTCATAAGTGACAATGCATAATTTCCTTTCCAAGCTTAGTTATACCAAAGGGAAGCCCTTAAGATGTTCATGTAACAGTTACAAACTACCATCCATACTGGTTGTGAAGTACTGGGATCCACCTTACCTGTGCAGTTTGATCATGAAAGACAGTCACTCGATACCCAAGATGCTTGAAAAGCGTCTCCAGGGAAGCACAGTCCACATCTCCCCCTGCGCGATATTCCAAATCCTTCTCACTGCTGAAATGGACGTTGCTGAGAATAAGTGCTAAACCTCGGGGCTCTGATACCAGTTTATATGCCTGAGAAAAAGATTTAAAATTGGTAAATTCAGACTACAGAGGAAATAATGGAGTGTTAGAGTAAAACAGCAATCCCCACATACCAGAATTTCTTGAGTGAGAACACACAGAAACAGTAGGTCAATTTTTTTCAAATTTTTTGTTGCTTTGGTTTGTTGATTTTTTAAATAAATAAATGTTTGCATTGCAAAGGGTCTCAAAGACAACTGCGTTTGCAAGTCTCCACAGTTGATGATCCTACAACACTATTATTAACATGTTATACTAGCTTGCCTTATTTCTTGTTTTAGAAGAAACACAGCTTATACATTTCAAGCTGTGAACTAGGTCTTGCTAACTTTTTTCCCTTTCCTCACCTCACCCCAGCCCCATATATTTCCATCATCCCCATCAAAGCCCTTAGCACAAGATTATGTAAAATTTAGCTAATATTTCTTCATTGCTGTAGGTAGCAGTGACAGATGCAAAACACCATGAGCGCAATGGTAACAGCAAGGGACTGTCAGTGACTGATCCTGAAAGTTACATGGCTGCCAAAAGAGTTAACAAGGGAAGAACTGATTTCAGAGGGGTGTCTTCAAATTACTTCTCTCTCTGCCCCTCCCTCTCTAACAACAAAAAAATCAATAGTAAATCAGTTCCTAACACTCCTGTGAACTGGAAATTAAATTTAATACCAAAGGAACATATCAAATAGGGTGTATGCAGGCACAGATGTAAAAGGAGCCAAGGACAGATCACACTGATGCTGCCTAATTAGGTCTCCCCAATACACAGTTAAAAAAAGAAATCTGTTTTGCTGTACACAGAGCTTGGTGACAGAAACGTTAATTGTTAGCACATTGTGTAACCCTAATAAAGCATCTACCCCATAATACAAAATAATTTTTTTCCTTAAGCCCACCCTACCCCCAACCTATACTTTTTGTTTATTCTGTTTGCAAAGCAATTAGACTATCTACATAACCTCAAATGCTGCAGAAAATTAAAAACTCAGGTTGGGTACAACCCAGCACAGAATCCTGATCTGATTCTTGAGACTAAGGAGAGACTCTTCTGGGAACAGTTGGCAATTATGACAGCCAAGTCTGTGACTACCAGTTGAAACACAGTTCTCATATTTTACAGTCATTTGCAGGGTGTGTCATCACACAGAAGGAGATGAGGATGCAGGCAAATAAATATGAGGCAATAATATTGACAGTTTACACCAATCAACAGAACAGCAGGCATTTCATGAAGCTCTTCATGAGCAAATACCAGAGGCAGAGATTTGTATAGAGTTACAGAACTTCTCAGAATTTCTTGACACTCATAAATGAGAACTACATCAAATTGAATACGACTGGTAACATTTCAGTTACACAAATAGCACAACACTGATCTGCATCTCAATGAAGCACGTTTCGACTCAGTTTTTGTAGCACATGTTCAGTTGACATATCCAAACACCACACAACTTGCATGTCTTAAGGCCGTTTTCTCTGTCAATTACTTACTAAGTGCTGATGGTTATGATAAAATTCAGGAGTGCAGTACTTCACTGGAGGAACTGGGGGACCGTCTCCATTATCCAAGGAATGTTCAATTGGTTCTGTGCAAAACAAACATAGTAACAATAAAAAAATTCCAACTACAGAGCCTCATTACAGATACACAATGAAACATCAGAAAAACCAAAAGTACTGGAATGGCATACTTATTTTTGTTTATAGTTTTAATTGGCAATTATTTTTTCTTGCATGTGGGTTAGTCTTATCTAAGGCCTAGTAAGTTTGGTTGTATCTACAGAGTATGAAAAATTCTCATCTAAAATTAGATCCATGTACTTTCTGTCATTTTATACAGTATGCTATTCCTTTCACAGTTAGGTTTACAAAACACCACTGCTAGGAATATTCAAATAGAATAGTGCTTTTCCTTTCATGAAAGGCCTCCCATGCTCACTGGATACAATTACTTATTTTTTGCTGAACACATGCATGAGTGATCAAACTAGACCTTTCTAGCTTTCATAAAATGCAATGTCCTTTTTTGTTTATCTGTCTCTGAACAACCCTTTCCTTCATGTAATCGCAGATGAGGGGAATGATAATCTAAATTATTTGCCATTTGCAGACAAACACTCACTCCCCTGTCCTGAAGAAAGGGAGGTAATGACATTCATGATCTCCTTTGAAATCCTTTTTCAGCCTTTTGAGACATAGCTCTCCTGAATGGAGGAACACATGCTCTAAAAAACCAAAAAACCCCAACTCTAAATCCTCTGCACCTAAATAGAAAAAAGCCTTCAAAATCTAGACACTTGTTCACTAACATCAGAGAGAGCTTCTAGTAGCCAGCACACAATTAAAGCTGTGGTTAGGGAACATGAGGCATTCCCAGAGGCAACATAAAAACTAGCAAGAAGATTCATTCCAACAACTAGTTCCCTGATCTAAGTCACAAACGCTTGCTAGATAAAAGCTGATTCACTGCACTTGAGAGAAGCTACAGAAATTTACGTTGGGCCCATGTAACGTATATAAGGTCTTGCACTTAAACTTATTTGCCAAGAAGGAAGTCTAAGTTCAGGAATACTGCCCAAAATCAGTATCTTTTCACAGCTCTAGTTAAATTAAACTCTATTACAGACCTTAAACAAAGAAGAAAATCTTTGAAAAATTTAAAATTTTACTGACATGTACTGTTTAACAACAAAATTTCTAAGGATAAATGAAGCTGGCTAGAAAATTATTGGGTTCTCTCTTCAATGTGCTATTTCACTTTCATCTTCTAGCCCTGCAGCCCTTCCATTTTCTGCGCCCTGCACATGATCATAATATAGTCATTCACTGTCAAGTTTGTATTACTGGGACGAGCAAAGTGGTAGCAAGATTATTTCTACAATTAAGAGACTATTAAGAAATTAGAAGCAACTAACCAGATAGCCAATCAAGTATTTATGGTGTCAAGTACCACTCACCAATCCAGCGCGGTCTCTTTGAATTACATGACTCACTGACAGGGAATGGAAGATTTGATCCACAACAGTGTTCAAGCTACAAGAGATCCAATAAATCCATGAAAAAGTAGCATAATCCAGCTCTTTTTTCTCTCTAAAATACAAGCCCGTAGGTATCATGGAACAAAAATACATGTATTTACATACATATATATATGACTTAAAAAGTAGTATTATTGTTCACATTCAAATGAAACATCATGACAAGACAGCACCAGCATCTTCTGTCAGTGCAAAACTCCTTCCCGTCTTTGTTCATCTCTACACTTCTACTCAAATCCCCAGGCTGGAAACCTTACACTGAGATCATCATATCCTCCTTGGTTTTGCCAAAAATTGATCTGTCTAGTGATTACTATCTTTTTGTTTGCTTTCAAGGTTTCATTGTTTGTATAGTAAAGCACAATTGAAAACAAAACCTAGAAAGGGTAGTCTAATAAATCCCACATATTAATAAGGGAACATCTCTCCTCAAAAATACTTAGTCTTTCTTCCTCCTTTTTTGTATAAAATATGTTTATTGCAAGTTTCCATTGTTGTCAATGCACTGACAATACTGAATATTTACTAATTTCTTCCTTTAGTCCAACGCTAACAACTGCAGATAGTGAAAAAGGGGAAAATAAAATTGACAAAATAAACTCCCTCTCTCCTAAACAGACAAGACTAGCTTTTAGTACCTTTCTACTTCAGAAAATCATATTGAAAACTAAATGGTAAGATTTCAGAGAAAATATTTTCTTTGCAGCTTTAGGGTTCTTGATGACACATCAACTAAGAATATTCTGGATATAAGAACATCCAGGAGCCTTATGCAATTCAACAAAGAGAGTCGCAGAGTCCTGGGCCTGGGGAGGGACAACCCTATGCACTAACATATGCTGGGGGCCACCAGCTGAGAAGCAACTTAGCAGAAAAGGACCTTGGGGTCCTGGTGGACACCAAGTTGAACAGGAGCCAGCAGTGTGCCCTTGCCACAAAGAAGGGTAATGGTATCCTTGGCTGCATTAGGAGCAATGTTGCCAGCAAATCAGATCAAGGGAGATGAACCTTCCCCTCTACTCAGTTCTGGCAAAGTTGCACCCAGAGTCCTGTGTCCAGTCCTAGGCTTCTCTGTCCAAGGGAGATACAGGCATATTGGAAAGAGCTCAGCAGAAGGCCACAAAGATGATGAAGGGACTGGAGCATCTCTCCTTTGCGCAAAGGTTGAGGCAGATGGGACTGTTCAGCCTGCAGAAGGCTCTGAATGGATGGTGTAAAGAGGATGGAGCCACACTCTTTTCAGTGGTGCCCAGTGACAGGACAAGAGGCAGTGGGCATAAATTGGAACACAGGACGTTTCCTCTGAACATGAGGAAACACTTTTTTTACTGTGAGGGTGACTGAGCACTGGAGGAGGTTGCCCAGAGAAGTTGTAGAGTCTCAATCCTTGGAGACATTCAAAAGACAGGGCTCTGGGCAACCTGCTCAAGGTGACCATGCTTGAGCAGGGGGGTTTTACCAGATGGCCTTCAGAGGTCCCTTCCATCCATCCTGTGATTCTGTGTGAAAATCCTCTTCTTCCCAACTTCCTTCTCCTCTGTTTTTACTAAGGCTACTACAAGTTTCAATTTACAATGAGAAACCATCCTGTCCTTCAGAAACGATTTATTTTCCCATTTCAAAAAGATCACTTTGTGCCCAAACCCAATCTGAAATGAAATCCACCCATTTTATCTTTTTTAAAAACTGTTGTACCCTTGCAATCCCATGGCTCAGGTTGGATGCTGTCTTCAAGATCAGTGCCTCCAGATGTTGCTGTTTGGTTTCTCGTAGAGCTTCACAGAAGGCTGAGAAGGCGTTAGGGCCCCTCTTAGGCAGCAAATTGAGGAATTCCACATTTTGGCTGAAGCTCCCACACTTGGCCTAGATCCAGAGAGAAAACAAAACCCACACTCAAATAACACCCCAACACAATTCATTTTCAATGAATCTTCGGAACAACAATTTCTTTTACTCCCTGTAAATGTTTCATCACTCTGCTTAGCTGTGCTAGATCCATTTTTAGAGCTTTTCCTAGTTGATTTCCCTCCCACTCCTCTGTCCCAAAAGAACAGTGCACAACACTCCAGCAAGCCAACAATTCATATCTTACCACACCCAGAGATATTCTTCCCTTCTAACTTATACCACACACAGTAATAGTCTTCTCTCTAAACTTCTACTTCCAGTCACTGTTGGAATAGTATCTATTTCCCTTCATTGAATACACAAAGTCCCGAACATGTTTCCACTAATACCCAATGCTTTATGGCCTCATGCACCAATACGCATATCCCCCCAGAAAGCACTATAAAATATTTATTTTATGCAATCAATTCCCAAAGATACTACACATGTACTGACTGCAACTTATAGAGCACAGCAATACATTGTTGCTTTTTCTCACATACTACTACCAAAAATGAAATTTATGCATCTGTAAGACACTCTCAGGAAGTTTGAACTGAACATTTGCCAACAAACTATAATTTATACAATAGCCTTCTCTGTGAGATTTAAAACACACCAAAACATCACATAGTAAAATATTGTGTATCCAAAATAAATTTTATCAATTTTATGGAATTCATCCTATGTTTTCAACTCCCTTATAGATCCAGGATATCTTCTTTTGGTGGATGGTAAAAAATGGTTGGTGAGTTACACATAATCAAGGCTTAACACTACATTTGCACCACAGGAAAATCAGAAAAAAAAAAAGCCTCAAGTCACACATGTAAATCCTCTGCTTTCTTTCATAAAATTTATCAAGCTTGGTGTTAAAAACAGTTTGGCTTTTTTCCCCATCACATCGTCTGAAAGAATACTGCAAAATCTTGTTGATCCAATGCTTATGAACCTATTCTGAAATTTCAAAGCTACGTTCATTCATGACTAACAGCGTTTATTTTTGTATCAACAATGTCCCTTGACTTTAGTGTTCTCCTCTCCTTTCCCTTGTTTATCAAACTTCTTTCTATAAATTGGTCTCCATTTGCTACAGTAAACAAGCCACTGTCTTTCAGGCTCCTCATAATTGACCTCTTCCTCTTGACAATGCAAGTATACCCTTTCCTATTCCCACAGGAACCTCAACTTTCAAAGCATTGTTGACTAAAAATGAATACAGTCATCCCACCTGTACATTTCCAGAAGTATGAAAATAGAAGATAACCAGCTCCATATACTTGTATCCTGCTGTAAGCCCACTGAATTTTATTTTACCTAATAAAGTGACAGCTGATATTTTATAGTACTTATTGTTCTTCCTGCAGCTGCTTATGACAAGTTAAGGATCATTAATGTTCTTCATTTTATATTTCTTCATAGTCTATGACTCTATGCCATAGATCATAATTAAGAACACAAGCTGATCTCAGCAATTGGATCTTAAGTTTCATTGAGAAGTTAAGAAATTTCCATAATGTTCATATTCTGCACTTTGTATGTACAGTAGTCAGCTTTTGACAGACTTCTTCCTGAACGCTTCCGTAAATACCCAAAGTGCTGTACCTCATCATGTAACTTCCACATCAACACTACATTCAGGTTATACTAACGTTCAGCAAACATTCAGAAGTAAGAAAATAAAATGAGTCTGTCTTATGAAATTTTTAATACAACCTTAATTTATTTTTGTACCCTCACAGATGAGTTTGATAATCTGCATACCAGGAACTGGTTGCTCTGAATTCCTGTCAAAATCCATAGTATTAGTCTTCTTATTGAGCCTGAATATACACACAGAATCTGCAGAGAGAACACGTATACTTGACAAACATCCTAATCAAATTTATGTCACTTTGTCAAAGCCAGTGTTCCCTTTGTTACTGTCTATGGGTAGACACAGAGCATTTAAATCTCTGTATCAACATGATCTCCTAGTCTTCGATTACAGTAGAGTATTCAACTTGTTTAAAAAGCAAGAGAAAGCTCTTGCTGTCATACCTGCAGTTTTGAAGGTCCATCCCAGAGCTCTGAAAGAACATTAGATGCTCTGACAAGAAGGCATTATTGAAATGGATTTTGGACTTCATCTTAAAAATGGCTGTTTCCACTGTCCCTTTTTATTTCCATTATCATTTTTGCTCTGTGTTTGAAAATCCTCTCTTCTGGGCCTTCACCTAGATTATTATATTTATATCATCTTCACTACACAATAACCACAGTGTTTTTTTTTATTCTTTCTTTAAAGTGTAAATAATAAAAAAACCTCAAATTGTTTAGTATCTTTCTGAATTGCCCAATTTAAATTCATTTCTGTCAGTTGCTATTCTCACTCATTTCAAACATCAAAGGAGGATGCTCTTATTTATTAATTCTTCTCCAGTGTACACCTATAAACTCTTTACTTACTCCTCATATTTATTATCAGCTCTTCATCCAGCTCAACCACCTTTGTCTTCAGTGGCTCTTCCTGCAACCTCCTCCCCTCCACACTTTTTTCTTACTTGCGGTAAAGTTTCAGTACTGGTTTAGCACCTCACACTTGAGGAAATTTCAGCCTTCCTTCATCTCCATAAGCTCCTTGGTTTATTTCACCTTCCTTAGATTACAGAAATTTATTTCAGTAAAGTACCCTATTTCCAGGACCAATTTGTTTATTATTCTGTTTAGTCTAATCCAGCCAAAAGGACCAGTAGCATTGTTGTGGTTTTAAGACAAGATGATTTAAAACATCCAGCGGGGCCTTGACAGGCTTGAGAAGTGGGTGTGTGCGAACTTCATTAAGTTCAACAAGGCCATGTGCAAGATCCTGCACCTGGGACACAGCAACCCCAAGTTAAAATACAGGCTGGGCGCTGAATGGATTGAGAGCAGCCCTGAGAAGGACTTGGGGGTGTTGGTTGATGAGAAGCTCAATGTGAGCAGGCAATGTCCACTGGCAGCCCAGAAAGCCAACGACACCCTGGGCTGCATCAAAAGCAGCGTGACCAGCAGGTTGAGGGAGGTGATTCTGCTCCTCTGCTCTGGTGAGACCCCACCTGGAGTACTGTGTCCAGCTCTGAAGTCCTCTGAACAGGTCCATCTCCTTCCTGTGTTAATGGGTCCAGCAGAGGACCATGAAAATGATCAGAGGGATGGAGCACCTCTCCTATGAGGACAGGCTGAGAGAGCTGGGATTGTTCAGCCTGGAGAAGAGAAGGCTCTGGGGAGACCTTATAGTGGCCTTTCAGTACCTGAAGGGGGCTACAGGAGAGCTGGGGAGGGACTCTTTGTCAGGAAGTACCGTGACAGGACAAGGGGTAACGGTTTTAAATTGGAAAAGGGTAGATTTAGATTAGATATTAGGAAGAAATTCTTTCCTGTGAGGGTGATGAGACACTGGAACAGATTACCCAGAGGAACTGCGGCTGCCCCATCCTTGAAAGTGTTCAAGGCCAGGCTGGATGGGGCTTTGAGCAACCTGGTCTAGTGGAAGACCTTTATTTACATTTGAGCCGGAGTTGATGACTATTACAAATTCACAGAGCTACTACAGAGAAATGAAAGGCAAGACAAACTAGTTTTGACTCAAGTAATCTTTTTCTAATGCACGGTATTTTTTGTTTATCTACAGCACGTACCCTGCCACAGCAGCTCAAGTCACATTGTTATCTTGCTCAGGCTGATATTGCTATTTCTATACATTTAAGCTCTTGGTTATGTGCGTATGTTGTGTTAGGCAGAATTTTTCCACTAAGTTATTACTATTTACCCGACTTATCTATCGTAACACCTTTCTCCTTGCTGATAATCAATTAGTAAGTGTTTTTGCATCTTCTTTTACTCAGTTACATCCAGATAGTAAGATTCTCTTAGTCTTCTTCCCCTCTGTCTCAGTTTAACACTTCTTTTGGGGAAAATATTGCTGCAGTTAAGACTATTATTATCTCTGGCATTATCCTACCTTTGAGAGTGCTTTCTTTTTCCTCCTCTCCTTTTCTTCCCCTTCTCTCCCTCCCCCTTCAGTGACTAACTGCAGGCTGGCAACTGAACACCCTTACTAACCACCCATATTTTAGCAGTGTCATTTTTTTTTTTAACCCCCATGGGCTGCTAAGCACCACACAGCTGCTCAGTCACTCCTTTTCCCAGTGAGAGAATCGAAAAGGTAAAAGTGAAAAAACTCATGGGTTGAGATAAAGACAGTTTAATAAGTAACACAAGAGCCATGCATGCAAGCAACGCAAAACTAGGAATTCATTCACCACTTCCCATCAGCAGGCAGGTGTTCAGCCACCTCCAGGAAAGCAGGGCTCCATCACGCGTAACGGTTACTTGGCAAGACAAATGCCGTACCTCAGAACGTCCCTCCTTCCTTCTTCTTCCCCCAGCTTTTATTTCTGAGCACAACACCATATGGTACAGACTATCTCTTTGGTCAGTTGGGGTCAGCTGTCCTGGCTCTGTGTGTGTGTCCCAACTTCTTGTGTACCTCCAGCCGACGCACTGGCAGGGCAGTGCGAGAAGCAGAAAAGGCTTCGACTGTGTAAGTACTGCTCAGCAATAACTACAACATCTCTGTGTTATCAATATTGTTTTAATCACAAATCTAAAACACAGCACCATACCAGCTACTATGAAGAAATTAACTCTATCCCAGCCAAAACGAGTACAATCAGTTCTTGATGCACTCTCTGACTTCCGCTGTCTTCCTGTATATTTGTGCTCTTCCACCAGGGATTGGAGCTATTTCAGGCAAGACTCCTACAACTACAAGTTGCAACTCCTACAACTTAGCATAAGTATCTTTGAAAGGCCCACATGGTATTTCACATTATCTTTGATATGCAATGAGTCAAAATTCATCAGGAAGTTACTTCTTCACTGCTTTCAAAAGCCTTTATCAGTCTCAGGTTCATATCTTCTGCACCGGTGCCCAGGAAATAGTTCATAATTCTGTTTTTCAGCATCTGTTCTTGTGATAGGACCACCACCTTACTAAGGGACTAAGAAGTCCCTCAGGTGCTTATCTGGCTCCTGAGATGCATACTTGCACCTTCAGTCATGTCATTTCCTTTCTAGTTTGCTTTCTCTTTGAAGACCTGTATCTCCTTCCTGCGTAGTCTTTAGTGCATAACAATACTTCTGGGAGCAGTCCCAAGCTATTTCCAATGACTTCTCTTCATAGAACTCATCGCTCAGGATAACCAACAAAAGCCCATGAACAGCATTTGTCATCTGAGAGTGACAGTCTTGGATCATGCAAGGTAAATCACATAATTAACAAAAACATATGAAATACAAATTCTTCAAGTGAAAGGGGAACAAGTAACACAACAAGCCAGTTTATAATATATTCCTTTACTTACTTTCACAGTTTTCTTTTGGGATTAGGTATTACTCTTATTTTTCTGAATGGAAAAAATAAGAGAGGCATAAGACAACAACAAAGGATTGGAAGATACCACCTGTCTCGTGAAACACAGCCTGCTGCAAATACATACCAGCACGCAAGCCAACGGTTTAGTAAACCTCAGGCAAAATCCATACGGCCAAAAGCAGCTTATGGTTTCTCCTATGTACTGCAGGCAAACCCTGTATTGCTTTGAGCGTTCTACAAGCATAATCACATTAAAACATGCAGGTAACACGTAGATGAGTTCTACCATGCTGCCACCGCCAAGAACGACACTGAGCTTCACCAGAAATAAAGCTAACCCCGCGGTCGAGAATAACCTGCCTACCTGTATCGTTTCCATCATCTCCGGGGTGATGATGTCTTTCTCTATCATATGCTCCATCAACTCCTTCAAAACCAGCTGCTTCGCCAGCACCACCCGGTTCTTCTTCAGCGCTTCCTGATGACACCGCTGCATGCCGCAGGCGACCAGCATCCTGGGCCAGGAGAAGGGGGGAGACCACAGGCCAAACTCAGCGCCGAGAGCCACCCTCAACCCCTGACGACTTTCAACTCGGAGTGGGGGTGGACGGGGGGTAAAGCAGGCCGCCTCCACCAGCAGCTGCCGACGACGGGCGGGAGAGGCCTCCACCGGCGATGGGCCGGAGACGGTCGCTGGGACCGGGGTCGCTGGGACCGGGGTCGCTGGGACCGGGGTCGCTGGGACCGGGGTCGCTGGGACCGGGGTCGCTGGGACCGGGCGGCGGGGCCCAGGCCGCTCCAGGCCCCTGCGCGGCCTCCCCTTCACCAACTCCCGCCTAAACGGCCCGCGCCGCGCGCGCGCCCCTCCCCACCGCTCCCCCCGCCTCGCTTGGCTCCGCCCCCTCTCCCCCTCTCCCCCCCTCCCGCCGGCGGCCCCAGCGATTCCAACCGCGAGAGACTCCCTTCCCTCCGGTCACGTGGCCAAGCCGCGAGGCGGGAGGTGGGGGGGGGCGAGGGGGGGGAGGAGAAGGGAGGGGGGGGAGCACGCCACAGCCCCGCCCTTCCTTTGCGGCGCCGAAAGCCAACCAACCGGTCGGGCGCATGCGCAGACGCGCCTTCGGCCCGGCGCGCGCCTTCTCCCCCGCGGGTTCGCGTCGCTTCCTGCCCTGGGCTGGGCGGCGGGGGGGCGGGGCTTCTCCCGCGGCCTGTCAGCGCGTGCTGGCCCCGCCCCGCCCCGCGGCGCAGGGAGTGGAGGGAGGGAGGGAGGGAGAGGGCTGTGATGGCGGAGGGTGTGAGAGGGATGGCCCCTCAAAAGCAGCCCGGAAAGCCAACCGCATCCTGGGCTGCATCAAAAGCAGCGTGGCCAGCAGGTCGAGGGAGGTGATTCTGCCCCTCTGCTCTGGTGAGGCCCCACCTAGAGTGCTGTATCCATCCCCGGAGTCCTCAGCAGAAGGACATGGGCCTGTTGGAGCAGGCCCAGCAGAGGCCCACGAAGAGGATCAGAGGGCTGGAGCACCTCTGCTGTGGGGACAGGCTGAGAGAGTCGGGGTTGTTCAGCCTGGAGAAGAAAAGGCCCCAAGGGAGCTTTATAGCAGTCTTCCAGTGCCTACAGTACCTTCCAACCCACACCATTCTGTGATCAAAGTAGTGGCAGGGTTTCT
Organism: Calidris pygmaea; assembly: GCA_003697955.1. Taxonomy (NCBI): domain Eukaryota; kingdom Metazoa; phylum Chordata; class Aves; order Charadriiformes; family Scolopacidae; genus Calidris; species Calidris pygmaea. The sequence goes on along the minus strand of QJSC01021738.1, from coordinate 409,711 downwards.
TCCCACAGGTAGAATTCGCAGGTACGCAGCTTTCCTTGCAAACATATGGGTTCCGGGATTATTATTTTTTTTTTTTTAGATTTTTTTTTTTGTTATGATATGTTTTGTGGCTTATGTTTCAGCTGAAATTGGCTGAAGTCGTAAGAAGGCTCAAGTAACATTCAGTAATTAAAAGGGAGGAAAGGGAGCACATGCAGAGTGTGTGTCGAATATGAAGGGAAAAGCAAGTGAGCATCCTTTCAGCAGAAGCAAATGTGCAGCTCTTGTCATGCCAAAATGCACATGGTTGTTCCTTGGCACACAGGAGTTCCACGTGCTAAAACCCAACACAAATCCTGAAGCTTGAGTTACCCTTACAGATGTGAAGACAAAGTTCTAGTGATCATAACTGGTGATGTTTTTGGTCATTGCTTTGGCTAGTTTTTGTCTGTGCTGCTCACCTGAATTCCTTCCTGACTCCTGGCAATTCGGAGCACTCGTCAAGGTGCCAGGTTGCCCAGCCTAGCCCCTAAATTTCTGTTCCTGTGCGGTGCACCTGCACTGCGTTTTATTGTGGTTTGTTCTTTTGTGTTTGCAGATACAGGTAGGGAAATGCAAGAAGTGATTTGCTTTTAAAAAATCACATTGCCTCTGTCAGCAAATTTATCTCTCATAATACTTTTATGATACAGGTATCACGGCTGCTTCATCGTTAATGATATTAAAGTGATTTAGCTGTAGATTAAAAAATGGAACTCCTTTCCTTTTTCTAAGTCAAAATTCTCAAATAAGCAGAATGCAAGCAAAATCATGGCTTTGTGGAATGTTTCTTTTGGGAGGAAAAACTAATGATGCTACCAGGTATTTTTAACGATGTCCTGTTTATTTATAAACAACATAAAAGGTTTTTTTTTTCTTTGAACTATAAAGAATCAAACAATAAGAAATAATTTATTTGCTTGTAGCCTATGGTTTGATGGTTCCTCGTATGAATTAAAAATGATGCGGTTGTATGACACAAGACTGTGATGATTGCGTCTCTCCTTCATAGGGTATTTGGACCGCCATTTTTCTTTTTCTTTTTTATTTGGACATTTGCCAGACGTGAATGTCTCTCTGCATGCTGCAGACCACTTTAACACTGCAGAGCCCATCGGTTTAACTCATCCATTTTAAAAGACCACATGGAGTGACAGTGAGAGCTAGTACCTGGCTCCAACCATCATCATTTCATCATGATGAAAACCGTGTGTGCCTTGGGACTGCTCTTCTCAGGTGTTCTCTGCTGCAACCATGGCCTCAGCTGATTGACCAGTCCTTTCCACAGTCCATACAGAAACCCCCTGTGCTCAGCATCATTATGGGGAACTGGAGGAGTGTTGACCTTTCTGTGTGCAAATGCTTGCCGTGATGACAATAAAGTATCTCAAGTGATCTCTTTGGGGCTGTAGTACAGGAGAGAAATACACTCTCCTGTAGAGCTGCCAGAGGATACATATGTGAGTATCCCACTGATGGCCTTTCTTGCAGGAGAAAAACTGCTGTCATCTCCTTCTTGTCCACCACTGCAGGCTGTGTGGGATGAGAACCCTGCGAACAACAAAAGTCATTTCACAGTGCCATGCTTGATGTCAGCTTTTCAACCCCCAAGCAACAGGTATAGGGTGGTGCCGGCTTCCAGATGAAGGCAGCCACCCTCCCCATAGTCACTCTTTGGTGCAGCACAGCTGAGGATGTGGAGCAAGTACAGCAGAGGGGTAGTAACAAACAGCTCAGACCATAAATTTGTGTTGCTGCAAAACATAACTTGGGGAACTGCGCCTTCAGTTGCTTATTAGGGCTTTTAGGGCGGCTGATGATCGCACAGCTCTCGGCAGTACTGCTGTTTGTAGTGCACGGGCAGAACCTACTTGGTGCTGCTTCTACTCCTCTCCTTTCTGAGGCAGCTTCTCCTGGCTGCATCCTACAGTCCTTCTACAGAGTTCCTTTGGAAACCTTGTCTCTTCTCATGATTCACTTTCCTCCCTCATAAAGGTGTATCTCCAGTTTGAGAATTGTTGCTGTATGTAATACAGCTTTCCTCCCAGTGGTTTTACATATCTGCCAAGACAAAGCATTGTGGTATTGCATTGATTTATATTTTGTGCAAAAATATTCCAGTGAGGTCAGAAGCTGTGTCTGTAGTTCAGCTCTGGTTCGAGGGATGGTGAGGCAAGCTTCTACAGTTTCAGGTGTGAAAAATCACAGCTCTTTCACCTTCCCTCCAGGAACACCCTGTGTTGGGATGAGAGTTTGGTTCTGCATTCATAGAAGGTGAAATTAATCATAATGCGGAGGGCTGGAAAGCCTCTTCAAAGACCTCATCGTTGATGGCACTCTCATAAGCAGGTGGTGGAGTGAGTGGCTCCAGTGGCTCAAACCGGTCTTCAATACCTTTCACTTCATGGATGTCCGAAACAAACCGCTGCAGTCTTGGAGGCAGCACCAGCTGCAACTGCATCCTGGAGCCCGTGTCTGTCTCACAGATGTGCCTTGTGTCTGACACCACTGACACCCTGAGAGCATCCACCATAATCTCTTCTTGGGCAGATGATTCAATGACTACATTGTAAGGAGGCGGCTCATTCAGGGGTGAGGGCACTAAGCCTGGATTGGATGCAATCGTCCATATTGCTGGAACTGACGTGGTCATGACCTCCTCATAGGTGGGCGCTTCATAGGCAGCGTTCACCCTACACACAAAGAGAGCAATGGCAGTTACACTTGTTAATTTACAGCTTAGTTTATGCAGAGGCAGGTAGTCTGGGTAATGTACGATAGGCTACAATCAGTAGATGTGACTGAGAGAGGTTATCTCACATGGCATTATTGTATGTGATATTCTGCCATTGGATTGGCTCACTTGCCCAGCTGACTTAATTTCTTGCTTGCTGGTCTGGAAAATGGCTCATTTGACCATTTTCCCACACTGCCCAGAATATGCAAAAAAAAAAACCAACTGCACTGGGTTGTAGACTTAGCTTTGATCATAGAATATCTCAAGTTGCAAGGGACCCGTAAGGATGATGTCCCTCATTTAAAATCTCCTACCAGTTAAGATGTTTTAATTACTAAGAATTGGTCTGGTTTTTTATTACTTTTTTTTTTTTTTTTACTTTAATTACTAAGAATTATGATCTACTAATTATTTCTCAGAATAAAACAGGACCTTGCTTTTTTAATACATTGGGTCAGTTTTCATCTATTTTTAAGAAGTGGAGAAAATTAAATGTTTTCATTTAGTTTAAACAAGGACTAAATATTCTGTGTTGAAAACAATATCTGCAGGGAAAAATGTTATTTTAGAAACATTTTCCTTTTTTTTTCTGTCATATGTTTAAATAAACAGATACTGTTTTTCTTCTAGTATGCCCCCAAGCTAGCAAAGCCCCATATAGACTTCTTTTTGTGTATTCTTTCTAAAAATAAACACAAACCAACATTTTTGCCCTCCTGCAACTCCCTGTGGATAATGATTATCTGAATTACACAGACAAGCAAAGATACAAATAAAGTTAAACTCTTCAACTACAGTAGACAAATTAGGGTTAATTTAGCTGATGCTGAGAACCTGCAAACATGCATGAAACCAAAAAGTTGTGGGAGTATTCAGAGTCTCACAAAATCAGGGCTTATTAGTGTCAAGTTGGGTTTTTAAGACTGGAAACACACCCAGTTGCAGGTTTCTTTGTAAAAGTTTGCCAAGGAACCGTTGCTGTGGAGATAACGTTTATAGAGCTAAACCCAGCTAAGATTGAGTACTGCTTCAGCATTTTTTCTTTTTTTTCCGTGTCTGACTCATTGTTTGGCAAGACTTGATTACTCAAAGAAAAATAAAACGGCCTGGATCTGTTTAACCTTGGAAATTGTTAGCGGATCAGTTCCCAGGGGGAACGAAAATACATATTGAACAAGATGCAGGACATGCGTGGCATAGACATTTGCAACCTCCACCTGAAGAATGAAGAAAAACAACCTAAAAAGAACTTTTGTCTGTTGGAATGGAGTCTGTGTTTGGTGCCCTAGGGGAAGGGCAGCAAAACAATATGTAAAGTGGCCATATCTGAGGAGAGAAAGTTGAAGTAAGAGGAATAACCAGGTGGCTGCTTACCCTTCTTGGCTTTGGCTGTTTGGAGGTGTCTCATTTGCATCATGTTGGTGCTGATTCTTCAGGTAACACTCAACGAACACGCTCAGCAAATAGCCGACCAGGCACACTCCCCCTACCCCTAGGAAGAAGTAGCCTACTGGATTGATGTTAGATGAAATGGCCAGCATGGTGACCCCAATGAGAAGAGCGGCAGTGAAAAGAAGCAGCAGGGCTTGGCGGATGTTTTTCCAGTGTGTCTCTAACCACATGGTGGTACAGATGGTGATAGCAGACCGTTGAGAACAGATGAGCAGTTAAGGGGACAGACATCTGTGGAAGACAGAGCAGGTTTTTTAGCATGAAACGTGAGTGTACAGACACTTTATCAGTATCATGATCAAAATAAGAACATAGATACTCAAGTACATGCCATCATGAGAACAGGCAGCTATGCCCATATATAATGAGCCTGGGAAATCTATGCATAAATACATGCTGATGGAAATGTATTAGAATTTCCTCTGTGAATGCATTTTGAATAACAGACATGCTTGGACACACAGTTGTAAGACATAAAATGCATAAATAGACCATCAGCACTTATTGCCAGGCTTATCTGAAAGGTTCTAGCTGCTTGATAGAAATCAGAGCAGTCTAGGAGGCATATTTGAGGTTACTACGAAAGTGAAACGCGGGAAAACTTTAAAGGTTAATTCTAGGACATTTGTACATGGCATAATGAAGGTTCAGATAATAGTTCAGATCCCGGAAGAAACGTAGCCTTATTAATGAGGCTGTCTGGCCCAGTAAGTGGAGCGTCTAACTTCAGTGTAGCATAATAGCAATAACATTACTTTAGGTTCTAGATACAGCTGGGATATGCCTGTTTTTGCAAAATGTAGTATGCGTTTGAATATTTGCCTATATGCTCAGTTCTTTTTCTGTTGATGTGCTTCTCTGCACCATTTTCAAACATGAGAGGCCCTCCTGTCCCCCGTTCCAAACCCCGTCTCCGTGAAAGAGACAGCAGTTGTCACTGTGTGCACTCAATATGGAATGAATACCAGGGATCCATGGTATTCAAGAAATACCATAAATAAGGAGTCATCTCGCACATGTTATACTAACCTACATATATCCCCCTGTTTTGATGAAGACCCCTTTGAACGAAAAGAGCATGACACAACGGGCATATTTTTTATGAATGTGCATGTCCAAACAAATACACAGTTTTATACAGTTCCATGTTACATTGTGTACTTTTGCACACTAAATGTGTTCCCCTGTTACAGCAAAAAGAGATAAATTTATATATACAAATGCCAGAATGAGAAACACACTCTTTCTCAATAGGTTACCTTCTTGTTACCTTTTTTACTGGAAACTTTCAGTGTGTACTTACCAGAAAGAAGTTTTGGTAGGTAGGAACGGTCATGTTTTAACTTCTCTCTTCATCACAAGGAAAAATGTGCAAGCTTTTTTGTCCCTGCTCCTTCCTCTTCTGACCTGAGGATGGGACACCAGTGAAAACTCTCCCTTCCTCCTTTCGAGTTTTCTTGTCAGGAGATAATGAAGATTTCTTTTGAAACTAAAAGCCGGTAGCTAGTGAATATCAGAAGGTACCAAACGATGGGAAGATCCCGTTGTCCAAGTTTTGCGTGGGAAACTAGAACTTCGTTTTTCCAGGCTGTGAATCCAAAGCAATTTCTGGACGATCACGTACCTTCTACTCTTTCGCAGCTCTTCTGGGTCTGTCCCACAAAAGCAGGAAACTCATTAGGAAAGAGGGCGGAGTGAGCAGTGGGGGAGTGCTTACCTGTGTGAGATCTGTTTGGTCTGCTTTACTTTAATGAGGGAAACTCTGCTCTGAAAGTTATGTTCTCCCCCCACACCCCACGTAGCAGGGGAATCTTGATCTCTGCCTCACAAAGCAGGAAGGGCTGCCGGCCCAGCCCACATCACATGGCCCACAAATAAATCTATTTATAAGTTATGTAAAAAGTAAATTGACACGATTTTCTGTCTTGATTGGGTGCTGTTTGTCAGATGTTGGTTTATGTCCTCTTTGATTTTACAAACAAAAGGAAAAAATGAGGCAATGGGTTATTTTTTCACAGAGGGCTGAATTAAAATCCCTTTTACTCCCTGATGTATCTGGGAATAAGGAGTACTGATAAGCAACACAACAGGTACTGAATTAGTTTGTGAAAGAGACGTTCATCTGAATTTTTATTTTGTGTCTGAAAAGAATAGAATAGAATAGAATAGAATAGAATAGAATAGGCTATTTCATTTGGAAGGGACATACAGTGATCATCTAGTCCAACTGCCTGACCAATTCAGGGCTGACCAAGTTAAATCATGTAATTAAGGGCATTGTCCAAATGCCTTTTAAATGCTGACAGATATGGGGCATCGATCGCCTCCCTAGGAAGCCTGTTGCAGTGTTTGGCCACCCTTTCAGTAAAGAAATGGCAAGGCACAGCTTTAAACCATTCCCACACATCCTGTCACTGGATCCCGGGGAGAAGAGATCAGCACCTATCTATGATAAGGCGGGTGACCTTATAGAAGGATGTAAAATCAGCTACATGGGAATTTCCCTTTGTGAACCTATGTTGACTGTGCCTGATGATTGTATTATTCTTTCAGTAGTACCCAGTATAATATTCTCCATAATTTTTCCCGGTACTGAGGTTAGACTAACAGGTCTCTAGTTTTCCTGGGTCTTCCCTCATGCCCTTTCTGTAGATTGGAATAACATCAGCTAGCTTCCAGTCAGTAGGGACCTCCCTAAACTTCCAAGAGCTTTGGTAGATGATCGAGGGGGGTCCTGCTGTAACATCTGCTATGTCCTTCAGTATTCTGGGATGAATTCCCTCACACCCCATGGACTTGTGAATATTCAGCTGATATAGCTGCTCTCTTACAATTTTAGTGTTCACAAATGGAAATTCCCTGTTTGTACACTCGTGGTCCTTTGACTCAGGTGACCAGGCAGCCCAAGGTCTATCAGTATTATTACAGACTGAGGCAAAAACCGCATAGAGTGCCACTGCTTTTTCTTCATCCCTATTATTCAGATGAGCATCTTGAACAGATGTCAGTCCAATATTTTCTATAGACCTCTCGCTATTAACCTACCTCAAAAAGCCCTTCTTGTTATCTGAAACAGCGCTGACTGGTTTCAGCTCTAACTGAGATTTGGCCTTTCATGTCATTTCCCTGTGTATATGAACCACAGCTCTGTGACCTTCCTGCGAGGCCTGACCTCGCTTCCAGAGATCATACGGTTTCTTTTTCCTCTTGAGCTCCACAAGGAGTTCCCAGTTCAGCCAAGATGGTCTTCTTCCCTGCTTGCTTGACTTACAACACAGTGAAATTGCCTGCTGCTGTACTTCTGAAAGATGGTTCTTAAAGACTAACCAGCATTCATGGACTCATAAGCCCTCAAAAGCATGTTCCCAGGGCACTCTGGTAAATAGCTCCCTGAATAGCTTAAAGTTTGCTCTCCTGAGGTCCAGGGTAGCAGCTCTGCTCTCCTTCTTTCTTATTACACTGAAAATTTTATACTCAACCATTTTAAACTCACTGTGGCCAAGACAGCCGCCTCCCATCACATTCCTGACAAGTCTTTCTCTAGTCACAAATAGCAAGTCTAAAAGGGTACCTTTCTTAGTTGGCTCACTGACTACCTGTGACAAGAAGTTATCTCTTACAAACTTCAAGAATTTGCAAGACCTGCTTGTCTCAGCAGTATGATATTCCCAGTTGGAGTCTGGGAAGTTGAAATCTCCCATAAGGACAAGGGCTATTGATCCTGAAATTTCTCTTAATTGCCTATAGAATAACTCATCAATGCTTACAACACTTCAAGTTCTCAAACACTATTGGGTGAATTACCTCCAGGAGCTCAAGTTTGTCTGTAGTTGAAAGGTGTTCTACTGCTAAATGTTCATAGATAGTATTCAGGTTTAAGACTGGGCCACCAAGAATGGCATGAGGTTTAACAAAGATAAATGTGAAGTCACACATGGACAGAATAATCCCAAGCAGCGGTACAGGCTGGGGTCTGACTGACTGTGATGCAGCTCTGCTGAAGTAGACCTGGTGGTCATGATGAACAGCAGGCTCAACAGGAGTCAGCAGTGTGCCCTTGAGGCAATGGAGGCAAACTGTGTCCTGGGCTGCATCAGTAAGAGTGTAGTCAACAGATCAAGGGCAGTGATTATTCTATTCTATTCAGCACTTATTAGGACATACCTGGAATATTGTGTACAGTTTTGGTCCCCCCAGTTTAAGAGAGAAATTGAAAAATTGGATATGGTCTGGTGAATTGCCACCAAGATGATTTGAGGGTTGGAGGACTTTGACAGCTTAAGGAACTAGGTTTGTACAGCCTAGAGAAGAGAAGAGAGGGCTTGGGCGGGTGGTGTCTACTCACAGTTTTCCAATGTCTAGTAGGCAGTTATAGAGAGGAGGGAGGTGCTTTTCATGAGGGTACGTGGTGACGGGACAAGAGGCAATAGGGAAGAGGGTAAGTGCCTCTGGATATAAGAAAAAATGCCGTCGATGTGAAAACAGCAAAATGTTGCAATTAGTTGTCCAGAGAAGTGGAGGAATCATCTTGGCTGGAAATATTCAAGATGCAGCTGAGTCTAAGGCTCTGCTTTCAGTAGGAGGTTGGACCAGATGATCTCCCCTTCCTGCCTAATCTTGTCAATGTTTCTATGCTTCAACTATTTTTCCCTTATAATTGCCTTTTTGGCTGTTGATGGATAAAGGACCTTTAGCTCTGATTGTTGTCCATTCTTGGCTTTCAAGAGAATTCCTTTGAAGATGGCAGACTTAAGATCCATGTAAAGGGCAGGAAGTCAGGTGTGTAGCATGTAATTTTGCAAGACTATCATTAAATGGGAAAACTGATTTGTTTCTTACATCTCTTTCCATTTGGGGGTTGCCTAGTGTTAAGAGCACCTTAACTGCTAAGGAAGATTTGACAAAACTGTTTTCACAGCCTCTCTGCACAGAGGGCATGACTGACTCATGGTGGAATCTGGATGCTTTGATACTAACAGCAACTTCCTTCTAACCAGTGTAGCTGGTGGTTGTTAGAATTGTTCCTTGGAGATAAAAGATTTATATCATACTGGGTTGAGGAGGAAATTAAAATATACTACAGACCTTGGCTAAGTGTTCTGTTTACTGAGCTTTTGTAATAAAAGAGTATCACTACTATAAGAATTACAGCAGTGAATTTGCAGAGAAAAGAGCTACTTTTTGAAGTACTCAGAAAAAGAGCTACTTTTTGAAGTAGCAAGTGAAAAGTGTGATTTGACAAGGCAGCTGGACAAACCTAATAGAGAATTGCTGCGGAATATGTCAGTCCTTTCTCCATACTGCCTCTTCTCCATCTCTCCCTGTCCTCCTCGCAGTGATTCTAGTACTCAGCTGATCTCTCAGCTGGCTCAGCTGTCTCAGCTAGTGAGAGAGTGTTTACATTTTTCCAGAGTGAATTTAGTGGGATGAATCTGGTCACCAAAGTATTGTCCAACCACTAGATCCTTATTCAAGTGAAGCAATGGGAATTCGTAGCTAGAGAGTTGGGGAGGAAGGAAGGGAGAGTGAGAATAACTTCAAGGGCTGCCATGGGTGCCAATTGATCGACAGCCCAACCCATTGGAGCAGAAGGAATTCTTCCTTCTTTGACTGAGCAAGCCCTGCAGAAAGGTGTAGAATATGAGACCCATCTTGTCCTCAGCAAATCCTATTGGTTATATCAGGGATTTCTAGCTCAGCCTGATGACTTGCGGCAACTCCCAGCTCTGGTACATACACTGACTATTGTCAGATCCTGCAAACAATCTGACTATTGTTGAATCCCCTTTGTAAGCACCCAGAGAAGACACTTACCCTTCTCTAAGCTATGTAGAGGGAGCCGAGGCACTTGGCTGCACATTCTCCTGTGGGGAGTAGGCACATAAAAACTGCTTTGAGGCTACACCTTCTCGCTAAGTTAGGAGAACGTCAGAAAGGTGAAAAAAATCTTCATTATTTGATAGAAAACTACCTCTGTGATTGGAAAGACTGTATTTGATTTGTGGATAGCTAGAAAGGTTTTGTTGAAAATTTGCATAGTACTTTTGATTGGTGGACTGGTTTTAAAAATATTTATAGACATAGGAAATACCAGGATGAAAAAGACTAAAAATGGCAGATATCTCTGCTGCATTAGTTGTTGCTTGTATTACTTCAGTTTATTTCAGCTGAAGTTCAGAGTTCAGTAACTCCTGTATATTTTGCCCATGGAGTTGCATGGATGACTGGGCTGAATGTTTAGGAATGATCCTTGGCCATGCAGCTGTGAATGCATTAGTTCAACCTGTTCATGAACGTGATACTGCCCGCTTTGTGGATCTAAGGATACAAAGTAGGATGAACTTCTGTGAACTAACCTTTGCAATATGATTTCTAGCAACACAGTGCTCCTCCGTGAGGCCTTTTGGCATTTCTGAAAGTTTTGTCAGTCTGCCATTTTGATGTTCATTCAGACTGTCATTGGTTACGGGGGGGGGGGGGGGGGTCCATAACAAAGAAAAATTGATCCTGTAGCTGCATCAGGAAGTTTTTGGTGATGACAAGGTTTAGAAAAGGCAGAGGGGCTTGGGAAAGGCCTGAGAGGTATCACTGTGCGGTGTTTGTGAAACACGGGGTAGAAGTCAGGGAGAGTAAACAAAGACATTTATACTGCTGTCCTAAACTGTCTCCCTTCCATGTGCACTAGAGATGTTTTTTAGAAAAAGCTTTCTGTTCTCTGTTATTCGTTCACGCTGTGGGGACCAGACTTCATTGAACAGGTGGTTTCTTTAGTTAAGGCCACAGATTTAATTTTTGGTTCTTTCTGTCTTCCAGTATCTCGTTGTTGATCTTTGTTCTTCATTCAGTCTCTAGGAAGCATTTCACCTTTCCCCTGTTTCATCTCACTATCTACTCTACCTCCTACCCAGACTGCTACTAATTAACTTAGTACCTACAGTAAGCTCGCTTATCAGCTCGGTATGCAGAGGAGCTTGCTTTATTCCCAAGGGCTTGTGACGTACATACCATGGCACCATTAATCTCTCTGTAATCACTAAGTCTATTCTTCCCTATAACCTTGTCCTGAAGCAGTTTCTGAGAGCCTGAGCAAGTACTGGGGACAAAGTGCTACTGAATCACCTTTTCCTGTCTTGTCTGCCTCTCCTTTTGTCTCTCCAGGTTCTGCTTAATCAATATGACTTTGATTTTTCTGTTCAGGAGCATGATTACAAATGTTGTGGGGCAGCCATGACCTACGGTTCATAAGTTTCTGGTCAGTATAATGTCTTGAGCAGGAGAAAGCAAAACCCCAAGGAAGTTATGCCTATGAAACTGGCAATCTCCTTTTGTCTTCCAGCTTATTCCAGTTCTTACAGGCCAATGGTTGAAAGTTACCGTGTGTGTAGTCACTGTATGGTGGTTTTTTTGGCATGGCTCTCTTCTACCTGCAGTGGCTTTTCTTTGTAGATCAGGGTTGAGATGTGATCACAGAAGGACTGATATTGCAAGGAGAGCTTCTACTGCTGCTACTGGATCCTCAACTCTCTCAGGGATACCTGAAAAGCATAAATCTACAGAGATTGAGTCAGAGACACTTGTTATCTTGAGCAGAACTAATGGATATCTCATTTCTGAAGGTGGGGAGTCACATTTAATTAAGAAGTGTTTCCAGCTGCTTGCACACCTGAAGTTCCTAAATATTTACATTTAGCAAAGCAGCACCTCCTTTTCTGCCATGAGAAGGACAGAAAAGTAATAAGTGTTTACAAAGACTGAAATAGGAGGTTTTTTATCTCCTCTTACATCCTTTTAAATTCGCTTACATCACATGTTTAGCATTTTCTTGCAAAAAAAAGGAAAAGGAAGGCTAGAAACTTACTCATCTTTTTATTCTCAGTTCTCCTGAGGGCAGGGGCTTTAAAACTGTAAGGCTTCATTAGCATTGGTAAAACTTTCTGCAGCTGGTTTAGTTTAATAACAGAGCCTGATCTCATCTATATTATCTACTTTATATTGGAGGACTTTACTTGTGTAGAATCTCTGCACAATGCGGTACTTCTACTGATGAAAAATCAGCCATTACTGTATATAGGATGTAAATTGGTAGTATGCACTCTTTTGAAGAAATTCACCCTCATGACTGCAATGCTACTAAATGGAATACTACAGTGGCTTTTCCTTTTGTGCTAATTTAGAACTCCTAATGTGGATCAGACAGAGGATGAGAGAACTTGGCTGTGACTAAAAGTGAAGAAGAAGGGGGGCAGTTAAGATTCTACTGCTAGAATATGGTGAAAGAGTCAAGTGGAATACCTAGCATGGAAAGAGCAAGTGAGCAGAAAGAAATAGTTTCAAGATGAAATTAAGAATCAATTGAGAATAGTTGAAAGAACACAGGAAGATCATTTGCTGTCATACTAGGTATCTGGAAATAAGAGAAGATAAGACCTGTATATGCTGAGCTGCTTTCCTGTAGAACAGTGACTTCATTCCTTTTTTCCAGACATAATGTTACCATTTGAAAACAAGAGAGTTTTTAGCCAAATGACATGACATGCAGTGAGAAAAGTTAACGTGTAATTGCCGCAGAGTTCCTGTTCCTTATCTTTCTCCCTGGTCCTAGTCACATATTCTTGCTGCATATGTTGCCAAACCTGTTATGCACTGGAACCTTCCCTGGCATGTTCTGAATTGCTAACAAGGCATAAAACTAACCAAGTAAACAGGGGAAAAAAAAAAGAAAAAAAAAAAGTGCTATTTTCTGTTGGGTTAGTAAACTAACAGTCACAAAAACATGCATGAAGCTCCAGTATGGCCACAGGAGTTAAGAAAGGACCTCATGGCCTACTTCTGTGTTGAAGAATAGGTGATACCCTTTTCCTTTCAACAGAATTAGATGGTGCTAGGGAATCAACCACACCTGAAATATTTGGGAATTACCACCCAACATTAAAATAAAGCCTTCCTGGGTTGGAATTCAGTGACTATGCAACTCACTGTGATACTAAATAACTGTGGACTGAATAGTAATAGGCATGAGAGGAGGAAAAGGAAGTTGAAATTACTGTTGCAGAATGTAGCTTCCTGAACAGGAATTTGGCATTATTTGCTGTTGCTGGTGCGACCCACAGTGTCTCTCCTTGAGGCATTCTTGTGTTCCTATTGTATAATGTTGCACTTTCTTCAAATTATTTGAGTAGATGGTGGGGTGGGAGAAAGGGGGAGGTGTTGCCAGACAAAGAGCTCACTTCACTTTTTTTTTTTTGTTGTTGAGCTGTGCTTTGGAGAAAAAGAGTGCATTGCTGTTACTGGTACAGGTCACTCTCTGAGTGTTGTGCTTTATAGCGAATGCAGCACAGAATCCCGTGTGCTCCTTGACGCCTGTTTCCAGCCTAAGATGCTCGTAGCCTAAAGCAAGCGTGACGAAGCCACAGAACAACAATCCAGGTATGGAAGGCCTGAGAGAGACAACTTGGTAAGAAAAGAAATAAGAAAGAAAAAAAAAAAATCAGTAAAATCTATATTAATGAAGGCATTTTGCTCCAGCCACGTGCCTCTCTGAGGCACACCTCCGAGAGAGGAAGCTCGGTGTCATTCTTTTTTCTGCCTTGGGAAAAGTGGGTGTTACGTTTCAGTTACATCTGTACAAAAAGGCTTTTACAGGGGTCGGTGAAAGAGCATTTTCTTTGTTACTTTATGAGAGCAAATAGACACATGAGCTGACAAGAATGTAGTTTTTATCTTGGCATGGTTCCTCAATGTGTGAGCCAGCAGTTTATTTAGCAATACGTACGGGTTTTATCCACTTCTGGCATGGATTTACATTTCTAATGGACACTGCCAAATTAGCAAGAGTGCATCAAAATGCATTTCTGATATGTGCTGTGATCATGCCTTGTAGTATTGCAGTTTGTATGGCATCTGAATTGTTATCCTGGTACATTCTAGTATGGCGTTGTGAAGATGTTTTGGATGTTTTTTCCTGTGGGGTGAACTGCTATTTCCAAGGTCAGCCATCGGGAAGCGGCAGGGACAGCTTTATAAAGAGCACGGTGCCACATCACTGCCAGACCACACTGCTATTTGTCAATCAACGCTGTGAAAGCAATACACCGCTTTTTCTTTCTCCTGAGGCAGCAGCAGTAGTGATACTGCAACTCCTATTGTTTGGAAAGGGGAGCTCTCTTTTATCAAGGCTTCTGTTGCTGAGAGATAGCTTTCTTGTGCACTGTAGGCAACAAAACCCAAGGACACTCAATACGCGGAATTAAGTGTGTATCTGGTTGAACTGACAGCTTTGACAGAATTTATTAATGGTGGTGTGGGCAAGTCTGCTTGTTCCACATCGTGTTTGTATTCATGAAAAAAAGTGATGACTGGTTGCAAAGGGTCTTTCCGAGAACATGAGAAGATTGCCCATGAAGGGAGAATGTCAGGGTAGAGCAGTCATAGGTCATGGACATATGTGTTGGACTGAAGTCATATTTGATGCCAAAGATGTGATGGTGCCTCTGTTTCTTGAGAACAGTTGTCAAATTTGCTGGCTACTGGCATCCTCTGATTCATAAGACTGTTCTGTGAAATCCCTGCAGTTGAAAGATGCCAGAGTGATTCAGGAGACAGTGTTAACTATTTGAAAAGGTCTCACTGATGCTTGGTGCATGGGAGATTTTAGGTTGGCTGAAGAGACTTCTCTGAATATGTTGGAACTACTGATGCGGTATATATTCTTGTCCACTGCTTCCTTAGTTCCTCCTTGCTTCCTCCAAATTCTGTCTTGATTAAAAAAAGGGATTATAGTCTGTTGTCAGAATCACCATGATATGACCCTTTACACTGCAAACTGGGTCAGTGTCTGACACCTGGATCTCTCACAAGTTTCGAGTCTACACCTGGTTGTAGATCCATTGATACTGACAAAATCTAAAAGTCTCCATTGATATTGATTAAGTTTCCAAGTCTTTGATATATGGTGGTTTTACTTTTACCCTGATTCTCCTGCTCAGCTTCTCAGCAACAACTTCGACTATCATCAAGACTTCCTAAATTTCTACTTCAGCCACTGCTATGGGATGTACATTTGGCCACCTGAAGGGAAAATAAAGGGCCTCCATGATGAGAGCTGACTTCTCTGCTTCCTTGGCAGTATCATCCTTGCCTGCTTCTCTTGAAATGAGATTTACAAAATAGGGGTTAGGCCAGAATGAGGAATGTGTGGAGGGGAAGAATTGTAACCTTTAGGTGATTTGCTCAATTTTCTATGAGCACTGTGAAGGCCAAATGAGGCACTGATCTTTTTTAATGCAAAATCAATTTAAGTCTTTGCTTATATTGAGTACTACAACTTTCTGCATCTCTTGCTTCTGCTGGCTGCTTTCCCCTTGCAACCCTACCACGAAGTGTCCTTGCGTGCCAGCCCAGCTACAGTGAACTTTGTTAAGCCTGTCTCACAGTTTCTAAAAGTCCAAACCTCAAGTACATGAAACTGGCAACATGAGGTTCTACCAGATCAACACGACTCACCATAGGGCTGGAGAAGGCAGTAATGTGCTAATTTCCATGCAAACTAAGTATGACTTATTTAATGTAATTAAGACCAAAATATGAATCATTAAAACACTTCTAGAGGTCTTTTCAGAGGTGATTTTTTTATGCTTCTATTTTATATTTTGTTAATTTGCAGGCTGAATGTTTTTCTTACAGGCTGTGTTGAAACCGGTAGGTCAAAGAAGAATTCTAGACTCTGACTGTAAACCTATTTCCAAACAAGAGCAAGGCTTCCTGTGAATTGTGGTTCTCTAAATGGAGAAGTTTTGGCTAGAAATTGCCATAGTAAGAGGGTTTTGTGGTAGGTCAGTAAGAGACAACTGAAGTGGAACAGCTTGAAGAACATGCAGAAAAAAGTGAAAAATAAAACCTGATATTCTCCAAATCAGCTCAGCACCGGATGTATGATTTTGGATGAGCCACGGAGAAAAAAAATTACTGTTTTGCAGTGATAGATGGTATTGTAAACAAATTATAAACTGGTATTATAAACAAAGAGCCTGTGGTTAGCTGATTCCCCACGTTTGACATGCCTATGCAAAAACTCTTTAGGATGAGAGAGTAATTTGTTGTTGCTGCTGTTCCTAAGGTCTCTGGTTTAGCTACTGGACCATTCTGAGTTCTCTCCATAGCATTTGCATTTGGGGTTTGAGCACTAACAGTATAAATATTTACTGCCTAACAAATCTGACTTTCCTCATTTTGGTAGAGTCCCACTATAGATTGGAGTTCTGCCTTTCATTCCACAAATATATTTACATCAGTTATATCAGTATATTGATCAATTCCTAATATTCTTTGAGAAGGAAGTAAACATCTTGCCCTCCTTCCATTACGTTTCAGATTGTCTACCTCTGCTTGCTGTTAGAAGATAGCTGGATTCTCCCTGGTTTCAGGTTTATGTGTCACCAAAGCATTGCTGGCATTCTTTACCTCAGGTTCTACAATTTATAGTTTAGAAATTGCTGGATGTGTCCTATTCCAGCCAAGTGCTCCCTTGCTCTCTAAGAATGGCTAGATGCTTTTTATCCCATGCCAGTTTCACTGCAATTTACTAGGACTTTTTTTTGTTGTTGTAGCAGTTCAGTTCCCTGCAGTCTAGGAATTCCACTTGATTCCTGCTACCCATAGTGTTCTGTGTAGGCTGATTTTTCCAGTGCTGCTCAGTTTTTTATCCTCTCAGTACTATCCAGGCCAGTGAGGTATTTAACAAACTGGCCTACAGAATCGTTTTTCCTTAGTTGTTCTGTCATTTAAGTTTGATATGGAAACAGTATTTTGTGAGACGTGTTGTCTGACAGTACTCCAAAACATTTAGGGAGCATTTCTCTGTAATGAGTAAACCTGAAGCCATAGATTCAGATTTTACTGCAGGGCTGATAAACAGAATATATTTTATAAATATAAGCATACATATACTGTACAGCCAATACAAGCCAGTCATGCCCGATTCTGATATGTTCTGTACAAACACAGTAGGATATATTTTTAGCCATTCACACAAGTAAAATGTCCCCCACCTTTTTCATTAATAGATTTTCTGGGTATTTAGAGTTAGTGCATGGTACCTAAGTGCTAGACATTTTCTTACTGAAGATCATTAAGTGATTCTTTTTAAGAAATTATATATGCTAAGTAGTTATCAAATGAAGTATCAGCTGTGCTCTGCTGTCATATATACTTCCACTGTTAGACCCTCCTTATTCTTTATGTGTCCTAACTGGTTAAATGATCCATTATTTTTTTCTCCTAATGCTCTACACAAACCATCTTTACCACTTTCCTGGTGGCCTAACATTGTGGAATAATTGGTAGGTGCTTTTTGATGAAATTCTCCTGAGGCAGTAATCGTAAACAGTCTGCATATTGTTTGTTTATTATCCTGATTCAAGTAAGTAACAATGACCTCCCCTTTCCCTAATTAAAGATAGACACCGTATTTCATGCTTTTCATTTATTGAGGAGAAATAGCAAGGAAAGGGGAAGCAAAAAGAATGTTCTTCTAACTGAGGAACTGAACTCTGATTCAGGTAATCTCAGTTAAATTTCCATTTGCAACAAACCCTTCGGCTGTGACTTTAAGCAAATCCCTTGGCTCATCAGAGGTCTCTTGGAGAACGAATTTTTTTAGAACGGGGACTGACTCTTATTTTATGCTTTGCAAAACAGGGCCGAGATCTTGCTGAGCGCTCTCTTGCAGCCTCTCCTTCGATGAAAATAAAAAAAAAAAAAAGAAAAGGTATAGAAATGTTTCACTGAAATACATAATTTCGCAACGTATCAGGTGTTGGTGACGTCTAGGAAATTAGCAGTGAGAAATCCCCCCTGCAAGTGAACTTTTGGAGCTCGGGGTACGAGTCCCGTTCGGTTCCCCTATGCTGTGAGGGCCCGGCAGTTTGCGGATGCGGGATGCGGGATGCTCCCGCCCGCGCCGCAGTGGATCGTGCCGTCCACACTAATCAGCGGCTGCTCCCGCTCTTAAAGGCATCTTTCCCATTTCCAGGGAAGCCGCTAAATGGAGGGGGCTCTGGGATGATGGTGTCCTGCCGACAGGGATTCCCTCAGCTTGAGGTGGCCCAGCAGGGGCTGCTCCCCGCCACCCCTTTTACTTCTTTAACCCCTTCTGCTCCCTCCAGAGTTTCAGGCCGGCAGGAGAGGTTTGTGAGGAGTAATCCCAGCTGGTTCAGAGAATTTGAGAGCAGCTTTATCCCTAATTCTGCAACAGAAACTTACTTGTCCTATTGCCTTTCCCTGCGGGCATTCCCCCTGTTGTCCTCACCTACATTGCATCCCTCCAGGTCTGACCTCCCTTCCTCCCCATCCTGCGTACCTTTTGAGCAGTCCCAGTGCTAGTTTGGAAACTTGTGGGTACATACATAGCACTAAAACTTTGCATGTGCACCCTGGCTTATGTTTGGGTTAGTCTGCTGTTATTCCCCTTGTTTGAAAACCATTTCATTTCTGCAAACTGTTAAACTTGTTGACCCAACCCAGGCAAGGCCCATGCCTTCACCTCCGTGCTCCTCAGCCTTTCCTCACTCTAATGTCTTGCCTCTCTGCTGTCAAAAAAGTCTGTCCATCCATCTTTTTCAACATCACCCTGGAAATCCTTTCACTTCTCTGCCATGATTTCACATGTAACTCATGGACTTGAACTGTATATCCATACACTACTTCTTCTGAGGGGCTGGTCTGACTGAAAGTATAAAGAAAGTTTTTCTTTGTTAAAATTATTATTTAAAGATAATTAGGAAGTTAATTGTGCAGTAACACCCAGGAACTAAGTTCTTTCTCTTAGGCATGATTATTATATAGATAATGCACTTTTGTTTGCAAAATATGGGTTTATTAGAGTGTCTTCCTCTACTAGTGCTGTCCTCACATCTCAGGATTTTCACTGGCCTGAGCTATTCTCTTGTTGAGCCCTTGTAATATACTTCCAGGGCAAAACTTGCTGGATGCTACGAACTCTTTCTGACTTTCGGAGTGCTGTCACATATGCCAAGAAAATTTGTACCTGCTGAATGATTAGAAGACTTGGTGGCTTCTGGGTGGAAAACAGGTGGTGAAGAATTTTGGCTTGGTTATGATCTGATACACTGCAGAACTTGAAGCTCTTCCATTTCATATTGAAACAATGAACTTTGAGCTTTTGAACATTTCATGCCACAGGTGTTCTAACATTCAGTGAGTAAAATCATAGAATAAATTAGAATGGAAAGGTCTCATTTAGGTCATCAACCCTGTACAAAATGGACAACTTCAAAGCTAGAATAGGTTGTTACGGACCTTGTCCATATGTCTTTTGAAGCTCTCCAAGAATGGAGATTACTCAGCCTCTCTTGGCACTTCTTCCCCTTACTGAATCATCCTCGTAGAAGGAACCAAATTTTCCTTACATATAGGTGAAATTTTCCTTGGTGCAACCTGAATGTTACCTCTTGTCCTTTTGTTGTGCACATATGTGAGAACCTAAAAGTCACTTCTGTCACTTCACTTTTCTGAATTGTGGCCATTTCAGTCATCTCTGAAATTAGCAAGTAATTCCTTGACTTCCATCGATATGAATTTTCCCTGTTGACAAATATCCAGAGGATACTGCCAAAATCTTCCTTGATTCATACAGTACTGGCATTCAGATAAATTAATAAGTGTTTCCTATATCATTAAGTTCTACTAGCAGGCAACTTTGCTCGAAGCTTGAAAATAAACGGAGTTGTTTCCAGGGGCTCTGCCAGGAGATTGATGATGCAGTTTCATGGGCCAATTTAAAATACTGTTGCTTGCAAAAAAAAAAAAGGGAGTCCTGCCATATTGTACTTCCATCCCTGGCCACTTATTCCAGTCCCCTTCATCGCACCAGCACTAGCATTCAGGATGTCGCCCGGATCAGCTGCCTGATCCAAGTGGGACTGTCCTGGTGTCAGTGTGGTACGCAGGTGTCTCAAGCTGTTTCTGCAACTGTACCCATGGACTCGGAGCTCTGTTTGCTTTTCCTGGCTCTGGGTGACAACGAGGGTGAGTCTCTCTGTGCCATTTCATCCATGCCAATAATGGGAACCAACATCAGTAACGTATTGCGAGATCTTCAGATACAGGTGGCAAGGAAACGTAAAGTATTAGTACTTATGTGGAAACAATTTCTTCTAGATTCTTTATAGATAAATATGAGGACCCAGTGAGTTTATAATCTAAGGGTGATTGAAAGGCTTGTAGAAATGGGAGGATGTTACAATTTTATTAATCAGGTTATGAATAGTACTCATTTAAAATTGTAAGGGACCAGAATAGTCACACTGTAAGTCCTGTATGAGTCTAATATTCAGAATAAAATGCATAAATTTATGCTCCTATATCTGTATGTAGATATACAGCTATTGATACCTGCTGCTTACTGACTGCTCTTCTAATATTTACAGTGCCAGTTTTCTCACTTTTATTGAGTTTTACCATACTTTATTCTTAGCCTTTTCTGTAAAACCCCCGTGTTTTAGGCAGTCAGTGTGGGTGTGTCTGGACCATTATCCCTTAGTAACCTTTGGAATAGTTATCTTCTACTGAAATTAGGGTATTAAGGTCTCAAAGATAATTTGTTCATTTGATAATTTTCTCAAGATTATATTGTGATAATTTGATAATTATATCTTTGATAATTATCACAAAGATAATCTGTTCTCTTATCTCAGAGAAAAGATTCCTATAAACTTAATTAAAGTGGTCAACCAGGAAAAAAAAATTCCTGCAAATGTGCCAAAAGAGGAAAAGGTTGCAAAGTAGACCTCATCAAAGATTCAGCACACGAGAAGGATCTTGTGAGTGCTCCAGCAGATTCAGTCCGAGTTCTTAGACCTGCAACAACTACACAAAACAGGTTCATGGGAAATTCCTTGTTGTTACATCTGTAGAACTTGTTGGTTCCCATGCTCATGTGAAAACAAAAAGGTGCTAACTTCTTCTTTATTTAAAATAAAGCATTTCCAGCCTGTGTAATTATGGAGAAAAGCTTGACAAAGCTCAATCCATGCAGTTTTGAAAACAATAACATAATTAAAAATAATTGTAGATACAAACATTCACTGTGCCCTCTTAAAATGAGTTGCCAGTCTTCAGTCATCTTACAACTGAGGTTGCAATACCCACAATTTTTAGTAGGCACTTCATTTTTAATGTAATTTCAGGAAACTGTATTACTTCTGGTCAAATTCCTGCAGATATTTTTTCAAAATATGGGAAAAGTTACGTAGGGCAGAAAAGCCAATGATGATCTACTCTTTGAGCACCCTAGTATACTTTTTTGTGTGTGTGTCTCTGTGGTGCTTCTGCCATGTATATGGTCATGGGAAGAATTAGCAGAAGAAATTACTGTGATGTTTGAGATGACCTAGTAGGTCTCCTGATCAGATTGATGGGACCAATATGAGACAGGCTGAGTTATTCCAGTGCAAAATGGAGCTGTTCATTTGGCCTGGGAATTAAACCAAATTTTGCTGTGAGATGGATCTAAAGCACTCTCCCAGTTGTAGGTAGCAGTCCTCTACAAAGGCAAAATGCTTTAAATGTTTTCGCCAGAACTCATTTTACTATTGCCTAGACCGGTGCCACATAGTAAATTCTTTAATTATCTACAGAAATTGCGTCTAAACAGTCATTCCAATTCACAGGTCAGTCTCATGACTCATGATTACGAAAAGCATTCGCAGGAAGTACCACGTCATCCTGTCCCCTCAGATTATCCTATTTCACTGCCTTTGCTACGGGACTAAGTCAGTACTAAGTAAGCAGTTTTCAGATTTTCCCAGTCTGCTACTTTCCCTTCCCACTCTGATCTTTACACACGAATCCGCATGATTCAGTGCGCTGTCACCAAATAGCTGTCGTTATACTTGAGACAGCTAAAGGAAGGTGTTTTGCTGTAGGGAAAAAAAAAAAAAAAACAAACCAAAACCAAAACAACAAAAACCCACCTCTTATTTTTAAAGGTCATCCCTGCAGGTCTGGGATTAGAAATGCAGGGAGCAGGATGTGGGTGTAGAGAGCTGCCCATGCTCCACCTATGGAGCTGCGGGTCTGGCCCCTTCCCCTAGGACCAAGCTTCTCTGCTTTAAGAGCCCAGCTGCTCCACAGGCTGGCTGTTCAATCGACAATGATCTCTCGTTTCAAGTATGACAGCACTGACCTGCTCGCTCTCCATTCATCCGCAGGTGGGGGCAGCGGAAGAGAAAGGGAGGGAGGCAGAGGGAGGACACTGCAACCTACGTGAATAATTGATAGTGCAAGGAACGGAGAGCAGCTGGGTTCCCTGTCTCCATCCGCTCACCAGCTGGGAATGAGAGATCTTTGCTCAGGTAGGGGATGAACAGCTTAGCTGCTTTTATTCTCATCTTGCCTGCTATGCCAATTAAATATATTTTGCATCTAGAAGGAATCAGAGCGAAGGCAGCTGGGGGAGGGTTGATCCAGATCTTCTCTGCCGCTTGCGTGGCGTTGTGTAATGGATGGACCTTGGGGCAGTTTCAGCCTCAGCAGGGAAAGTGGCCGTATGCTTTTTAAAAGACGTTGTGCTATACTGTATTGTGTAGAGAAGCAATTAGAGAAAGAGAGAGCGAGAGAGTGCGGAGGTGAGGAGAGCAGATGTCTGTGTAGGAAATGAGACAAACTGAAGAGATGGAGGGGCATGAAAGGGGGTCTGTCCAGACTCAAAGGAATCCCACCCTGATTCTGTTAACCTTTGGCATAACGAGTCCAACTGGGTAGTGGGAGGTGATGTCTGTGCACACTAAGTACTATTTTTAGAAGCTGTGTGCATAGATCTGTGGAAACAGCTGATGTGAAAACATGTATGTTTCTATCTATGGGTGCATCTATGAGTTTGTGAGGACCAAACGTAATGTTGTAGCAATACATTAAAAAAGACAGTTTCTGCCCAGAAGAGTTTACCATTGAAGGATATGCTGCTGTGTTTACTGCGCAGCTTCTGATCTTACAATGACTCAAATAATTAATAAAACTGCAGACATCAATTTCTGTGTTACAGCTAATACAGATTTTTCCTACATGAGCAAGATAAAATGCTAAGGCAGTTACAAGAATGAAAAAATTTTGCTAACAAAACCTGGAAGAATACATAGCAAAAGGTATAGACACCAGTTACTATAATACATGCATTAGCATACCTATAAGGATACCTGAAAGAACAGAAACTTGTGTGTCAGTCGCTAAAACACACCATAACTATAAAATGCATAATGATCTATGCAAATACAGACAAATATATGGATTACAGTGTAAGACTATAAGTACACAGAATTAGTCATATAAGAATGCAGATGTCAATAGGAACTGAATCTACTTAGTACAACTAAAGGCTTAGTATTAGGTGATATCATTGCATCAGCTGTGTAAATAGTAACACTTGTTAGCTTGATTGTAAGTTGAGGAACAGCAAGGGGAAAAGAGATCTGTGATTTGCTTACATGTGGAAGTGATTTACTTGTATGATTATTGCTAAAGGAGGCTAATTAGAACAGTAATTAGGCTATTTAATAATTGTTTACTGGTGGGTCTTGGGGGCTTTGTACACAACTGGAGTTGCAGAGGAAGATAGGTAAAGCTGTGAGGCAGTTAAATGAAAGCTGAGCCCAGTGTGGGTGAACAAAGTTGGCTCATGTCTGTAGTGGCAAGCTGCCGAAGAACAGCAAAAAGACCTGGGCCTCTCTGTATATTTTGCTTTCCCCGTGGCTCTGGCTTGCTATTGCTGCTGATACTCCCCCTCTCCCTGGGATGGGGGAGTGCAGTAGTTAGTGCTGGCAGCACCCTCTAGCAGTGGAAAATAATGTCTCTTCCTCCTTCCTGGTGGCAGCAGCAGTGGCAAGCTTGGCTCTTTGCCTTGGCCCAGTCACATCCCTGCTCAGAGATTCAGGTGAATGAGTAAGAAGTGCTTGTGCGGAGAGCAGCTGTTGTATTCAGTGCCCTGGACTCGTCTGGGAAGCATTTGGGTTGGAGCGAGGAGGTGGGCTGTAAGAGTTAGCCCATACTCCAGCATCAGATCTGCTGGAGGGAGAAAAAAATGCAGTAGACAAGAGGAAATGGAAACACCTGGCCTCCATGCAAGTTCCTAAAAACAGCATGTGAATCCTTTCTTTATCCATTCAAAGTTGTCACCTGCCTTGATTGATTCCTTACAGTCTCTTTTCCCACCCACAGACCTGTGAAGCCCCCATAATCATTTCTATCCAGATTATGAGTAGAATTTATGGGAAGCATTCGGATGAAATTGCTGCACCCATCCCTAAAACTTTGATGTAGCTGCTTGCTTCCTTTATTTTTCTTTTTGCCCATCTATATCAGCTCTCTCATATTTTCAGTCTGATCTCTCTGCATTCTGTTTTCACCCTTTCTTTGTGTCTTTTCCTAGGTCTCTGGCTCTTCTGTCAAATTCAGTCTCTTCTGTGTCCCCTTCATGAGTACAAACAAACCCAGTGTAAGGCTGACACTTGGCGTAAGCTTGTAGCTGTTGCCTTTATGTAAAGGAAAATGTAATAGCTCTTGATGTAAAAAGGAAACATTACATCATCCTGTGGAATGAAATTGGGAATCACAGGGAAAAAAAAGGTGTCCAGAAGAGGTTTGTGTTCTTATTTAAACACAGGTATATGCATACTCTTGCAATAGAAGATCGTGTTCTCATCCTCAGTTTTTATCAGGAATGATGATCCATTGATGTGTGAATGCAAATATGTGGCTTAAGGGGTATCCGACCCCTCAAAATTTGAGCTTCCCTAGGGAATAGCTTACATGTTACGTCAGTGAGCTATTTCATAAGGGGGATGTAAAGCCAAATCTCTATAGTAATTGATGTACATCAGCTCCGAAGGCTGGTAGGTTTGGTGTCCTCCTAGTCTTTCCTTCAAGGGAATGGGGAGTTGTGGAGGATTGCCTTGATGCTTACTTTTCCCCCCGGATACTGGGAGTTTGAGGAGAGATCTTACTCTGCAGCAGAGTTGAATAAGGGACCCCTCTGCTGTCCTTGTCCAATACCTCTTGTCCTACCATCACTGACAACCTGGAGCACAAGCTTCCTCGGCCCGGCTGTTGCAGGCTGTGCGCCATCCGTGGATTCCCCAGAAAGGGGAAATCTAGGGGGGGACTGCTCTTCCACAGCGGAGGAGGGGCAGAACTCATCGTCCCCGTCCTCCCTTGTCTCATCTTCCTCCATGTCTCCTCCTTCTCTCCATCTTTCCCGGGGCTCGGTCCCAGCTGCGAGGTGCCCTTTGCCGTCTCTCCTTTGAAGCCCGGCTCGGGAGGAGGAGGAGGAGGAAGAGGAGGAGGAGGGGTGAGGGCGGGAGCCGGGGACTTTGCGGGGAGCCCGGGGAGGGGGCGGGGGGGGAGCCTGTGCCCTTCTCCATGGGCAGGCGGGAGGAGAGGAGGCTCCCGAGGAGGGAAGCCGGGAGCTGACTCAGCGGAGCACTCCAGCATGTGTTCCCGGGAGCACGCCTTCCCCGCCGGAGCCTGCGGAGGGTATGTACCGCTACCGCTGCTGGTACTGGGCCGGCCCGGCCTATTTTCCCCCCGGCGACGGGGCAGGAGACCGGCTTGGAGGCGCTCGGAGCGGGTCCCGCCCCCGGCGGCGGCGGTGGTGTTGTGGGGGAGCAGGAGGCAGAGCACCCCCCCCGCCCCTGCACGGGTTGTCTGAAGGAGCGGGGAGCCGAGGAGGGGGAAGGCGGTGGCCGTGCCCCAGCCCGGCAGGTCCGGCTTCGGGGATCGGAGCGGTCCCGGTCCCTCTCTCTCTCTCTCTCCGGGCCCCGCTCGGGTCGGGAGGAGGAGGAGGAGGCGGGCGAGTGAGGCTGGCTGGGGGCTCCTCTCGTTGAAGGCAAAGAGGAGGAGTGAGGGAGGCCGGCTTGCTCTCCTCCTGCCTCCCCGGCGGTGAATGAGGTCTCCAGTTTGGACTTCCATAGGAGATGGCAGTGCGGGTGCCCGGCGAGATGAATTTCCCTCGGGAGTTCTCCTTTCTCCTGACCTGCAGGGCAGTACCGGGTAGGGAGTGAGAGCTGGATGGGTTCTCCGGGCCTTTTTGGGTACCCTGCCCACCCTTTTTGGCGGTGCAAGGAGAGCCCTGAGCAGAGAGCCCGCAAGTTGGAGCAGTGGCCCTCACGGCTGGGATGGGGCAGGAGATCCCCAGGAGCTGGAAATGAGATTCCTGACTGGAAGTCGGTCTATGGTCAGAAAAGTTTGTGACCAGCTGAGACCAAACTGCATTTCACCCGTAACAGTTGCTTCCTTTTCCTGGTTCTCTCTCAGTAATTCTTTTTCTTGAATTTTAAGTACCTGTGTGTGAGAAAAATTCAAAGCCGGAGTTTCTATACATACTGGTGTGAGTAGAGTAAGGCTAATTGTGTCATGTTCTCACCTGTCTTTGCGGAATACCTAAAAATCCTATTTGGTAGTGCAAATATGCCTCTCTAAGGGAGAAATAAAGGAGTGAAAAAGCAGAAGCTGTTGCTCAAAGGAAGTGCTTGCCTGGAATTTTCCTTACAAGCATTTCAGGCCTGTTCTTGTTGTTTCAAATTATCTTCAGTTCTTCTGAATTGCCTGTCCCTTCTAGGGAGTGATTTCAAAAACGTATCAGCGTTTCATTGCAAGAATCATTCATCAGGCAGGGACACCAGCTATTATACTGACTGTCATTCCATAATTAGCTGCAAATCTTGCCATATTGTTTCTCATACTGGAAAGCTTTCAGATTAGCAAGCGTTTTTACAATGGCTATACACCTGCTTCCCTGTGAACATTCAGGAAAATAGTTACCTAAGGATTTGGGGCACTTCACTCTTCAGAGCACAACAAATCTCCTTTACCTCTGGAATATTTATGAAAGGTGGATGAAAGGCTGTATGAAATCTGTCAAGGCCAATTTGGGTTTTTCTTGGAGCAAATATTTGCATTGACTTGATTATTGAACTGGCTCAGCTACAGCAGATGCAAATGATTTTGAGAGAGCTGTGTAGGGAGATTCCAGGACTGAAATAGTAGAGGGTGCTGCCAGGTGGGAATACAGGACATAAGCGGAGTTGTGTGCGTGGAGATAGTGGCTTAGAGGTCTGCAAAGCTGCTTCTTGCACCATTTCAGTTTTGGGAGTGGAGTCTTTAGCAGTGGGTCAGCAGTGCCTACTTTTAGTTTGGCTATCTGCTTGAAGTTAACGCGCTGGTTACTTTCACTAGTAAAATCCTAGTTTAATCTTCAACATTTTCTATGCCCTCTGATTCCCTTTGTTACCGTTTCCTAAAAATAAAGCTTCAGCAAGTATACATATTCCTCTCCCAGTCTGCAGAATTGCTTTTCTTTTTCAGAAGTTATTCTGCTTTTCAGTGGTTGAAGGGCTTGAAGCTCCAATTTGAAAAGTATTTTCTTTTTCTATAAATAAAGCGTAGTGCTTTTCATTCCAGAACTTCAAAATTCACAAATGGACTTTCAAGCAATAGGTACAATGCCCCCAAATTTTTGTGGTATTCTGTAAAAGATAACAGAAAATCTACGTCATTCTCCTGAACTTTTAAAGTCCCTCAGCATATTCCTAATCTTGGATAATTACAGAATGGAGAACATCCCTGAATGTAGGATGAGACCGGTGATTTTTGTGTCTGCTGGAGTCATTTTCACAATAGAACTGTACTAGGATTGAATGGTAAGGAGCCGTTGCTGCAAGAAGTCAGGTCAGTCCAAAGTATAGAGATGAATTTATGGTGAGAGAACAGGACTGGCCACATTGACCTCATGTAGGAGCTGCCAGATTTCCGTGTTGCAGATGTGTATTTTACTCTCCACTGAATGCTTCAGTATATGAACCAGTGACAGCCAAAGAAAAAACACTATAGTGTGCAACAAGGCCCCAGGGCATCCAGTTGCACAAAAGTTCTACTATTACCCTTCTCTGGAGATGATTAGTTTCTGAAAATGAGAATTTATCAAATTAAGCTCTTACCTTTTTAGGGCTCACAGAACAGAAACTTCAGCTTTCTAAAAGAAACAATGAAAATCTTTCATGTACTGCCTTGACATAAATTTTGTTAGTCCCAAACATGCTTCAAGTAAATGAATAAAATGATAAGTAAAGCATGTGCTGGTATAATATTAATATTAATTTAAAATACATTTGCCATCTAACTACTCCAATATTTATGTGAGGATGTCAAGAATAACTCCTACATCTTCCCTCCCATGTACATTATGGATTTAATCTTTAGATGCATTACACAGATCTCTCTCATTTGAGTTTTAGGAGAAAATTGTGGGATGAAAGCATTGTGTTACTTTGTGTAGACCAGCCTGTCTTCAAGTTACATGACGCCATTGGGCTACCCAAAGAGTTGGTGGGCATAGAGATTCTTGGAGCTTGTAATAGAATGTAGCTTCATGATTACAGAGATATGTTATACCTCCATACAACAGGGAATGTAGCCACTGAGTTCAAAGCAAGAGTCTGTGTGATTTACGGATGCGAGTCTCTTAGCATGGAAGCAGTGGGAGACATGCTTCTGACAGCTAGAGGATAACAATTCATGATTGCGTTTTATGGTGATATAACGAACAATTAACGACTGCGTTACAAAGTGGAGGAGCCTTGGCTCT
Organism: Calidris pygmaea; assembly: GCA_003697955.1. Classification (NCBI taxonomy): domain Eukaryota; kingdom Metazoa; phylum Chordata; class Aves; order Charadriiformes; family Scolopacidae; genus Calidris; species Calidris pygmaea. Next base: position 380,852 of record QJSC01021738.1, on the reverse strand, counting down.
TGTATTAGATACTTGGGCTTTGTTCCCAGCCCCACCTATGTGACCCCCACCATGGCTTAAACCCCAGTTGGTGAAATCTGTGAATGGTGTGGAAGGTTTACCAGCTAACAGTAGGAGAGCTGCAGCTGGTAGTGAGACTGTCCGTAGTGCAATGGGCAACGCGATATATATGTCTTTTAAACCACAGTGTATTGTTTGGGTTAGTTTTTGTTTTCTCTTCTATGAAATCAAATAAATGCAGCTGCTATTTGTATACATTGCTGCTCCAGCAGGGGCCAAAATTATAATATATTTTCAATAGAAGATGTGCAGACAAAAGCCCATCTAATGTGCACACTGACTTTACCAGCAGTGGTAACATAGAACTTGTGTCTCTCCTGCAGATTGTATAATTTCTTTTCTGGCACCGTCTCTTGTCTTTGAGATTAACACCCAGGCCGTGGCAATTGGGGTTATCCTTTAGGTGCTGATTTTCCTAACATTCAGCTCTTAATATGGTTCAGTTTTGAGATCTGATCCCAAAGCTTCCTGTGAGACTTTTGTTCTGCTGCAAATCTATCATGGAGGAGGAACTTGGCAAAAAAGATTGTTCAGCTCTTATGTGACAATTGTGAGGCGAATAGTGTGTGTGAACAGAGGAGGAGCATTGGGGGTCAGAAGACTTCTGGTGTTATATTCAGGATGTTTCATGTGGCAAGTGGTAAGCTAAGACAGATCAGGGAATCTCGCAGGGAATGCCTTCCTCATAGGCAAGAAATGATCTGGGAAGAGGAAGAGTAAGCAGAAGGCAAAGGAGGCACCGCAGGCAAGCACTGGTATCTCGATTTCTCCAAAAATTGAAGTGTTTCTCCTTTTTTTCCCCCCCCTTCTGCCTCTGTCTCTTGCAGCAGGTCTGAGGAGGGGGTGCACTGCTTCAGTGATGTTATAGACTCTTCCACCCAAGGCTTTCCATGTGCTCTTGCTCCAGCTGTCCCCAACAAGGTAAAGGTGGTCCATATTCTTCTGGCTCAGGGTTGGAATGTGCCTTGATCTGCTGAGCAGAAAAAATGACTGAAAGCAAACTCGTGTGCACACATGTGTTATACCTATAGTTACCTACTTCTGTGAGAATCCTAAACTTGTTCATTTAATCATTTCTTATATCTTGATTGATATACAATCAAGCCAGTAGTCTGACCCGCTGAAAGAGAGGAATTCCTGATACCTGTCCGATCAGGTTCCAGGTCAAGCTTTTGCAACACAAGCTGAAGACAATTTGGCCACTTGTATTGTCCATGCTATCAGTTAAGGAATCATAGAATGGTTTGGGTTGGAAGGAACCTTAAAGATCATCAAGTTCTAACCCCTCAGCTGTGGGCAGGGGCACCTCCCACTAGACCACGTTGCTCAAAGCCCCATCTAACCTGGCCTTGAACACTTCCAGGGAAGGGGCATCCAAAACTTCTCTGGGCAACCTGTTCCAGTGTCTCACCACCCCAACAATAAACACTTTCTTCCTGATATCTAGTCTAAATCTCCCCTCTTTCAGTTTAAAACCGTTACCCCTCGTCCTATCACTATGCTCCCTGATAAAGAGTGACCCCTCCATCTCTCCTGTAGGCCTCTTAGGTACTGGAAGGCCACTATAAGGTCCCCTTGGAGCCTTCTCTTTTCCAGGCTGAACAACCCCAACCACCTCAGGCTACCTTCATAGGGGAGGTGTTCCACCCCTCTGATCACCTTTGTGGCCCTCCTTTGGACTGCCTTCAACAGGTCCATGTCCTTCTTATGTTGGGGGCCCCAGAAGGAAGAACAATTCCATCTTGTCTTCAGTGAGCAAGTAGTTTCTGTGCCAAAACATAGAAGGAAGTGTTGTGTAGTTCAATATCTGTGTACCACAAAAGATAACGTTAGCTTCTGTTAAATTCTTTTGTCTTTTCCTTTTCACAGACTGTGGACTTGTTTGAGATGATTGAAAAAATGCAGGTAAGGAGAAGTTTTCCTGACAAACTTTGGGATCTCTTGATTTTTCATAACCAAACAAATAATCAGCTGCTATTTGTCTTGTCACTCCGCTCCCAATACTCTTTAATTTGGGCTTGCAGAATATTTAGCTCCTCTAGGCCCAAGGTTTTGTACCTACTTTTAAATGGAGTTTTAAAAGCATTTTCCTGTGTTCACTTTTTCAACCACCATGATGGAAGGAATAGACACAAATTATTATCGTTCTGTCTGTTCTTTGCACAAGTGTGATTCTGAGAGAAAATTAAAGTTGCATTATGGTATTTGCATTTAGCAACATCAAACAGTTTAATAAATAACTACTGTAGGCCCTGTCTTTAAGTTGCACAAGAAAGAATGACTCTGGCTTAATTCTCTTATGGAAATGCATGCATTTAGTTGCATAGATGACATTATAAACTTAAAATAGAATGAAAGGGAAAAAAACCAACCCTGACCTATGAAATAAAGGGGTCGTAATATATGCTCTCTCTATATAACATCAAAATCTTCAAAACCAAAGTTTTCGGATGCTCTGTTCTCAGAGAATCCTTACAGACTACCGATATTTTCTCTGACTGGTCCACCTTCTTTAAAATCCTGTGGTTAACTTTGATCTAACATAACACGTAACATAGCACATAATGCCTGCCTTTAACTTTTAGGAAACAATTAACTTCTTTTCTGGAATTTGGGTGATTGAATTATGTATATGAGGGAAAGGCAAGACTTTGCTGGGACTATCAAGGTGAGGAGGTAGAAGGTAGCAGCAAAATGCTGATTAAGGCGTTATGAGGCTGAAGTACTGTTTTGCAGACCTGTAGGGAGAAATGAGGTAAAGAGAGGCTGAAGGTATATATTCTATATAGTCATGTAGACAGACACAGGCCTTGAAACCACTGTACGGACACCCAAGTTATATTTGGAATATATGCTCAGGGCTTTAGAATAACAGGCTCTGTAAGTGTGCCTGGCTCATTTAACTCTGTGCTAGAAAGTAAGCTTGAGTGTGCAGAGCTTCTTGTTCAGTTCCAGCACATGTTGAAAGGTATCACAATCTTTTCCAGGCCTTTTGAAAGCTGGAACCTTTCTGAAATAAGGAAGAATCACTAGCAGATATCCCTTGCTGGCAGACTGTGTTGCTTGAGATTCTCGGTGTTTCTTAGCTCCCGGTTTACCATCTAAAAAGTGTCTCTCACTGGATTTGGACCTCTTTAGTTAAAGATCTAACAGAAGGAGCTGATGAGAATTTTCAAAATGCGGACCACCTAATTTAGCCTCTATATTGGTTTCTTAGCTGCTGTTGTTAAGACTGATAGTGGCATGATATTTTTCTTTAATTTAGCTTGTTTTGTCACCTGAATTGCACTAGGAGAATTAATAACTGATATTTAAGTATGACAGCAATTTTTTGAAAGAAGGAAAGAGCACTGTTTTCAGAAAGACCCCCCCAATATTTCTCTATATTGTTTGTTTTGATTTCTCTTTGTAGTTTTACTAAGTCTTTATTTATTATTTTGTTTGTTTACATTTGCTTTCCCTTTCTTTCCATTTGACTCTGTCTATCCTTTCGATATCGTGAACTATTCTTGAAAATTAAATTTGGGATTTTCATTAGCAATCAAGTGATAAAAGGCAAAATAGGAGACTTGTACGTTTCTCCTGTAAAATAACAACAACAAAGCCTCAGGATAGAATTAGTTTTGGGCTACTTTAACAGTTGGATTGGAGTATAATTGTTTGACTAAAAATTAACATAGGCATTTCATTATGTGTGATGAATTAACAAGTAAAGTTGTGCTCTCTTTTTAAACTGAAACCTGTCCCTCAGATCTAGGAGTGAAGTTTGCCTTTTTTTTTTTTTTTTTTTTTTTTTTTTTTTAAATCTTTATAATTATTACTTGAAGTAAATGGGCTATTGGCCACATTGTTCTATGCCTACAGATGTAATGAAGTCACAGTAAATACTTTGTTAAGGACGCTTAAGAGTACATTTTCCTAGATTGCTCTGCAGTACAAGCAGTTGAAAGGCAAGCAAATCTTATTTCAGCCAATAAACTCGGGTGTTTGAGGTCTTGACATACTTGCAAAACCAACCCCTCTTCACTTACCTGCTTTTGTCTTTTGTGGTGTGATGTTTACTGCCTCTATTCTGCATTTGTACTGGTTCAACATAGCCTTCAGTTTTATTTTCTTACAACCACCTTCATGTTTTTTTTTCCTGTGTCCCCTTTTATATCCAAGTTTTGAACTAGTCCCCTCAAGGCACTGCTCTTTTCCCGTATAAAACGTGTTATCATAGCAATGCCATGCCATTTTGGACCCAGCTGTGGGTCTGGAAGGCTGTTTCCTCTGTTGTCTGTTCTTTCATCCTGCTCAGGCCAGATGTTTCCCCTGTACAAGACCCTGGGAATATTAAATTCCGAGACCAATGCTGTCTCCAGTAAGTGACTTGGGAAGACAGTGAGGGAAAGTCTTTCCTTAAAGGCAGTGCTGCAAGCCAAACTGGACCAAAGTGGACATGGTTATCAACAGATGACTGAGACTGCTGTAGTTTATGCCTCTCGCTTTTGAGGAATGATGGTGATCATCAATCAGTTGTTCTGCCCATGCTTTGACACTTCAACAGCTTACGTTGTAAGTTCCCTGCAGTCCTGGTTCCTCTCTAAAGTATAGCTTTGGACTATGTGGCCCAGGGCTGCATTAGATCTTTTCCAGCATCTTAAGCTTCAATCTAGAGGAGAGGATGGTAGAGTTAGGCCTACGTCTTCTTCTCCCAGGTTGTCAGGAGCTCCTTTAACCATGCAGAGTCATGGAATGTGCTGGCTCATTCCTCTGCTCTCTGTAGAGGCCCCAAACAAACAGCAGCTCCTTTACAGCAGCCCAGGAAGTTTTCCCTCAGGCCTTTCTGAGATAACTGGTCTTCTACCAGGACATCCTTTGAAACTGGAAACTTTTTGCAGTTATCAGATCTGCCAAAAATGCAGAGGGAGAGGGGAGAGAGATCTTACAAAACTGCAGTTTCCCAACCTCCCTTTCTGTGTGCAGAAATCCCCTTGTGCATAGCAAGTTTGTCCTGGTACTTTCCATAGTTTGTTCCAGGAGGCTGGGGCTGCTCTGTACCTGCGTGTCTCTTCTGTCTCAATCCTATTTTGATAGAGCATAGGACTTCCTTGCACCAGCGAACTGCTCCTGAGACCCGTGTTTCAGGACCTAGCCTTCCTGATGAACCTCAGCACACTGGGTTGACAAGTGAAACTCCAGATCACATCAACAAAACATCCATTGCACTTATATTTCGTGCACTCCACTTTCTCAGCTTTATGACTTCCCCAAATGCAAAATGGTTATTACTACCTCTGGAAAAGGTAAAGGTCACCTGTCATCCTCTGTTC